>CAEMYA010000024.1:12561411-12604801 GCA_903131615.1 Diplodus sargus
ATGATTGTCACCGAACTGCTAGTGTGTGTGTGTGTGTGTGTGTGTATGTGACTATAATGCGTCTGCCCGTGCACAAATTTTAAGTGTTTGTGTGTGTGTGTGTGTGTGTGTGTGTGCACTGGGATTTATCAGTGTCCTGCAGATAGTCGGAGGCGGGGCATCTCAACCTGTCAATCGCCCGGTCAGTCAGCGCAGAAAATGAGAGACCACAGAAGAGGCGGAGAGATTTCGCCTTATCTCACTTAATGGAGATTGAGTTGAATGCATGCTAGTGTGTGTATGTGTGTGTGTGGGGCTTCCCATGTGTGCGTATGTGTCCAGATGCAAAGGGAAAAAGCAACAGTTGGGGTCAGATCGTAGTTCAGCAATCGTAGCAATCGACAACAGGGTCTGCCAAGCTTTTGATTTCTCCACATGTTTAAGAGGAGTCCATGAAGCAGACTGGCAGTCTGCTTTGAAGACACACAACACAACACAACACAACACAACACAACACAACATAACATAACATAACATAACATAACATAACATAACATAACATAACATAACATAACATAACATAACATAACATAACATAACATAAACTGGCATCGTTAGCATATCCAGCTATCTAGCCTAAAGCTTTAAGAAGTAAACCAATGCTACTTCCAAAAACAAAGAGCACAGACTCACAAACTAACTCTGTTCTGAAGTTGGTGGCTGTGCCATTTTGTGAATTGAGGGAAGTTTGCACCCCAGCCACCACAGAATGATCAAAAATAGCATTCCATCCACTTTTCATTAGTCATCGTTATTGTGCATTTTTCGTTTTCGTCAATGCAAAGGTCGCAAATGGAAGTGACGTGATGGAATCTAATTTGCAAATAGATGTGATTTAGCTTCTTTTTACTTTTCCAGAAGTTATTAACTGTTGTGATCAAAAAGTGGATTTATCTTCACTCCTACTTATCGGCCTGCAGTCCGTAGAGATGACGTCCATTTATGGGTGTTTATGTGCTGCATGGACTGCTGACTAGAGCTTATGGGAAAGGGTACATATCCCTCGATATGTGGGGGATGCATATTCCATTGGACGTCATCATGAAGGGTTTCACGTGGACTGTTCCTTAGCTGAAAATACTACAGTGAAAACATCAGAGCGCTTAGTTTTTAGACTGTCTAGTCAGTATTCGTATTGATTCTGAAAAAAGACGATAAATCTAATGCTCTTCTAAAATGCTGTCAGCATCACAAAATTCGAAACTTTCAAGATGAATTGATGGACAGTGGGCCAAGCAAAGCCAGCATTCAGATTACGTCAGTGGCACAAGGCTAGTTTATCTAACCTGTTACGGACTCTGCCTTTAAATAGTATTTTTGTTTCCATTAATAGAGTATAGCTTTTGCACACCTTACGATTGACAGGTGACTAGGCGAAGACTGAAGGCAGACAAAATCAGGGCACAGACTCCTGCACACTGTCCACTTCACTTGCAATTAAGTCTAATGACGACAACGTTTCAGTACTTAGACCTAGATTCGGTTATCTATAGAGCTGTAGAGATCTATAGACAGACCTTCATCACACCTTCATCCGCACCAAAGCAGGCGCAGAGATGTGGTGATCTTCAGACCTCCCTTGCTGCTTATTTAGTATATGCAACAATTTTTTACATGACAGAGCAGCTTTGAGGCTTTTCCTCTTTAGCGTGAGATGTGTTCGGGCAGCGTGACAGCTACCGACCCCGCAGTAGTTTAATTGGCCGGCGAGCTAAAATCTGATAGCCGCTGTCAGTTCGGCTTGCAAAATCAACAATCTCCATCAAGAAAAACGAGAGGCTTCTGTCGACTTCTGTCTGAAAAGGAAGGACCTGTTGCTTCAAACATGGACGCAAATTTAAAACCTGCCAGTCATTGTTTGTCAACTGCACATTCGCTGCTCAGGAAGGTTAAGTTTGACACGCATAGCAACGTTAAACGCATGAAAAGCACATGAATAAGAAAAGCAGAAAGAGAGCGATCGCGTCCATCAGGGCCTGGGTTGACTGTTTGTGACTAAATGCACTCGGCCACGCGTCCTTAATAAAAGATGATGATCCCTTCATTCCACTGCCACCTGGGAAACAGGAGGCTCATCAAAGCTTGATTAGACGCCGCAGTCAGCCATGCACACACAAACACCCACAAACACAAACACGCGCCAGGCTATGTATATCTAATTCATAACCTTACAGTCTTCAATCATATTCGCAGCAGTGTGCTTCCTGCTTTATGAGAGCTTGGCACAGACCACAAAGAGTGAGGAGGGAAGAGCGTGACAGAGCTGGCGTGGGGCCAGAATAACTAATTTGCTGTAATGACTTTCTGGCAGTCCGGACGCAGAGGAGCTCCCGAATAAAGCGGAAGGCCGGGCCACGACGGGCAATTCAATTACCATTTTCCTGCCCGGCGTAGTCGATAGACGAAGATCAGGGCAACATCAACACAACAGCCGGTGATGATATGCTACTCTGCCGCACAGCAACGATGAGGCAAGTCATTTGTTTTGAGTAAATAAGTACAGGCCGGCACTCCAACACAAACTGCACTGTAACTTTTGTTTTATTGCAGGGGTCTGGACCTGAGATGTCCGCATGGAAATAAAACCGGTCCACAATTATCTTTCTTATTTCAGAGTTATTGTGCGGAGGGTTCAGCGCCGAAATAAAAAAAAATACGTTGGAAAAGAACATTTAATAAGAAGTGTAAAAGGAGTGAGAGAAATCACAATTATTCCTCCCTCCATATGATACACTGACTCTAGTAGTTCACAAAGGCCAGATGGTCTCAGGAGAAAAAAAAGCTGAAATAACACTGGAAATTAAAACTGCAGGCTGTGAATCAAAAATGGTGAAAAAGGTAAAGTAGTTGAAGTTATCAACACAATTTCTAACTTAAATCAAAATGATTTCTGGTAATCATTTTTACATTTCTTACCGTCCACAGAATTCCTAATAAAAGGCCAGTGAAAACCGTCCGGATCACCAGTGATATTGATGAGTTAAGCTGCCTTCACAGAGCAAAAAGGATAAAGACAACAGCCGCCACAGCCACATGCTGTGCACCCTGCCGCCGTCTGGCACGTGTTACAGAAGTATCCGCTGACTAACACCAGACTACAGAGCAGCCTCTTCTCCCAGTCTGTGATGTGACACTTCACACAAGATACAAAACTACGACTAACGTTCTCTTGTGCGACCCTGTGTTGTTGATCTAATTATTATCAAGGCTGGGCAATGTATTGATATCATATTGCTACGTGCTGTGATATGACAGTGTAAATATCAAGCGATATATACCATGTATTGCATTATAGCCTAAATATATATTGGCATATTAAGGACCTATCGCCCAGCCTTAATAATAACTAATAAATCAACTTGTCTCTTGTAATTTGTAAAGAATCCAACTAATATGTTTCGTCTGTGGAGCCAAAATCTGCCAATGTCACAAATTAATTAATAAGCACCGCTGGGGACTGCTTTGTAGCTTTATTGGATTCTTTTTGACAGTCTGATTTATGAAGAAATATTATGACATACTGTCAGATATTCAATTTGGCCATACACATTTAAAAAAAATTAATTTCCCATAAGTCTTATTTACATCCGAATGAGTGCGTTAATACACAAAATTACATAAATCATGATATCCCATTTCTGTATCACACACATATTTTTTCTCTCCATTTGGCTGTAGTATGTTTATACTGAGACGTTTTTATGGCTGTGCCGCACAATCAAATGTAAATACTCTAGGTGTCGTTTCGCTGCTACAGCTTGGTATCTTAAGACAAATAATAACATTAAAATAACATTAAAATAATGTTCTCATAGTAAGTATGATGACGATTTCTTTCTGACTGAACAATGCCATCTTTTCATTACACTACTGCACCGGCTTCGTTAGCATTAGCATCCCCTTATATGTAAGCTCATTTAAGCATGTCAGGTACCTCGAAGCCAGGATTTATGTTTGCCGCAGCTAAGTCAATTAGACAATAGGCTGCAAACCCAGACAAGGAGTGCAAATCCAGACAAAAGAACCAAAACAAAACAGACTAAAGTGTGTTGCAGAGAACCAGGCAGTGAGTGATAAAGAGAGAACACTGTGCGGCGGTGGACCAGAAGAGTGACAAATCAGAGTACAGTCAGTTAGCAGCGCCCTGACATGACAGCATCAGTCAGAGCCAGAGAGAGACGTGAGGGGAGCGACTACAGTTGAACCGGATATGTCAACTTGACAGCATAAGCCGAGGAGGAAGAGGGTCAGACACGGAGAGAAAGACAGACAGACAGAACAAAAGACTGACACACAGAAATAAAAGGGTGAATGGAATAAAATGGAAAACGATGATGATGATGATGATGATGATGATGATGATGATAATGACAGAGTAGCTGCCAAGAGGAATGACAGGAAAAGGTTAGAGCTGCCCTGCAGGAGTTGGCTGGCATGTGTCGCTCAGAGAACAAAAGCAGACTCATGCAGAACACACACACACACACACACACACACACACACACACAAACACACCACACATACTGTAGTTAAGAGCTTCCACCTGACATGCATGGACTGCCATGCCAAAGGAGAGCAGCAGGGAGGTGAAGGGCAGGGAATCAAACCCACCTGACATGTTGACAAATTTAGGGCCAGATGGTTGCTGCGGCCTGTTGCTTTGACCCGCTGTGCCAGACCTGCACTCACAGACATATGGGACTCCGGTTGTGACAAAGACAACTGTGATGCAGTAAAACACCAAAAGAGGGGCTCTCTCCAGAGGCCGAGGAGTCTCTCTCTCTCTCTCTCTACCTCTCTCTCTCTCTCTCTCTCTGTCTCTCTCTCTCTACCTCTCTCTCTACCTCTCTCTCCTGCTCTTGTTCTCTCTCAGGCGTCGCAGCCGTGGCGTGCCTCATCACATCTAACCTCTCCAGCAACAAGGGCACCCCGTACACACTGACTGGTAACACTCCCAGCAGGAAACCACACCCGTGCAAACCACCTTTTATGCAGTGTTAGACATCGGGCTCCTGGCAGCAGGGATTCATTTCCGACACGATGCACTCAGAGTACGTTTTGATCATTCCTGCCCTTGCTCTACACCCTGCTCTACAACAGAGCTAAAAGACAGAAATTACAAACGCCACAAAACATTTTTTTAAGACATTGTGCCACCGAGAGTCGTAAAAGCATTCATCTACTGCAGTGCTGAACGGTGAAAATGTCTATTATAAGTTCCCCGACTCTACGGCGATGGCATCAATCTTTTCATTCTTATCCGGCAAATAATCCAAAACCCAACAACGTATAATTCAGTTTATAAAAGAGAAAACAAGCAAATCTGGAAAATTTGCTTCACAAAAATGGTGCCTGAATTTCATTTGCTTTGATTAACATGAATGAATGAATCGCCTGAAGATGGTGAAGACCCAGTCATACAGCAGTTCCTCTGTCACTTCTCGCTCTTCATTATGTGTGCTTTCACATTAAGTAGCTTACTGGTCAGCAAAAACTTTGGAAACAAGCCACCAGGACCCTGATGAAGCCGAAACACGCCTGTCTAATAAAGTTGATCTATATACTAGAAGCGTTGCCGGAGTTGCTTTATAGACCGTTTCTCTTCTCCATGCACCTTGGAAATTAGATGATGTTGTGCCAGAGAGTCCTTACTATGCAATCCCAAAAACTACATCCTCTCCTCTACACACCTGTATCCACAGCATGAAGGACTTTACCTTCTGTCCCACCCCCGCATTTCCTCACTTGTACAATACCTTATATACACCTGTACAATACCTTAACGAGGTATTTTGGGAGACACTGCCTCAGGGAGGATGACGTCTGACTTGCAGATTCTACAACTGTAATACATAGACCCATTTTAGCAACAACTTTACCAATTACCCTCGGAATATATAAAGTCCTATCTAATCTTGTATCACCTTAGTGGTTGGTGAGAAAAATGGGTACATGTGTGAGGCTAATTTATTCATTACAAACCCCAGAAGCCATTGTATTGTATGATGGTGTGCCTAAAACAGGCAGCACGAAGACATAACCTCCATCACTCCTGTAGCATTTCTTTCTTTGTCACGTCCCCTGTTTTCACCTCCTCCTTATGTCAGGTAAGACACAGACATCCACACAGGAACAGGTAGACAAAGGCTGCATTACGCGCTGCACGTCCCTCAGACCTACAGCTCGATACAGTCGGATGACTCATCCTTCCCCATTTCCCATCAGGACCAATATCGGACACCATCTGCCTCAGCCTAATAATGACACAGCCTTCTCCAATTTCCCTATCTCTTTTAGATATTGCTCAGACGGTCTGGGCGTTCAGAGTGCGTTTGAATTTGATCTCGCTGGACGAACCCTTAACCTTTCAATCGTAGCATGCAGACTAAGACACAGAAAGATGACAAGCTAATATGATACTCCAGTGAGCCTCGTTGACTGCAGCGCACTTCTGTTTTCAGGAAACAAACCCGGATCAATCAGCGAGTCAGTCGTTGTCCAGAATCCATTGGCTAACACGATTAGCATCTAGCTTCTGATAAAACCAGGCTAGGAAAGTGAACATTAGCCTGATATTTGTCATACGTTCTCTGTTAAAAAAAAAAAAAAAGACATGACTCCAATGAATGCTTGTGTTGTATGTAGCCTATGTGGCTGCTAGCTTGTAGAGTTTTGGCCTGTGGGCAGTCGAAAAACATTGAAACACAACATTTAAACAGTATCACCTCATTAGTTTGGGATGGCTAACTTGGTGTCGGTGAGCTCGGTTTTGGTCTCCACCAATTCCTGACAAAATATCCAGCTCTGTAGCTGCTTAAATGCGAGCTATTTTTCCTTGCTAGTCACAGAAGTTCTCATGAACTTTCTTGTCACTTTCTTTTTCTGTCATCATCTTTGTCCCATCGCTATCTTTGTAACCATCTTTGTCCCTCTCTATCTTTGTTACCATCTTTGTCTTTCGTTATCTTCATAACCATCTTTGTCTCTAGTAAACTTCGTCTGTCACCATCTTTGTCTCTCGCTATCTTTGTCTGTCGCCATCTTTGTCTGTCATCATCTTTACCCCTCACTATCTTTGTCTCGTTATCTCCGTCACCATCTTTGTCTCTTGCTATCTTAGTCTGCCATTGTCTGTGTGCTGTCTGGTCGTGAGAAAGTCACGGAAATAAAAAACCCTTTTAAATATACATTTCCTTTTTTTTCTCACAAGAAACTTTTTGTTGATGGGAAGTTTGATGAGCGCATCAAGACCAAACAATGAAGTTGAGGGTGGTAAACAAAAAGAACAAGCTGAAAGACGCAAAAATGCTCTGTAGTTGGGTTCAGCAGGTCTGTCACACGTCTCTTTCACATTATTCATCATCAATGGATCCACTGTTGTTATAATAAAACATTCATTAGAGCCTCAAGCTAAGGACACAACATGTTTCTCAGTTTTATTACTGATTAAGCTTGTGTCATGGAGGGCTACCACATTTCTTAGCCCTGATCCTCTGAAGCAAGACTACATTTCCTCGACTAGCTCAGGGCTTCTTTCCACATGCATCTCAAGCTTCTGTTGTGATTTTTACACAGTCAAATAATGAAAACTCATCCAGAGAGACGAAACCCTGTGAAGCAGGACGTTCCTCATCATTTGTCAGTCGGAGGACCTAACGTTAGAAATCTTGTTTCTCGACAAGAGTCGAGCTTCGGAGGTCTTTCTTCGAAAATGTACTGTTACTGTTGTCAGAGAGGAGACCGACCTAACTGTGAGAAATCACCCCTCCCACTGAGAATCGTTACAGTGGAGAAACTCTGACACTTAAACAACAAACACGGATGATTTACAGGCACGGAGACAGTGAATAGAAATCATATCAAGTCGTAAAGATGAGGATAACGCCACATGTATTAATCACATTACTTTTCTTTCTTTTCCATTTCTTTCCATTCTTTCTGATCATCTGTCTCCTTATACCCATCCTTCTTCCTTCCCTTCTGTTGTCCCTTCATTCATTCCTCCTTTTTGATTTTATTTTCTTTGCTCCCTTTCTTTAGATCTATCTTTCCTTCCTTCCTTCCTTCCTTCCTTCCTTTGGTATTTCCTTTTCTTGCTTCCTTATTTCCTGTTAAACTTCATCTGTATTTTTGCTTACTTCTTTTCTCTTCCAAGTTTGTCACAAACACTGATTCTTTTCTTTCTTTCTTTCTTTCTTTCTTTCTTTCTTTCTTTCTTTCTATGCCTACGTCAAAGCAAAAACTTTTCACGCCTTGAAATCTTTAATGATGGCGAGGCTTCATCACACAATTAGATTTTTGTCCTCTGCTTCATTAGTTAGATGGCGCATATTTGCATATCGTATTTTACTTGCAGTCATTAACAGCATTGTCACTCGCTGCATTTTTCAATCTTAAAAAGAGTAAAACTGTTTGACATTCACAGATGCTTCCCAGCTAAAATCTGACCGAAGACTGATGACACATTTCAGAAACAATTAAGTTTTTTCTTTCTTTCTTTTTTTTTTCTTGAAGCTATTGCAAGTCGCAGCACTTCTTGACAATTGAATTAAGCTTACCTCAGCTGTTTCTTGCCATCAGGAGAGGGTAGGGACAAGTATGAGGATATAATCAAAGCCGACGGCTGTCCAAGGAGGATTTATTAATTAGTATGTTGGTGTGAGAGAAGGGGACGCACTGAGAGCCTGGGAGTTGTCAAAGTTTTTTGGTAACATGGCTGTGGTGTGATGCATTATGAATACCAATCAGGTCTAATTAAAATAATTCAAGTCATAGTCAGCTGCCAGCAGCTTCTTCATATGTGTCTTCCTTCTGACTTGCTCTCTCGCTCATATCCAGTAATTAGAAAACTTTTACTTCACCTAGGGATGAGGATGAGGATGTACACTGAAGACGTAGGCAGAATGATCTATTGGGATGTTAAAGCTGCTCCATATTATTCATAGCCATGTGCAGCTAGGGTCAACAACATGGCCGCTCTGGGAATGAAAGGTCTAAAAGCGCACCATCATTACAGATACATTTTACAGCCTTATGCTTAATCGCTTCTAAGTGAATTATAGTATCTGCCATATGTTAACTTGATGTCTATGGAAGGCCAAGAGGGCCATAAACTTTGTGGTCATGGATCTGTTGCCCTGAATGTGTCTTATGATATGGAGCATTCATGATGGATGACAAGTTATGGTACGTACACTGAATAGCTTCAGATGAATAATCTGATCTGGTCAATGTTGTATTCCAGCAGCTGAAAGCACTTTCTTGGCTTGGACGCCACAATTGAAATGACTTAGTCTTGTGACCAAAACCAACATTTAGCAACTGTTTCTTAATCTTCTTAAATCAGGGTATTTTCAATTGTTATTGCACCTGCCCGAACAAGACATCTCCGTTAGTCTGTGCCGCTGTCATTTGAGCTACATGCCAATGTCAGCATGTTAACATAGTTTAGAGCCATACCAATTTTCTGGGGCAGGATATAAAAATGAAAAATAAAAGTGCTTTTATCAGAGGACAACAGACCAATATGTCTGTGAGGCCAACATGGACCAACCAACTGTCTGCAAAACCAACAGTGCCAACCACTAAAAGCAAAATCAACAATCTTGGTCTCTCTAGATTCAACTTGACTGGTACGTTTATATACTGTATATAAGTCACAAAATCTCTCTGTACACTTTTACAGAAAACATCAAGACAGATTTTTATTGTTGGTTTATGTCTGCAGTGAAACTTGGTCTCAAAAAGAAAGCAGTCAGAGGAGAAAAATAATCTATTTTGATGTGCTTTGTACCGAATCGTAGGCCATAACCTTTGACTCATAACTGGATGGAAGCATGTTGTTCTGTCATCCAATAAAGTAATATGCCCGCAGTGTGCCCTTGCCATAACTGAGCCCGGAGCTGAGATAGGAGACAGAGTGGAGATAAGGAGTTTCCAGACCGAGCACAGCGAGGATATAGCCCCATGGGGCACGTAAGCCCGGAATGTGGCCAGTCAGCTTAGTGCGCAGCAGGAGTGGTGTGTGTGTGTGTGTTTGTGGTTTGATGTGTATGTGTTTGTGCATCTGGGGTAATGTTGCAGTGAAAATAAAAAGATGGCTTCCATCATCACCAGTAACAACAAACCATAAAACCACACCATCAAAACTCAGAGAAAAGGAGAAGATACACAGGAAGCTGTTCCTGTTCATAAGCTTTGCAATTAAACTCACTACTTGTAGGATTTTCTCATCAATAATGCTGTGAAGGCTGCTGTGACATCAATATGCCAAGAGCTTCATCATACTACTGCAGAGGCTGGTTTCTGAATTAAAATAAATAATAGTTTCCGGAATGATATAAACATCTTGGGATAATATAATTACGGTCCCGCTTCTTTAGCTTTCGGCCCTTTTCATCAATTAGATTTTTAGAAGGACATGTTTAAAAGTACTAGATTCCAATTCTGTCTGGTTCCAAAATTGGCCAATTAAGGAAACAAAGATGTGATTAGTTTTTTTTCGCCTATCCGGATACAAAAAGCCTCCCCATGAGGCCATTAATGAAGCAGTTAATGTTTCAGCCCAACACTCCCAAAATGTGTTTGTATCTGCATCCCTTGGTTTCAAAACAAATCCATCTAGATATTATTTTTAACATTTGTGAAATGTTTGCGAGGCAGTTTTTTTTATCACTTCTGCAATACTGCGCTCCTAACAGACGGTATTCGTTGGAGCCCTAAACAGTTCCATTCCCTATATTGGCTCATGGGATGCAAGTTATACTTTGTACAAGTTGTATAAGTACATTTTTACTTACTTACTTATTTCAGCTTAATTGGACAGTACAAGCAGAGACAAACAAGAAATTGGGGAAACATTGCACGCAGCAAAGGTCATCTGTTGGAATTGAACTGGCAACATCAGTGTTTCCATTCAAGTATATGTGGCGGGCTATTTTTAGTATTTTTACTTAAAAATGTTTTGGATCTGTCCGAGAGAACGACACCGACTGCTATTGATTAACTTGTGGCCTTCACTCTACAACACCCTTCTACCCACATTCGTAAATGCCCTAGTGTTTCGATGTTTTGATAGCAGCTCAAATCCAAAACGCGAGGTGTGGTTTTTATGGCGACTTCATAAAACATACTCAGCAACAGAACGGATGCATGCTTGGAGAAAGAAACGGAAAAGGCAGTGTGTGTGTGTGTATATGCATTTAGGCAGAGCAGTAAAGCAAAACTGTGAAATGCAAACTTCTAAAGTGATTCTGAAAGAGATAGTTGATCTTTCAGTCTCATTCTCGCTCGTCAAATACCGACGCTTCGCTGTTTTTGTTTTCCTTAAGAAACTGATCGCGCTTACACCTGGCTGAGTTTTGATCACAGCCGAACCACTTCCAGAAGTAGTCCAGCTGATCTGATCATACATGATCTGATTACAATATGTTAAAAGTCATTCACACCTTACTTCTCCTGATCCAGTTCAGACTCTCCACACACATATCCCCACAGGTTTCAATATGCTCCAAAGTATAGTCATTGTTGTATTTATCTTTTTATGTTTTTATGTTTTTAAAATACAGCATAACAGCCCTAACATTCCCAGTTATCATGATCGTTTATCACTATGCTAGTTTCCTTGCAGATCAAGTAATGAGTTGCAGGTTAAACCACCATAAACCGTTAAACAGATGTTCAATTGATGAAACAAAGAGAGGAGAGAGAGAGAGTAAGAGGAATATTGCTGGCAGCACGAAAAACTTTCATTAAACTAAAGCTGTTTAATTCATTATCCTTCCCCCCTGAGCCTCTTTATTTTCTACACCTGACACAATGCTTGGAACTTATACTCGAGGAATAACTCTGGCAAATATTAAGTCTCTATTGCTTCGACTTCAGACCCTGAAAACAGTGATAGCAACCCTTCCTGTTGCTCGATGCTTGTCCCGCATCAACAAGTTTATTTCCCCACATTTTCTTCTCACCGAGCCGACATTTTAACTCGCACATTAGGGAATATTTTCTGACACGTTTTAAGCTCCAGCAGACATCTGCCTCTCTCAGCAACAAGCGTTTCTGTGTAATATGGACTAACTGTACCATAATCCTGTCACTTCCTCAACAACTTGTATACATTAGAAGAAATGCACTTGCATTCAAATGAAGCACTTTGAATGCTGTTAATAAGTATGCAGACTCGCACTTCTCACATCAAAACACCCACTGCACTTTAAATTCAACACTTGCTACGCAGTCGGCGCAACAGATTTTCCACTCTCCACATGCTCGGACAAAATTGACGTTTTTCTTTTTCCACCTTATGTAATCAGCCCGTATCATCCAGCAATTTAGAGAGCAGCGATTTAACGATGTAGATGATAGAAATCGACTTTTTATGATTGGCGGATGATCAAACAAGTGAGGATGAGAGAGAGAGAGAAGGAGCAGATTACGGACTTCGCGCGCCGTGAAATGCAAATAACCCGGTGGCTGCTACTTTAATCGGAAAGGGTTCACGAGATCATTTAGCCCTACTGATCACAGAATATGGACCATATTTTCTCAGAGATGTGTTCACGCAGATGTTCAAGGATGGAAGCAGAAGGAGGGATGCAACTCCTTGAAGACATTCTGAAAGACATTACAGGGGATAAAAGAGCCTCCGACAGCAGCTCCAGCGCTATCACACGGGAATAAAACGGACCCAAGTGACAGGGTCGTGATGCAGAGTCTGAGAGGAGTTTGTTCTGTGGTGTCAGCATCCGTGTCAAGAGGTCCAACTGCTTGAGAACAAATGATCTAATTTCCAGAAATATGTTAATGAGTTGTCCAGCCGATGTGTTGATCTAATTATGATGAATGTGAAATATAGGAACCAGCAGGTTTTTGGTGTTTTATTGTGTTACACATTACGATGCAGAATATCCACATGCACTGCAATTTCCAGGAAGAGCTTACGTCAGCATGGCTGCAGGCGGAGCTAACCGTCTGCACTGCTGCTGTAAGATATCACAGGCGTGTGCTCGGTTCACAGCTTCACATTCGTTAAGTACTTAAAGATTTGAAGAAAATATCTTATGGTGATTTTTTTCCTGAGTTGTGACTATTCTCTATGAATTAAACTCTTTCCAGAAGTCGCCGTGGGTCAGTGTTGTAGAAAGCAGCCAAAAGTCATACTTGAGTAAAAGTAAAGATAATATGCTATGATGATACTTTGGTAAAAGTGAGGCATGTAATCTGCAAAGTAACTAGTGAGTAAAGTCATCGAATAAATGTAGTGAAGCTGAAGTATAAAGGAGTAGAAAATGAAAATATACAAGTAGAGTACCACAAAGTACAGCACAGTCCTTGAGTATATATACTTAGTTACATTCCATCCCTGCTGTGGTTGATATACTGAGGTGGAGCTGTAGTTTAAGAGAAGAAACTGTGTGACACGATTGGCTCCTTATTTCTGCAGTAGACACAGATCAATCACGTGCATATTAGTAACTTCATCTTTAAATTATTCATGAGTGATGAACTTTTTTCATTTATTTACTCATTAAATTACATTCGCGCCATCATTTAACTGTATCGATGATCTCTTAATTTGGCCCTGAAGTGTGGAGCCTGTTTCAATATGAGCTCTATAAATCAACTATCGATCATAATTCTTCTGAAGTGACACAGCGATGACAGAGATATCACCGCCAAGGACAGTTCACAGATGCATGTGGATGGATTACCGGTACGGGCTCCATAAAAATCCACAGCTCTGAGTAACGGACGCTGGCGCTGTTGGAGGAAGTGTGCAGACGTGTTAAGTCACTGTAAATTATGCAAATCGTATTCAGGAATGAGTCTCTTGTGGTGTCTTGTGAAATTCACAAATGTTCATATACAATCATCCGATTGTTCAGTCCAACGTTTGACCGTCGGTGCGTAAAATAATTCTTTTTAGTCCTTCTGGCATGAAATCCTGCACGCGGCCCAACACTTGTATGTTTTGGTCTTCACACAGTGTGGTGCTGGTGTTGTCTGTGTAAAGACATTTTATCTGAAGAAGATCTGAGGAGTGAAACATTGTTAATAATGAAATGCTCCACAGTGTGCAGGATTCTTTGTTTCTGTCAACCTCGATTTGTTGATGCAATCTGCTTTTCAGTTAGACTTTCTGGTGTTACCAACATTGCGACCAAGGAAAAAAATAAAGGAATGCGTTTGTACCGCACTTTGTGCGACTAGCATTTTCAATAGTTCTGTTCTAATTTCCCAAGAGGTACACAATGTAGATGCTGTGAGCTGTAGCATGAAAGGACAGAAGTATATTTTTCCAAACAACTTTTTCTTGCATTTTTCAGTGATGCTTCTCAGAAAATATACCCTAAAACAGTCTCTTACGAGACAGAGTTCCTCAGCTTTCGGTTTGTTAACTTTTCTTAGGGTTTGAAGATGTGTACCCACCCACACACACGCACACACACACACACTCTATGAAATGTAATTATATAGGAAGAAAATGCTCATCAGTTTAATTCGGTCCAGCGCTGGAGCTCCAAGGCTTGATTACAAAGTCTATAATGACAGATTGATAGTTTATGCCTAAAATGCAGCAGGCACATTATAATGTTCCAACACAAAGACACTCACAGGAGCTCTGCAGCGCCAAAAAAAACACACACAATCATAACAATCAGATATCCTCTCTGAGCGGACGTGCTCCTGTGATGGAAGATTAACCAAAATAAGGATAACTTCATTGTTAGTCGTTTTAAAAGACAAATACCAATTTAAACAGCACGGGGGCCGCAACAATGGGCCTTATCTACTTTTTCTTCTGCTGCAAAATGAAAATATATGAAGACAAAAAACTAAATGTGCACCGGTTTGGTCACCATTGTTTTGAGAAATAAAGAAAAGAAAAACAGACCCAAGTTCAATGAACACCCTCCTGCCGCTGTCTCAACAAAAAGTAATTACCGCTGTGCCGCTGTATTCTCTTGGACTTTGTTAAACCGCGCAGGTGTTCGTGTCATTGTGTCCACCCCCCTGCTGTAGACGGAATGAGGCTTCCAGCGTGCTGGCAGCAGCGTAGGTTGGTATGTGAGCTTCACCTTTACGCATGGAAAGATAATCAACCCACTGGAGTGTTTAATCTCAGATATGTCCGCTGAACCATAAACCACTTCGTACAGCATGCTCCATACAGCACACAGGCAGGGCCGGGCATATTTCAGTCCTTGACAGGCGAGCACATCTCCTCTGCCTCGGACTCATGCGCCGCCACTCCAAAGGGAGAGCTCCTCTCTCCTCCTTCTGATCAGATTCGCTGTACTGGAATGTTTCGCGTTTCAACTACGATTCCTCACGAGATGATGGAATTGTTTCGGCTTGCGGTTATATTTGGCGTCTGAAACGCTCCTGGAGGAGTGTTCAGTCAAGTGCCTCAGTTGGAGGTTGAACTCGGGCTGTCAGCACCAGTTTACCGACCCAGTGGTGGAGGCTGAGGTGGTGGAAAATATTATCCGAGCGAGGAAGAAGAGAAAGCCTAGCTGGAGGTCTGAGGGAAATGAAGATCAAATAAAGGAGGTAGGGAAGGAGAAATGAATGGACGGGGAACCATTACAGAACATGTAACTCCATGGTCTGAATCTCTCTGCAAGTTATCTGCATCAAAATACACACATGGATCAACAATCAAGGGATACATGTGCTGGATGTTTTTTTTATCGAGACAAATGAGGTAGTTTACGAGTTCACAGGGTTAACACAGGAAAGAAACCTCCAAACTGTCCGTCAGTGTCCAAAAACAACTGTATGTGCTCGAACAAATACTCGGATATCAGGGCCCTATGAGCTTAAAGGTACTTTGTCTCTGTACTTTTTCTGAGAAAGTCGATAAGGAAGTGATTTATATTGGAGAAGAAAACTATTTGTAGCAGGTAGAAAAAAAAAAGCTATTAGGACCAACAAGGGAAAAATCGCTCCTCTGACACAAAAAAACACAATGAGAAGAAAAAAAATGGGAAAATGGACCATATTCAAGATTCAATAGAAACACACTTTCATCTTTGTGGGATATCAAATAGACAAACAGACAAACAAAACATAGCTGAAAACATACCCAACAACAAGACTAAAAGCATACCGCAGCTCTGTGAGCTTGTACTCAGGCATGGCTGCAGTTTAAGCGAAATGCTATAGTGCTCATGACGACCAGGCTAACATGCTGATAGGTTTACTTAGTAGGTGTAAAATGTACCACGTTCACCATCTTAATTTCCTATGTCAGCATGCTTAAGTTTGCAAATGAGTACTCCACACAGTACAGCTGATGCCGATATGTTAGTTTAACAGGCATTTGGTCATAAAGCAAAGGATCTGAAGAGAGGGACATGAATGTCACTCATTTCATCTCACTCCATCCATGACTTGTTGAGACAACCTGTGCCTGGTTTCTTGACAGAGAAGTCAAGGCCAGGGACAAATCCATCAATACAGTGTGCATGCTCGTCTCCTAGCCAACGGTCAGAATGCTAACTGTGGCTAAAAACAAGTGAGCTGACACCCACAGATGGCCTCACTTTCCACCATGTTTCATGGAACCCTGCACTCTCGTCTTTTTGACATATCTAACAAGCCAACCAACAAACATACCCTGATGTAGAAAAACAATTAGTGTAAATTTGTGCACAGCCTTCTCTCTGAGTAAAGAATCCAATGAATACATACAAATGCTGTCACTAAAAAACTGACATTAAATATGTTTAGAGGTAAAAAAAAAAAAAAAAATCCATTCCGCTATCTTTGTAACCAACCGTTATCCTCGCTCACACCCCGGCTTCTCTTTGTTATAGACAGGCAGCAGCTGCTTTAATGCCACTGGTGCTTTGTGGCTTTTTAAGGTGTCTCCTTAAGCCTCCGCCTATCTGCTGTCCTCATTATACCCTCTCTATATGATAAGCCAAATAGAACTGAGCCGCTGCTGCGAGATACTGAAGGCTATTGGACAAAAGGTTATTTTAAGATAAATGCCACTATTCCCTGTCGGTGGAAGAAAGTCCTGTCCAAATTTCCGGTCTTATAGCGCTGACAAAAGAGAAGCCGAGGGTTCTCATAAACAGAGCTTTAATATTTCGTTGTTAGCACCCAGCGGGGGAAGCATAAAGTGGAACACAACAGAGATAACCAGTTCAAAATTACATTTTGAAAGTAATCAATACACAAAAACAAGCTCTGAAAAAATATACAAACCCTGCCCCGCTCCTTTTCTTCTTCCATCTGCCAGCTATACATTCGGATGCTCATGCAGTCTCATATGTAAATGCACCACATGGGATTCAATTAATAATTCACAAGCATATGATTAAGGTCAGTTGACCCTGTGTTTTCCAGGCAGTTGTACACCTGGTAAGTGGTTGCAGAGGAACTTCATGTTATTAAGCTCTATGTAGGAAATTAGAGCACTGGTCCCAGTAGGGTTGGAGTTTTGGAATGCGATCAGGACGCCACGAGAAATGAGTGTGCAACCATCTGCCTGCTCTTGTCTCAATATGCTCGAAAGCGTGCACAGAAGAGACCATAGTCATTCACCACCGAGGGAATCCCAGACGATAACAGACTGATGGCTTCAACGTATCTTGAAGTTAGTGGAGTATGTAGTTTCAGGTATGTGTTGGTGTGTTGTGTTCATGGAGCTGCAGAAAAAGTAATTCTCTACTGTGTGGATGAAGGGATTTTTGGAGCCTGGCGTGCAAAGTGAAAGAGAAAATGTGTACTGAATGGATTAAACGGTGTGTTTATCCGTTCTACCGTAAGCTGCTAATGCTAGCATGCCTTGCTAACCAGCTTACGACCAACAGTTCTAACCTAGTTTTCAAAAACCAAGGAGCATATCATCAGCTATCGAGGCTACACTATTTCAGGAGTTTTGACATCCACTCCGCAGGGTCCTGGGAGAGTTTAGAGTAATGTTACAAGATTGTGTCTGGTTCAGTCAGCAAATGAAGCAGCAAAACATTGTGTTAAAATGGTCTGATCTTTAATGTATTCTTCTTTCACTTACACTATTTGACACTACAGCTAATGAGTGTAAGAGTAAAAATATGATGTGTAAGCACAGGTTTAAACCTTCTGTAACCCTTCAGACACAAGTTCAGTATGTTCTTATGTAATTGCTGAGTGTTTACAGTAACATAGGATTGATATTCAGGTATGAAGTATTCCGGCTAGTCGGTGCTGTTCATGCAGCTGCTAGCTCATCAGCTAGTGTGTTATTTCCCAACTGTGAAATGACAAGAGTTTAAATGCGTTTAAATGAGTTTTAAGGCTTTGGATTTTACACCAAAACTAGCACATATATGCAGTTTTCCTTGATGCAGATAAAACCACTTAAAATGGCCAGCAAACTACTTTTTTAGGCGTGTAAGACGTCACAAACACATTACTTTATTATATCTTTTACTTTAAATGTCTAAAGCGCTGCCTGAATGGAGACGGACAACTATTAATGAGCAAACGTCTGGTGCCTAATCATCACGACTGAAAAGGGTAAAAATAAGTGTGTCCACCCCAGTGTCATGTTTTAATAACTGCCAGTTGGAGCTGGAGCCAGTAAAAACGTGTGACAACTGCAGAGTCATTCGGGAATTAATGTGAAAAAAAAACAAACAGGAAGATGTTGGTGGTGATTAGTAGGGAGTAGTTTCATCTAAGGTAGGTGAGCGAAACGATCAGTGTCTTTTTATTCACTACCTCTGGTGCTGAACAGCTAACAAGAGACAACAAGAGCTACATGATAGGAACACCAGAACAGAATCACATTCAAGAAAATATACTCGCCATCTGTTACCCACTGAAGAAATGATATGGGGAGAGATCAATTTCATTCACACATTAGTGTATAAAATATGCACAAATCACCACTTTTATCCATCTATTAAAGGCAGGGAATTCCTTCTCAATTCTCGATTTTTTATAGCCCGGGACACCTCAGAAACTTCTAATTAACAGTCCAATTAGCTTTAACCAAGAAAATATAATGAAAACCAATCTGTGGAAGAAATTTAATCAAAAGTCAGTTAAACCCCGTTTAACACCCGACACTGATGTTTCGTTTTGCAGAAAGTTTGCTGGAGTGGATTATAAGGGATTTGATTTAATATCTTTGTTTTGGATTTAGAGGATCAGAATTGGTTTGATCATAAGGGGATTAGAGTGAATTAGTTAGTCTTTGTAGTGGAACCTTCTTTTTAGCGACATGCTGAGAGACGAATTTCAATATCGGGCACAGGTTTCAAAACACAGCACAGCAACATGTTTATTACACTGGTCTGATTCAAAGCACTTTGGATTAATCACAAGTAACTCGCCATTCCCTCTCTGCTGTGCTGCTTCTCTTCATGGCCAGTCCGCTCGCAGGCGCCCTGAAGCAGGCCGTCACCGTTCTCCAATCCTTGAATTATACGTCATGGCCCCTCGTTGATATGACGTGACCTCAGGTCAGTTTAGAATTAAACCCCAACAGAAGCCGCCCTCCCCTCTGCAACGTTTTAAAGGTCACGCATATGATGGGGTTGGAAAAAAATATAAAAGGAAGGATGGTGGTAGAGGAAAATGACAATATCCCACCGAGCAGGCTAATGCAGCCTGTGACCTCCCTCTCCCTGGTGCACACTTAGCACAAATTAAGATCTTTCAGAACACGGAAGTGATAGCTCAGAAGAAAGGGAGCGCTGCTGTCTTCATCTTAAATGTACTTTAAATGTGTGTGTTTTCTAGTGTTGATTTTTCTTTCTCCTCACGTGATTCAAAAGCTTGACATTAAAAATGTAAAACCGATTGTTTAAAGTATGATGAGCTAAGACATATTAATAATTCAAAGTGTCCTTTAATGAAGTGATTATTCGATGGTTAACAAGGTGGTTTTAGTTGTTTTTTTAGGCTGGTGTCTGTGCGTGCGAAGCTGCAATACATGAGCGTTTATTCAGACTGAATTTTTGCCTTGAGCTCTGTTTATCTTGCTTTTATGCAACCATGGAAATAATGTGCACTGTTAAGCTTTCTCGCCAAGAGCTATACCTTTCATATATATGTCTAGACGACAATATGTCACCGGAATCCATTTAAAGACACAGTAAACCTTCAACTGGCTTATAAAACATCTCTAAAAGTAGATATATAGGTTGCATCAGTAATGTCTGGAACCTTTAGGTCAGTTTGTGAAAGAGGAAACATTTATTTCTCTGGGAGATAAAAGATTTGATCATCTGTTCAGATTTATGTCATGTTTGAGACGGACTCTGCTGAATAAGACCGTGGAATTCAGAAGAGGAATAGCCTGATATCACACGACGAGTCATATTCTATTTTTAATTTGACGACTTCACATGTGGGAACACATCCGCAGACTCAAACACCCATTGTAGTTAAAACAGAACTGCTTGTGTGGCTTTTGTCCATCTGTTCATGTCTGTTTTGAGGTAAATGAGGGACTTAATGATCCCACAAAATGAACTAGGACAGAACAGCATGTTTCTGAAAAACACTGTTTACAGCAATGACCTATTATATACTAGTGGATGTAAATCGAGGCTGTACGTGTGACGTCAGCCACTGAGTTTGTGAATTATTGTTTTGAAGACCTTGGTATTATAGCCACACCGTCTTGGTTTTTTGGGTCCAGATGTGACCATACACTTCTATCCTGAGCAATCACCAAGTAGCCACGCCCCAAACCCATCATCATCATCTACTTAACTCTGAATGGGACCATAATACAAAAACAACAACATGCCGTACTGAAGAAGACTTGAATTTAGCAACTGAGACAATAAACTAATTAAAATTCTGTTTACTGAGGGAATTAATTAAGTCAGCAGTAGGGTAATTTTCTCATAAGCTTACATACAGTCGGACTTATTTTGTATTCCATTGAAGTCGCCCTCTGCAGCGATTAGAAAGACAGCAGGTTTAAAGTACTTTTGCATTGGTTTCAGCTTTCAGACCCAGAAGCTACTGTCTGATATTTCGCCGGCATATGGTTTAACGACTGTCCAACCAGTACAGTCATCAACAATTCCATGATCTCTAGAATTCGACTGTACCTCCAAAACCACAGGGGGCAGCGCAACCCGCGCTAACTAGTAGATTTGCTACTCTTTGCTGTAGCCGTGTTTTTTTCTGGTTTGCCTCTGGTGACAGAGGAGTTTGTAAAAAGTCACTGTAGGTGCCCTCGTGGTAATTAAACCTCAGGGCCTGTTCTGGCCCAAGGGTTGTGCTGACCACACTACTGCAACCAGAAACAGGTCGAACAAGAGAAAGCTGTTTGCTTGACATCTATTTAAACATTACGCTCACACAGCACCAGAGCTGAAGACAAGATTATTTTTTATAATTTCTGTGCAGGTTCATACTTTAGTCAATAGTTAAAACTAAGGTGTGAGCAGGAGTCAGAGACTTGTACACGTACATACACAAATGCGTAGGCTTGTGTGCGCCTTTATTCAATATGGGATTTCTCTTTAAATACTTTGTTAAAAGCTCATTATACGGAGTCATGGCAGTTTAAGGCGGTTCTTCAGGCTCTGTGAGGTCTCTCCCCAGCCTGGTCATCCATCATGCAGGAGGCCGAGGGAAAATGGCCATGATTCCCTGAATTACCTCCCCTCAACACACACACACACACACACATTCATTCTCCTGAGTCATCAGCGGCCACCACACTCTCTCTGGGAGATGCCAGGTGGTGGAGGGTGAGGGGAAGGATGAGAGAAGGAAGGACAGGGAATACAGAGGGAATGAGGACTGAAAAAAACAAAGACAAAAGGCAGGGGGAACAGCATGAGCGCAAGACATAGATACACTAGCCTATTACACGCAGCGGTCAGGGTCGGATGCCTGCATCCACAGCGACAGACAAACTGTCTCAAATTTCTGCAAGTTGCTGAAACAAACATCCTCCCATCAATCCCAACTCGCTCACACAAACACAAACGAGCTTTTGTCCTTTATGCATAAAAGTGTTTTTGGTCTCATGGAACGCTACATTTCAGCCTATATCATCACTTTATGAGTTTGCATGAGGTCAAGGTGCTCGTCCTAACCTGACCTCCATTTGCCCCGTCGCACTTCCACCACTTTTATCACCAGTTTGAGTCAAAGGTAAATGAGCTGTGGCCTTCCCAGTGTGTTTATGTAAGCATATTATGTATGTGTATGTGTGTGAGAATACATACATTTGCCTGCTAATACAGCAAAACCATAAAGAGGAGATTTTGTAAAGACTCTTTTTGGATGGCTGATCATGTTTGTCCTCATTTCTTCCATTTGACACTGAATAACCACTATGAAGAAGAGTAACTAATGTGACCACAGCCTCTACATACTAAGTCTGCATGAGGAGTTAGCGTGAACTTTTTTCCAAATGACTTTGCAAAACATAAAAACAGTCGGAATGGGAGTGAAAGAAAAAACCCATTCGTCACGTATTGGCGATGAGGCAGAGAGAAAGAATGACATGATGTGAATCGAAGTGGTGTTTGATGAGAGTAGATGAGACATCATCAGGCGCCTGTCAGCCCAGACAGCTGAACGCTGTACATTTCAAAGTAGGTCGATGACATAAAAAGACATTTCAGTTGCGATCAAAGCAAAATTTCATCGGGTTTGAATAAATGAGTCCGTAACTTGTGTTGTGTATTTGTTACAAAAGACAAGACATGAAGAAGGCAGGAAGTTAAAAGAACAAAAAGGGAGCTTTAATCATAAGCTGGTGTCCAAATTCCAAAAATCCATAATGCAAGCAAACAAAAGGCAAGCAAAGGAAAGTCCGAGCAAAAAGTAAAAGGAAATACAAAACTGAGGACAAACCAGAAGGCAAGAACAAAGTGGGGACAAAGAGGACACATGAGGACACAGGAGACGCAGATGACATAGTAAAGTAAAGGAGGAAAACAGACTTAATACACAGAAAAAAGGGCAGGGAAACAGAAAAAGACAGGAAGGGGAGCGTAAAACATGACACCTGAGGATATGATCGACAAAATAAAACATAAAACAATCAACCAAAAACCCAAACCAAGACAAAAGGTGTCTTTGAAGGTGTCAGCTTCTGTTAGCTTGGGAGTGGATAACAACGTGTCATTAGGTCTGACTGATGCATGTTTAAAAGTGACAGAAGAAGAAACTTAATTTCAGGTTTGTCTGTCCTGCCACCTCACCATTCACTCAGAGCTTATCTGGTTAGGCGCTTGAGATCTGATGATACTATTATTTTAAAGCGCGTACATCGCGTCAGCTTCTATTTTAATGCACCCACTCTATTTTCATGTCCGTTGGCTGAAATATTTGTCTTTCAAAACCAGCGGCTCGGGTTTGATTTATTTGTGCAAAGTACAAGGTCGGATGAAGAACATTTCAGAAAGCATAACCCACCCTACAAAGCTGATAATCGAGAGTGAACAATCATAATATGATTTTTTATATATATTTCTCTGCCCTTTTTGAGATTGAGATTTTACACTCAAATCCAGGCAGGAATCGAGATTAGAGTCATAGTCAATCTAACCACAAAAAGACTACCTGCAGCTCAGAACTCAGTTACTCTCTCTACATATTATCCACTCACTGACTGAATGGAGGAATAACTAGCAAATACAACTCAAATCTCCTCAAACAACTGGATCTCTACTCCTTCGATTTTCTCCCTCTGCAACCGCCGAGCTGAAATCGAAGTCAATCGTCACATCCAAATCTTCTATTCTGTCTCCCTGCTATTCACAACCATACCACTGAGAAAAAAAAAGGAGACTCAAAGCAACTGCAAAAGACAGACAGAATGGCATCTTTCACAGAGCGAAGGTCATGTCAGATATCTTGACAGCACGCTCCTCTCTCCCGATACATAGTACAATACCTCCCTTTGTTGAATTTTTCAAAAGGAAGCCTCCGCTGTGCCGCGGCTCCGAGTGCAACGGGCTCCTTCTTCTGAGACCTTGAGATGAACAATATCTGATCAATTTTGCTAAATCAATATGTATCATTTCTCAAAGATGTGTTCGCTGCCATCGACAGAGAATATTTTATTCTGCCGCGTTTGATATGGCGCTTTATCCCCGCTTGTATCCCCCCCTGGGTTCCCTCATCAAGATGTCGAAAGCCTTTTCTCATTTCACAGAGATTCTCTGACTGCTGGGCTGCTGACACGACGCCAACGATAAACAAGTTGAAGGTCAGTCTGCTCAGAGGAACTGGCTCTATATATCGCCTGGTATAACACCTCTGCAATCATACTACATCCCATGGCCCATCATGTGGACATCACGTTATTGACTGCTTAAACATCCATCAACAGAAATGGAAACAGCACTGTCCTTGACACCACCATGCAACTTTATTCTTCTTTTTTCTGTAGCCATGTACAAGATTGCTCAGGTAACGGTGTGATGGCTAACACTGCGTGAATGTTGTGAAACCTTTAAGGAATCTCACAGCTGCTAACAAATGTTATGTGCGTTATATATGATGATTACTGATCAAAACTGGTGGTACGACAGCGGATGTGTTGCCAGAGAGCAGCAAAACAACTGGTTGACTCCGTTAGCTGTGGACTAACATGTACCCAAGGCGTATAAACGGCACTAAAACAAAGTTTGCTTTGGTCCACCATCGTCATATTACAGTTATAAAGTCTTACATAGCCTCAGATAGATACATTATGCTACTCGAGCTCTTAAAAAGTTTACCAGCTGCTTACTTTTTGCTTCTTTCTTTCACCACTTCCAGAACAAATGCACGCACTAGCTAGATCGAGATCTTTGCGACACAAGGTGGTGGTGCTCAGGCCACTTTTGTTCACAGGTGCCGCCAGAATCTACTCAAAGTGAAAGCTCCTTCGAGTGTTCCTTCTAAGAGTTAGGAATAGTCAGGAGGGTAACAGGGCAGATAATATTTTCCTATAGGGTCCATCCAAAGGGGACAATGAACAATACCATGAAAACTGAGCACCGCAGATGTTAGACTGAATCATTATTTTAGACACCATTTGCAGTTTTTCTAAACAAGAAGAGGAGAGGCTGTAATGTACCACAACGCAGACAATGACAAGGAAATACGAGGTGTGCTTTGCTATCATACGTTTCTTCCGCATCTTCGCTTTCCAGCCCTCATTTTGTCACCTGCAAAACCTGCACACGACTTAAGTGCTGGCTTTATTGTCCTAGTTTTGGGGATCATTTCTATTAGTAATACTCACATGCTTAACATAGAAGATTTCTGAATGTGACGGCACCGCTTCAGGGAAACAAAATACTCCAGCAATCAGACAATCAGATGGAGAGGGTGCAAACAAACCTCAAGGTCAAACATTAAAATATTGTCCAAACACTGCGTTGTTAACAGACAAATCCTTGGTTCAGTTGTAATAAACAGGTTTTCTATCTTGGTTAACTGGTGCATTCATTAAAAAAAGAAATAAGTTACCTACTCAGTTATCTCATCTGAGCAGCAATCATAATCACATGTACATTCGATTCATTTCCTTCATCTAGACGGCGCTGTTTGTTGATGTAACATTGTCAGGACTTCATCTTATCACAGTATCAAACAAACATTTCATGATAAAGCACAGTACCGTGCAAAGATATACAGGACTTGTGTGTATGTAATAAGTAATATATCATTAACTGTGTTCCTCTGTAGAAGAGAGAGGCTTTAGTCAAGAGCCAATGCCAATAAATGAATGATAAATATGCTATCGGTGCAAATGGGACAAACTGTGCTTGCCTCTGATTCTGTTGCGTTCTGATAAGCCTCATCTGGCATGCTGAGGCACAACACCATCGCACAGATGCGGTGCTGCGGTTTGCAGAACTTAATGTGCTCGAGAACTGGGATCACACACAAACACAGAAACACACACATAAATCCTCCCAAAAAACAGCGATGGTGTTGACAGAGGATTGTCTGGAAATGAGACAGAGAGAGAGAGAGAGAGAGAGAGAGAGAGAGAAAACAAACAAAGGGCTTCTCTAATAAAAGAAAATTGAAAGTTACAGGAAGTCTCACTTATCCTCATCTCGCTTCGGGATCGCACAGCGCGGCCATTAGGAGGAAACGGCAATAAACGTGAGGCATTTTGGGGCAATTTTCTCCACAATTACGACTAGCAGTATTCTATTTCTCCCATTGCACTTATGTGCTTTATAGCTCGCCACAGTATGTTTTACATAATGCTCTTGTCCCCACTGGTAATCTCTAATACTGCTGACATTATTATAACCCATTCTCAGTGCAGCCTCTTTTTTTTCCGTTTTTAGGCCCCTGGTGGGCTCAAAGGACGGCAGAATTAAACAAAAAGAGGTAACTAAAAGGGGATGCTCGCTCACTTGCATTGATAACAAAATGTATCGGGAGCCGTGCAGGTTGAATATAAAAAAATATCTTAAAAAACGCGTGAGATGTTTGTAATGAGTCTCCCTTTTCACATAAAAAGCCACCTTGAAAGCCTATCTCTGTTTCCATCTGTTCAGTTGTTTCTATAAGGTACCTGAGATTAGCACGAGTGCCATTCGCACGCTGTGTCTCACCATTATTCCATTCAAACTCCACATTAATATTGATTTCTTGTGCCCACAGTAAAAAATCAGATCGCTCCTCATGTCTCCTCCCTATAGCAGTATCATATAAATCCTTCACAGAGTTTAGTTTAGAAAGCCACTGTGTCTTCTATAGCTTTGGAGGAGGTGTGTCAAGTCTTAGACAATACTACTGTATGTATCCTGGGTTAGAAACTGGGGGCACAGTATTTTGACCATTTCCACTATTCCCCCCCAAAATGTATCGAAGTCGGTGGCACCGTTGCCGTTAAAATGTGGGCGGACAAGAATGTCGGTAATGTTGGTAATGTTTGATGACTTCCTCTCATCAGCATCCTCTCATGCTCCAACTGTTTTCAGGCTGTTTTGGATAGTTTTTGCTATAATAGCATGCAAACAAACGGTTGGATTGCTCATTACCTGGTAACTGCAATAGCTACACCTCTGGTTTTACACTATTGCGATTTACTTCTGCCTGCATCATTGCTGGGAACTAGCTTTTTATAGTCTGGACCAACTCTGCAGGAAGACACCGTAGCAATGTTGCAATAAAAACTGATTTTTTTCATTTCTCTTTGGTGGCAGCAAACACAACACAAAGCGCTGCAAAAACTACTATGCTGAACAACTCAGCTGATCTTCCCACTTCTCATGGCTGACTAAAGTAATAATAGCGTGGACTTTTCTGGGACTGTGGCAACAGCATGCTGGCACTTCTCAAGCACACCAGAAGAGAAGCACATCTATTACCAGCCCACTGCCCTTAAAGGTATGCCTACACTTAAAGAGGTCATATTATCCTTTTTGGATTTTTGCCTTCCCTTTTATTGTGTTATGTCGCATTTCCGTACATGTAAAAAGTCTGCAAAGTCCACGCAGAAAACACTGCTCCTTCAGTGCCTGAAATGACTGGTTTGGAGTTGAGCCTTTACTTCCTTAACTTATGTACAACACTATGTAAAAAGCTTTATATGAATATATATTTGTATATATTTATTACAAAATATATACACTCCAGTCAGTCAACAGACATACAGTTGCTACTGCTACAACTGTGTTATTTTAGATCACACTACCTTGCTCGGCATGACCCGCCTCTGATTGGCTACATCTTGCCTGCAACTCTCCCCAAAGGTTGAACAGATGCGACATGTCTCAGACTGTAATGAAAACGGAGTGTTCAAGACACAGTGTGTTAAGGTGGGGGGGGGGGGGGTAACTGTTGTTGCATCCTTGACAACTGAATACTTTTTAACCCATTACTTTTTAACCCCCAACACTGAAGTATTGTAATTTGTCCTCATATTACACAACATTAGACACTAATGTATCAAACTCCCATTGAGCAAACATTGCAAACCACTCGACCATCATACTGCATGTTCAAAAACACTAAAAGTTAAAATAAGATGCACATTTGTTAGGCGTTCCAAACTCTAAAAACTTTATTCAGATACAGTGGCCCCACTGTGAAACAGTCTGTTATTTAAAATATTTATCTCCAGGCAACTGCCACTTATATTCAGACAAGCACAAATGCAAACTTTACTTTATGCTGAGCATCAGCAATATTCAACCAGCCGCTGAAGCCACCTACAGGCAAACAAAAATGTAGTCGATCACCAATAAAGCAATAGGAGCAGGCTCACGATTGCTCTCCTCTCATAACCTTTGTGAGCAAGAAGGAAAGAAAACATTTATTTGTCTGGCCTTTTCTGCCAAATTAGTGAGCGCGAGGGAAACCTTGCAGAGGTACAGCATCTGGAGGGAACCGCCGGGGAACGAATGGGTTTGGATCAGAGTGACATTTCCAGGCCGTTTTAATGAAAGCTCGTCAAGGTGGTTGGGAGGTTTTCATACAGCTGTTCTCAGTTTTTGGAATAGCAAGGTCGTCAAGTTTGGCTGTTTGGCTGACAGCACGGGAGGGAAGTGTGAACAGTGAAGGGCCGCTGTCTGGATACTACAACCCCGTGGCCCTGAATGGGGGAGAAGGTAAGAGAGGAGCTGAAAGAGGGACTAATAGCCTCAACATGCTATTTAATTGAGATTATCATAGACACCCTTGGGAGCTGATTTATTGTTTTAATTTCATTTGTTTTTAATGCACGTGGAGTGACTATATTTGGAATATAATTCTAAAATAACGTTCAGATGAGACAAAACCAGATATCACTTAAAGGTCCAGTGTGTAGGATTTAGGGGCATCTATAGGTAGACACTGAATATAATCTCCATAAATACATATTTATATACGATAGGCATTGTATAAGCGATCTAGTGACTCTTTAAAATTAGCCTCAGTTGATAAACTCATCTTAAGCCGTGTCTTCCAGTTTTACTTGCTCTTCAATGAGTAGGCTAAATCTTCGCACTCCTGTGGATCGACAGGTGTGTGGGTGAAGACCAAAGGCCGACAAAAAACAATCTGATCTGATTAGTCCGGACCCTAACAAATCTATTTAAGATGGTCTCTTCTATTGTCTTGTAAAATAACTTGATTAAGGTCTTTGTACCGAAACATTGTTATTAAAAATTACCATAGGCAAAACAACCTTGTTGTCAGACTGTTGTACTGTGTGTTTCTTTTTGACCTTGTCAGACTTTTTCCCTCCTCCGTGCACTTAGGAGGTGATTTTGTGCCTGAAATCCTCACTTTGCATCTAAAAAAAGAGCTTTGGATGTAAAAAAAACTATGATCCACTGTAGGTGGTGTTAATGGTTGTCTGCACCTAGAGTCATATAGACGGCACACATTTAGGTACTTTTGCCTCTGACGATAAGTGCCCCGAAAGTTAGTGTATTGAGAACAAAGCAATTAGAAAGCTGCTAAAGGTTTGAGTTGCCGAGAGAGGAGAGGAGAGTAGAGGAGCGAAATCTATAATTCATCACAGCACAGGCTAATGCACATCACATCAATCACATCAGTCATTTTGTAGCTGGAACTCGATAGTGATCTACGGGTAAAGAGCCATTAGGACCATTATTTTACTGCGTAGTTTTTCTACAAAACCGTAACGACGCTCTGGCAAACACTTTGACACGAAAGCTGGAGAAGGGACAAGGTGGAAGGACAGGAACAGAGCTGTTGCTCGTCAGATCAATATCCTATTCCATGGTCAGCTGCACAAAAACTCTCTAATTTTCTTTCTCTCCTTTAACATTCTCAGTTTTTTTTTTTTTAGACAGAAAGTGCACTAACCATGCAGGAGAGACTGAAAGGGAAGGGAAAAAACCCACAAAGGTCTAGCATTGCCTTTTTTCCTTTTTCTAAGAGGTTTATGTCTAAATAACTCACCCAGGCCTGCCCCCATTCCAATAGATAAGAAAATAATGAATGTTATAATTAAATAGGCTTTGTTCTGTCTATCACCTGAAAGAAAAAGAAAGGGAAAAAAATGCTAATAACTTAAGATAAAGTATACCGAGTAGACACTATTCTCAAACGGTGGAGGATTTTCCCATCGTGCCCTTTCTATACATCAAACTCGTTACCACATTCACTAATACAAAGACAGCGTGTGCTTTGCTGTAGGGTCACTGAGGCCGTGTGATGTGCTTATGCTCTTAAAATAATCTCCAAAGGCTTCTTCATGTATAAAATAAGCCCTAAACTGATATGTGACGACTGGAAAGCTATGTTTTAGAACTCCTTGGTCTTCTCATGTGACAGTAAAATGAGATTCTGTAGAACTCCACCAACTCCACCAACAGCATCGCACTCTTGAAATACTGTCTTTAAGAGTGCAACCCAATCAGTTCGTGACCAAATGTTCTTTAAAATCTTTTTTGTTTTGTTTATTCCACAAGTGCTTCTTCCCTGTCACAACCCAGCATCTACGTTTCCCACAATGCAACTCGACATTCAGCAGTTTAGTCAGAGATTTGCTGCGTGATGCTAATCGCGGTTAATGTAGCCTCGGGTTTTTACCCTCGGGCAGGGATGAGGAATGGGCTACAGAGTTCTGGTAATCACACTTCTTTCTTCTGACAGACGCTGACAGTTGTGCCTCAGGTCTATAATTATGGACATTTCATTTAGTGTTGAATAAAAATGGCACCTGAAAAATGGGAGAGAAACTGATTTTGTCGTGTTTTTATAAGTGCATGGGGCATAATCAAATTGTGGGCATAAAACTAAGCGTTGTGATGATGATGGCTTCAAGCTGACATGTTAATTTTCTAGCCACAATAAATAAGAAGACTAGTTCTCTGTGAGTTTGATTTTTTACTTTGTTAAGAGATCATCAATCATTCTACAAGAACAAGAACTACTGTTTATTACACAACTAGGGGGCTGCCAATGATAGCTGAATATGCTTTTGGCTTCACTTAGGGCAAATATAGAGCTTTATTTTAATTCAGCTAGTTAACTTGTTTACATGCTAACTTCCAGTGGCACCGCAAAAATAAAAAAATGTCAGAATACTAAAGGCAGATCGGAAAAAAGGGAATGTTGTTTAGTTTTGCAAACACATCTGAGATCATGGAGTACTGAACTGGACTTCTATCTGACATTTTGTACAGAGAGCTTTAATTCATCCATCAATCAATCAATCAATCAATCAATCAATCAATCAATTTCCATTTGTATAGCGCCAGTTCACAACAAATGTTATCCAGTGACACTATCTAATTGGAGCAGGTCTAGACTTTACTTTTCAATTAATTGAAACGAGATTTCCCCCATGAGCGAGCAGTTGGCGTCAGTGGCGGGAACAAAACGTCCAAAACCTCGAATCAGATCCACACTCAGTTGTTGGCAGCCATTTGCGTAGACTGACTGTTATAGAAAAGGCATCCAGATACCCTGAAGGACATTGTTCACTAATTCTGACACTAGATACAGCCTTAACTGATGTGCTAACACTTCAAGCATCTCAGCACTAATTAGGTAGCAATCTGCTCTACTGAGAAATCTTATCTAAAATTGAAATAAAAAAAGTTGGCAAATTTGAAACGACACGATTAATAATTATGGATAGATTCCTTTATACAAAGCGCCATTTTTGCTTTAGTTTGGTTTATTAGCATTCACATGAGCCTGTTCCCTTGAAATCTGATGAAATGAGCACATGAGCAACACAACAAAGACAGCATGACAAACGTCCCTCAAAAAATGACAAAGGTGAGGTTCTTCAGAGGTTGGCAGGCTCACACGGCACCCACACTGGCTGCCTGTCTAGCCGTTCCTAGACCACTGAACTTCCTGATCCCTTGACGTGACCTTCACCACGAAGCCCAAACTTATACAGACGGAAAACACGCTGAGCTTAATCCATCCTGATCCTTTGGTGTCCACTCAGTGCCGGACACACTGCTGGAGCTGAAGTGTAGGCCTGAATAAGAAAGACAAACTGTGTGAGAACTGAATGGATTCTCCGCCTACAACACGACCTGAGACTGTAGATGGAGAAGGAGGAGTTACTGGAAAGTCAGTGTGCGTGTGTGAGCGTATGAGGAGTTGGAGGGACGACAGAAGGAGAAAGAGGGTAGCAGGTCATATCTTGGAGGATTAGCGGAGAAAGGGTCCCGGCAGAAGCTTAGACCTTTGTGTGTGCTGTCACCAGATGTCAGTGTGTGCATTTTATCCTGCTTTTGCTTTTATCCTTACGATTTTCTGCTGGTGCTAAAATGCCACAAAAATAGAGATTAAGACTACTCTAGAGTCATAAGCGCGTCAGAATATTGGAGCCATGGCAGCGTGCTTTCACGTAGCAATTTAAAACATACATATTTACTTTTTTTGTGTGCTGTGAAAGGATCAAAACTGGAGCCACCAGATAGTGAGTGGAAAGTTTAGGTACATTTACCCAAGAAAGGTACAACTGACACATTTAGACGACTTGATGAACTCGAACTTGATTGTGTGACCCTACCGAAGGATCAGACCTCTCATTAATTGCACAAGTAGGAAGCCAAAACAGACCAGCTACAAGAGTAAAATGCTGCTTATTGAAGTACCGTATTAACAACCTAATAATGTCTTTTAAGACCATACATCAGTCACAGCGGCCACTATTTCTACATTGTTGTACTTTTACTTAACTAAAGGATCTCCGCACTTCTTCCACCGCTGCAGATATCAGGTAAGAAACAAGAAAGAGGAGAATATTACATGACTTTTGCCTTACGCTCTTCCTCTGTAGCTGCAGTGTATTAGAAGTTATAAATCAATATGATGATGGATCGACCTTAAGCTCCCATAAAAAATTGTAACAGCAGATGGCTCCTCTTTCTTCATTACTTCTGTCGCTCACCTCCCTCCCCTCTCTCGCTCTCTGTTTTTCTCACCTGCTTCTCTCTTTTTTCTTTTTTTCTTTTTTTTTTCCGGGTACTTTGTGTCCCTCTCTCTTCTAGGCTTCCCTCCAGTTTACATGATGAGCTGATGGCCAACAAGCAAACACTGGCCCCGGTCCTCGGCAGGCGCAGAGGACACAGAGCAGCAGGGCAGAACAGCGAGGTTGCTATATAACTTTCCGCATGATCCCTCCGCAACGCCTACTCACCGTACCTCACCAGCAGCACCGCCTGTCAGAGCGAGATGATAGCTGCTTAAAAAATGTCCGGCTGAAGAACAACAAACGGCTGCAGGATGGGTGCAGGCGAGCAGGGGAACAAGACTTCAACTGAAGCCATGTTTACATGAATTCAGGCAGTTTTGATAGCACATGACCAGCAGCTGTGACTGAGATGTGACCTCTGACCTGTGCCTTTAATGATAATTCATTATAATTATCATTAAACACAGTGACGAGCTAAGCAGCTAGCTGACTAAAAACTATTTCGCTCATTGAAATACTCAAAACAACTGCTGTTTTCACCTTCTTTAAACTCGATGGCTTATATGCTTTTCTGGTAACACATTATAATGACCATCATCAATAAATTATATATTTACATATACAAACTCTAGCCAATAGTTATTTCACTGTTAAGAAATAATGAAATGCTTTTTAAACCATTTGTTAGGCAATTGTTTATTGTAAACTCCTAACTGATGTTTATAATACTTTGAAAGTAAGTTAATAAATACTGTGTAGCTCATCTCTGAGCATTACTTGGACAGCTGCATTTATCTTATCAAGCATTATCTGTCAACAGTGGCTATTTATTAACATTTAACTACCTATGAATTTACAATTTATGAATGATGGTTATCATAAAGTGTTTTACGGCTTTTCTTTGTCCTTTTTTAAAGCTAATTTAATATCCTTTGGTTGATCAGACAAAACAAGATATTTGAAGACGTCACCGCGGGCTCTAGAAAAGTGAACCATTTTCCATCATTTCGACTGAACGATGATCGAGGAGGTACAGCCATGATGCACATTCCATTCACTGAAGAAGATGTGTGGTTGACAAAACAAAATGCAAAAACGCCACGACTGGTATGGAATAGTTCACCACTAATGTGTTTCGAAGGTTGAGATGTATATCAGTGCCTGTACATCTTGTTTACGTTTGGTTGGGATTAAATCTTCACACGGGTTTAGAACAGTCATCGTGATGTATTATAATCCTTTTCTACAGAGCATTTCTCTTCACCGGCTCCCGTTGCTATGCAGCACGTTTGATTAACAAGAGGGAAACATCGCTGGTTATTTTCAATCAGTGTAAAGGGACCATCTGTGATTGAAATTTAATTTAAAACTACTTTTAAAAAAAAGTTGCATGAGGACGGGGCTGGACTGGGCAAAATGGTCCGGGCTGAGAATCTAACCTCAGCCAATTTCCACACATTCGTAGCAAACCATGAATGTTGCAATCGAATGAAACATTTTCTGTTCACTGTTTATGCCACAAGCATACCTATAAGTTTTACCGCCACACAAAACAGCTTTAAAAAAAACAAAAAAAGTTCAAAAATAGAGAATAAGGCTAGAGGAATAAATAATTCATCTATATAATTTGGTAATAACTTGGTCCTAATGGACTCCCTCGCTGTGGAGCTCTGATGCCTCTGAGTTACTTCCACCTGACATAAAGAGCAAGAATGTCTCTATTTTCAGCATAATTTTCATGCATACGGATCTCCTGCTTTCACACACAACCTGTGAGGGTTAGTTTTAATCTCATGACATGCTTTTATTCAAACACTTACCGTCCTTTGATCATGAACATTTCTGTAATATTCCGGCATTTAGCTGCACTTTCCTCCGGGGATTTTCTCCCTTTAATGTGCTCCAATTTTTTCCCTTTGTCTCGTCTCTCTCACCTGAGCCGTCTGTTTGTTTTTCCCCATGCTGCACAAACCGACCGAACGTCGTGTTTGTGTGTGTACGATCAATCACACTGAGATCATGCCATCGGGTTAAAAGCGAGCCAGTAGGGGTCAGACGGTGGACAGTTGACTGAGTGACTGTGGCTGCCTCGTGTTGGCCTGACAATCCAATCGCCAATAGGCTGGCCAGGCAACCAGGTGGCCCTTTCAAAATGTGATTGAGCCTCACATCTTTGGTGAATGGGTGTGGCAGGTTTCAAAGACTCGAGTTTGCTGTAATCTTTACACTGTTAGTCGATGTAAAGTTAGGTTGATGTAAAGGCAGGCTCTCAAGAAGGAAAATGCTGTCATTATCTACTCACCAAGTCAGGTGAAGTTTCGTAGTCAACAATAACAATTTCTGCCTGAATTGGGTGCGCAAGCACAACAGCACGTCAGGGGTGTAAATATAGTCCTCCACGAGATTTGTGTCAAACTGGATGAGATATTTTATATTTTCTGATTGTATTTTTTTCATATTTTACAACAAGTCTCTATCTACAAGTCTCTATCGAGAGAATGCAGCAACACTGTCTGCTGTAAAGCTCCAGAAATGTTTTGTAGAATACAAAACTTCACCTGACTTTCCATCAGCATGAGGTCAACAAGATAATGACGGTAATTTCACTTTCCTTTAAAATACTCTGGCTGGTCCCAAGTGTAAAGCCTACGTCTGGGTTAACACTGTTACTTTGTTGTTGGCCGTGTCTGAAGGTGAACTCGGGGCATTTGTTTTATCTCCGATGAGTTTTTTTTCTTTTTTCTTTTTTCTTTTTTTTCCACAGAGCGACTGTTTTGACTCTGAGGACATGACAGCCATTATCTGTTGGCAAGGATGAGACCAGAGGGGGGAAATTATCGCCACTCAACCCCTCCCCGCCACGTTCCCCCCCGCAGCGTCTCTGTGTTAAAAAGGTTCCAGACTTTCACTCATTTAACACTCCATCGAGCACGATAACAAAGTGCTCTCCGCCGTCCCCTCGGAAAAGTGGCGCCCGGCGTAAAGGTTTAATCGCCCATCGTGTCAGATACATCAGGACTTCTTGTCGTCAAAATCCCACCTCTGTCGCTTTGATTCGGCACCTCTCCATCCTCCCTCTTTGTCGACGTCACTGTCTGTTTTTGGGACTTGTCAGCTCGTCTGGCAGTTTGATATCCAAGTGTGCCGTCTGACCTTTCTAAAGGAAATCCAGGGAGGGTTGAAGATTGAAGACAGCGCACAGTGAGGAGAAGATAATAAAATGCTGATATTTTGTTGATACATTTCCCTGTCTAAATTTTGTTTGTTCGTTTTGGTTTGAAAGGAGACAGTTATCCCTGCCTCCATCAAGCTTCTATAAATAAAACCGAAACCCGGCTGTCAAGAAGAATGTCACAAAAACTCCATGATTAGTAACAGATCCAGGATCCAAACTAACTTTTCCGACTAATTGGGATGAAGTTTTTGGCCGGAGCACAATTCTACCAAAAATCCTGTGTGTAAAAAATGCGGCTGCAGTGCTCAGATTTCGAGTTAATTGCAACATTACACAATGAGAATATTAGATGAGCAACTGCCGGATAAAAATACGTAACCTCAAGATGCCCCTCATTACCAATTGGTATAAAATGTATATTTAAATCGAGGAGAAACTCAAAGTTTTACACCCTTAAGCAGACAGTCGGAGACGGTCCGTAGCAGTTATGAAGACAGGCACTCTGAGCAGTCATTAATACCAGTAGTGGAGGTGAAGCTGATCCCTACCAGCTGTGATATTTTAGAAATCACTGCTAATCTTCGGGTCAGTTTAAAAACTCATCCGAAGACGAGCGGGTATTAGCGTCACTGCACGCTGCACCTGCGTAGCTCCTCACATCAGAGAACGTATCTGCTTCCCAAACGCATTTCAAAAAATACACCAGAATCATTTCCACTTCAAACAAAGTGACTGAGATAAAGATGCAACAGCAGCTCTGCCGGCCTCGCCGTCAGCTGGAAAATCATATTATTCTATGGTGTGACACGACATAAAGACCTCCTCAATGAGTACCAAGTGTCCCTTTTGAAAAGCTGTCCTTGGATTTGAAAGGTATTAAATGAGGCTTTTTAGCTGATCGCAGATGAGAAGCAAGAAGATCATTTTCTTACACAATTCATCTAAACCAAATGATCCCCAAGGGGTGGGAAGTTCATTTCTAGGGGTCGCCACAAAAATAGAATAACATTAGTAACAGAGTAGACAGAGTAAGTATAGTTTAAACAATAAACTGAGTGTACCAGCGATATACAGATTCAAAATAGGAAAGAGGAAAACTGTTTTCAACTGTTTGAGGATGCATTTTCCAGCTAATCCACGATTAAATAGTTATACTGAGCTTGAGGGAGTACAGGAGAATTTTTTTTATGGACGATCCAAGCTAAGCCTCGATGGTAAACCTGAAAGTTCCGACTGACAGCTCCGTACACCCTCTCTAACAGCCTCACATCTGAGATAAGAGAGATTTAGAGACGTTCCGAGAGAGGACGCTTGTTTATGTGTAAAAGTGTAAAAAAGTGAGAGCGGGAGAGGAAGACACTGGAACATCGCCATATCAGGAGCAGAGCACAGCGGGGCAGGCGGAACCAAATGTCCGCTCGACAGGGGGACTGATTAAGGCATTGCGCTAGGCCCACAGGGAAAAGAAAGGGCAGAAAGGAGCGCTCATTACCCATAATGCAGATGAAGAACAACCCTCACCCGAAGCAGCGTGGAAGACTCGCACACGCTCGCGCAAGATTGCTCAGAAAATCAAACTCCTTGCGCTCGTGTCGAGCCGAGCAAACGCGTTGCCGATTCACTCAGAAGACAAATCCAGTCAGAAGAAGAAGCAGTCGGTGGAGACCAGTGAGGGACTTGAGGGGATTTAACACCTGCAAATGTACCAGTCCTCAAAGTCCACATGCAGTAACAGATGTTTTCTTTCCATATTAATGAGCTAAAGTACCTGATGGTGTTCTAATTATTCCTCAACAACTTAAAACTCCACCTGAGGTGACAGATCTAGCTCACATCCACCTCCCATCACACACATTTGAAACTCACGACTAAATACTTCCTCCAGCCTTTAACTTGGCCTCCAACAGAGCTTATGATAAAACAGAGGTCTTTGCAAGGAAACGTTATTCATATTTTTTTCTGCCCATGACCTACTTTGCATCCCGTCTTGAGCAAGAGGAAATTCACATTTGAATTTTCCTTAATTTGAAGATTTTGAATGCTGCTGGAGGTGAATAAATGTTTTTAAAATGCTGGTTTTAGCTTTTCAAATGTGAGGATTTGCTGCTTTGCAGTTTTATATGACTGAATATCTTTGCGTTTTGGAGAGGTATTACATCTTAGGGCTTTATTATGATATTAACAGTTAGAGATTTGACAGGGACGGGGGTAGAGAGAGATGGGACGACATGCAGCAAAGGCCAGCGGGTCGGTATCGCACGGCTTCCCAACGTGGCAGAACGTCCATTACAGAGAATAAATATCTGGTGATAACAAGATAACATTAGTGCCACATAAGGAAACTGAGCAGATTGTTTTATGACAAAGAAAACATAAATTAAAATGAATGATATTATTATATTCTCTCTTTTCATCCATTTAGAACGACTATTTCTACAGCTATTCCAACAAAAAATGATCTGGAATCAATAAGGGAATCAATAAAGTATCGGACCAACAAGCAGAATCGATAATGGCACTGATATCAATAAAAGCCTATCAATTCTCCTCCTTAATTCATTCCCTCCCCTGTTTTTTTTCTATTAAGATTCATTCTGTTATTTCACGCTGAGCAGCAGGCTCATACTGTTCGGCTCTTTTTGGTTGGCTGGTGGAGGACAAGGCTTATTAATCAACTCAGACTACCAGATGTGATCATGTCACACTCGTTTGATATCGGGGTTACTACAGTATCATGAGTTTCTAAAATAATCCTGAGAGGAACCCACGATGAAAATCCTGCTCCTTGCAGCCGGTGAATCCTGGTGACACTTCACCGCAAAGGTGCGTTCAGGTCCTCTCGCTTGACCTACCTGGTTGATGATGTAGATGCCGTAGTCGATCCTCTGCCGCCTGAGGATCGGGTGGAGGTAGTGGAGCCAGTACTTTAGGTGGTTTTCTCTGTGACGGAACGGGATGATGATGGCCACCTAAACCACAAGGACAGCTTAAGTTGGGAAACATTTACTATCAAACCAAATGCGGACAATTCAAATGCATAATTAAATCAATGCCGTCAACGAAATGTAGACACAAGTATAATGAGTCAAGGTGCACTATCTTTCAGATCTCCAGAGAGTGATTGTCTGTGTAATTATGCTTAAATGAGCGTCGCTCCATCCTACAGTGAACAGTAGGAAACCCCCCGGCTAGCGTCAGAGTGTGCATAAAGTTGGTTCTTATCATTAAGAAAGAAGCAGCTCTGGGAAAGAGCTCCCGACAGCTCTGCAGATCAAGACAGATTTAAGGTTGCCGTGTATCTCTGAGCTTTAAGTGAGTCGTTCTCAGCTGTCCAAATAGTCCAAGGTTGAACCGTAATTTACCGTGTAGGTTCCTGGTAATTTCCCACTCAAATGAAGACCGGCAGCAAATTGACCTTGGTTTGTGTCTGGTTAGGCATTGTGATGTGTGCACCTATTTTAGTGTAATCTTCGCCGCTAAATGGAAGCACGCTGACCTCAGTGAAGCGTTAAGTACAGGGGAAACACTTCAAACACTTCAACAGACTCATCTTCTATATGGAGATCAAATATGACGCCACGTTTACTAAGGAAAGTGAAGCTGCCTACCAGAGAGCTAGTCTTTACAGGAAATCACATTGAACCCAAGACTGAGAAAATAAGGATAAACTATACTTATATTGTAATTTGTAACTTTTTATCACTTAAATATCTTCCAATCTTTATTTACCAGTCATATTTTCGACTTCATGTCTCGTATATCATTTATTGCTTTATAATTCTGACTCTATAATTTACAACTTTCCATTAGTATCTTGACATTTTTACTTTGTAACTAATAATATTTACTGACTAGATTGTTTTTTTCCCCCTTTATTATGTTAAAATTCAGGTCTTTATTTTTGTTGTGTTTCTTAGAGTAATGGGCTTCTATACCACAATGTGCGAGTCTACACGTTTCATTTATAGAGTTATTCTTAAACGGTTTAATAATTTTAACCCAATACTGAGAGAGAATATGGAGGGCCAATTCTGCCAGGAAAAAGAAATACGGAATAATTGATTAAAATATTTTACAATGTACTTTGGAACTAAAAATCACAATAAACAAGACAATAATAGTCTTTATTGCAGCTGTTGTTTTTATTGTGCATTACTTCTGGTCTTTTTCTTTTGTATTTCTTGGTATTGTGAAGCGGTTTTGTTGCCAGGTTTGGCTCTTGGCAACCTGGGGCTCTATGTCAGTTAGCTAACATGACCACTAACCCTAGCTGTATGACCAAACGAGCAAGCGTTAGCTGTCTTACAGCAGCTAAACTCTATAAATCACCTCAGTGCTAGATTCCCTTTCATCAAACTGGCAGCAGATGTCTCAGCGTTTGTGTTTGGTCCCACCACCGGCGATGTTCGCTTGGACCCCGGTACAGTTAGCCACTGTTAGCGGCTAATTTATCAACAAGTTAAGCCATGTGTTTACCAGGAGCAAATTAGAGGGACAACCTCTGTCCCCACAAAATTTTCAGCCAAATCAGTGAATTAAGATAGAAATGTGTGTTTTTGTACAGTAATCATTGAAACAATCTGCTCCAAAAGTATCTTTCTGACATTATATCTGAGCTCCGTGCCACTTGCTCACTGCTTAAAGATGAAGAGTGACTGGCGGGTGGATGACATGATATTAGCCCACTAGTTGAAACCTGTTAGTACAAGGTAATATAAGCACATGTGACATTTAGTTTGACAGGAAGATGACATGACTGGATTTTGATCGATTTTGATATAAAAACATGAAGATATCGTTGCTTTGCAATCTTTTTGGCATACATTATTTCAATAGCCGCACAATATGACTGTGGACGCGATCCAAAATGGTTAGAAAAGTTGTTTTTTTTTCCCCATCTCAGCTCCACTTGAGGAAACACATATACTGACCTTCCACCTCGGCCGGCAGTCAGGAGGCGTGTAGCGGCCTCCCTCCGTCACATTGGGGTTCTCCTTCTGCACTCGTTCCATCGTCATCTGGGAGCTGAACTCGATCAACAAACGCCCCACTGAGGAAGAAAGGAGAGAGGGAAGAGTTAGTGAGATGAAGAGGATAGCAGAGGGTAAAAAAAGAAGTGGGGAGAAAAAAACGGGCGACGGGGGGAAAGAAATCAAGAGAGGGAGCGAGGGATGAAGGGACTGAGGGACAGCGAGTGAGAGCTTTTAGCTTCAAAGCAGCAATGTACGTGAATCAAAGCAGTGTGTGCAGAAATAATGGTTTCAAGGGACATACCCTGCATAATGTAGCATTTAATAAGATGCACAGGCTTTGGAAAACATATATTCCTCGAAAATAAACAAAGACTTTGAAGTCAGTCAGTGTAAACACAACATGAAAGGTAATTAAGCTGCTCAGTGATGGAGCCACACCATATGTTATATCACTACAAATCTATCCATCATTCCTTTGAGTACTGACTCATCAAATGCAATCGAAGCGCGGGTTTGTGTGCATGAGATTGCGGGTTCAGACTAATTTAAAAAGAAGGGGTCGGCTTTAAATCCCCGGCACGGATGGCCAATACAGACCTTCCTTCAGAGAGCCAGGATCATTAAAATATATGAGCAAGCTTTGCTGTTTGGGCTCCATCCCAAAGCCCTGCAACCACAACCCTCATTTCTAACAAACCGGACCGTGGGCACTCATTCTGTGGCAAAATGTCACTCATTAGCGCATCACTGTCAAAAAAACCAACTCATTAGTTAATTTTCAAAGCAAGAGAAGAAAAAAAAAAAACGTACAGGGTGTCTGTCGATCACGTTGATGGTGGTGTCATTTGATCAATTATTTATACAGCTATAAATAAGCAGCTGTCCCTAATTGTTGTCTAGCAGTAATCACTAATCATTTTAGGGGGGGACCTCACACATACTGCATTACCCCGCTGACACCACAAATGCCACATACACACGATATCATAAGCATTACTTAGTATCATAAGCAATTAATTGATCTTCTTAACAAGTATCATCAGCCCAGCCAAACCTGATATGTATTATTACTGTTGTGCTGCAGAGCTCCACTGTCATCCAAAAAACATTCAAAATACCGCAATAAGCCACAGGGCTGCGCTGGGTAATATTCGTTACAATGAACCCGGCCACCGTTACACACAGTTCTAATGCTGTTCATACACACTACATACACATACATGTTTGTATGTGTATCAGTCCACTGCAAGAAATGATCCCCAACAAAAGAAAGATTTACTCCTGTCTGAGTAATATTTACAACAACAACAAAAAAACAAACTACAGTGCCCAGCGCATATTGAACTATACATTTTGAACTTGTTCCTTAAGATGTACAACTTCAGTCGCAGTGATTGGGGTGGGCGCTGAAGGCAGAGCTGTACATAAAAGAAATGGCTTGCACAGAGAGCTGTTCGACCATGTCTGCAGGCCGAAGTGCTTCTACAGTGAGGACACGCAAAGACAGGAGTTAAAAATCTGCCTTTTGAAAGAGGAGTGACGCTGAAAACAAGATAAGTTTGTTAAAAAAAAAAGATGATGGCCCAGAAAAAAAAGTTTAAGTTGGAGCAAGGAAACCCGACTCAAACCCGACTCAAACCTGTCGGGCCCTGTTGGGACCCAACAAGCATCTTTTTTATCCTTGGACAGAGCTTCAGGTACGGGTCTGATTGACAGCATTACTGCCTTGATGTAACTCCAGTTGCCAACCATGTATAGCTTTTCTTGTTACGTTTATTTGTGAGCTGTAACCATGGTAACAACTGTGTGACGGGATTAAACAAACTCAGCGCTTCAGCTTACATTAACTCGAGGCTCAAGACGTGTTTTGGACGCAAAAAGCAGAATGTCTGTTGAGGTCCTGTTGGGCTCGGTTACGACTCAAGTTAGCTTGCCATGATGTCTGAAGAAACTTGCTTTGTTTATATTCAGGGACATGAGGCCGGTCAGTATCATTGATGGTACGGGCTTTAGAGAGTTTTGTCAAGAATTGGAACCGTGCTACCGCATCCCGAGCTGTGGAACAATCACCAGTAGAATTGAAGAAATGTAGGGTTAGAATGTTAAAACTGAAATAAAAATACCTATACAAGTAGTTATGTCTCATTGTGCTAGTTTGTCACCCTGTTATTGGCATAATGTACAAATATAGATATTCGAATAGTTCGAACGTGTTTTTTTTAGAGCAAATATTCAAACGTCATTTTTAATCTGAATCATGCTAAGGACATGAGAACACTGGATTGCAGAGAAGAGAGCGATGAGGCCACTGCAGGTGTGTGAGTTAATAATCCAATTAGCATTGGCGGATGAGCTTTGCGT
>CAEMYA010000024.1:12604973-12620270 GCA_903131615.1 Diplodus sargus
TTTTTTTTTTTTTTTTTTAAATAACCTACTTCAGAGACCTATATTATGTTTTATTTAGGGCAGGTCTTAGATCCGGTATATGACAATGAGAGCATTGTGTGTTTTTACTGCACCGTGTCTCTGCAGCAGTCATGATTCCTTGACTATGAAATCACTGTGCTTTCAGTTAGTATCTGTAAAGTGTACACTGGGTTAAAAACCAGCTTTGCAACAAAGCCACAAATCAAACAAATATGCAGTGACATGGCTGAGCTAAGACCTAACATGTGGTACAAGTGTGAATCAATATCCTGACATCCTTAAAACTCAGAATGCTGTTTCAAGGATCAATGTTTTTAAATTGACTGGAGCATTCAAGTGCTAAATATGAGGTCTGACAACCGATATTTAAGAGTTAGTTTTAAAGAAATAGTTTGACGTTTTCACCTTCTTGCCAGTGTGTCAAAACAAGTATAGTATAGCACAAAGTCTAGAAGCAGGAGGAGTGGCAAAATAAACAATTATTTTCTTAACACACACACACACGCGCGCACGCACACATATACACACACACACACACACACACATACACACATTGTCTTGAATACAGGTTTCTGTAACAGCATTATCAAATGTATGTCAGATGAGCTGTCAAAGAAATGAGATGAGGCAGAGCAGCCGGAGGACATTGGAAGTAAAGGAAGAAAACAGTTTCTACATTAAACATGATTCAGTTTCACCATCATAGTTGGTTGTGTGTGACTCAAAGACATAAAGCATTATGAACTTCTCTCTAGAGAGCCTACCCGCCCACCAAAGTTACATACTACAAATAAAAACAATTAGGGCATAGAGTTCGACAAACACACAATAGGCCCTATTACTAGTCCTACATTTAAAGCTGTTATTTTAAGGTTACATATTTACAAAATGTTTTTTTCATTCCAAAAGATACTAACTTCACATGGTGACGCCTCTTCTCTGCTTGATGTTGGTCTGCTGAATTTGATAAGGGGCAACACACCTCATCAGGTTGATAACAAATACTGACATTAACCGCCCATAATGATTCCTGATGAAAATCTTCAGATATTAGCCTTCTCACAGCAAGGGGGATTCAAACCTGGGCCTGCTGCAGCGAGAATGAAACCTCTGCAAATGGGACGTCCAGTCCACCAACTGATGTAATCTGCGCCCCAGGAGGACTACTCAGAGATATCTAATTATCAATTTCATTTAATTGTTTTTGTGGGACAAAACGGAGCACCTGGGGAAAACCCACCCCTATTGGTGGGCTTCAGGGACTTCTTCTTGCTTCCCCATTGGCACATCCTCGCACTCCATTGGCACAACCGCTGCCATCTTTTGACAAACGATGACCTGCTCTGCCCTCAAGTTGTTGATCACGTGCCAGCGTGCGGACACTGCGTCTGCGTGAGACTTGACTTCCTTTTCAAGCTCACGCTGAAGAGTGTCGGCCTGCTGTCTGACAGCGATGACATGAGTTTGGTATCTTTGGCTGATCTCATGGTGTGAAACGCTGATCCTCTCAAGTTGGAGCTGAGCGATGTAAGCCTGCTTTCCGGCAGTGATGATGTCGTTTTCATACCTTTGGCCGATCTCATGGCATGACACGCATGTCTTCGGTAGTTGTTCTTGGAGAAGCATGTTATTTTGTCTCTCTGTATACTTCCATTATATTCTAATTGAAGGTCTGCCTTCTTCTTTTTCTTTTCTTTATTATTCACCTGCGGCAATCTTTGTGTTGCTGAGGGTTGCTGGATCACAGACCTTCTGAGGCCTGTTGATGTTCATGTCTTTCAGGCTTTTCTGTTTTTCCAACTGGTCTCTTGTCTCAGTCAACTCTTGGCGAAGTTGGACTGTCAGTTTCTTCTGACTGACATACCTGGTGGTCTCTTCAGTCAACTTGCTTTTCAGCGCCGCATTTTCTTGACAAAGTGCATGGCACTTGTTGGACAGCCTCCCCTCTTCGGAGCTGCTGTCTAGAGATCCGCTGGATACCTTTCGCGCTCTTCACAGACAGCATTTTCGCTGGCAATTTCTCAGAGTAATGCTCAGTTTGACTCTGATGGACAGATGTCGTCTGATGGGCGGACACCGTCTCTTTCGGTGGTCTTTCTGTTGAATGTTTTCTTCGCCTTCCCCTTTTCTCAGCAGTATTACTCATTGAAACACTTGAAAGTTTACAGTGTTCTGAAGGTGTGCTGTCCTAGTTATACACCTGCTGATATAGCTACATGCTCATATATGTGCTAGCGTAATGTAGCGCTATATCTCTTCTGTTTAATCAATACAAGAACTGATGTGTAAGAATAACATGTTGCAGTGTTATGGAGGACCTGCCTGACTTGATCTTGGCCGGGAAAACTGCCTTGCTGAAGGCTCTACTGGTAGTCTGGCAACCCCACACTCATTTTCATGGTTTGGTTTCTGTCCAGATTAAACCAGAGTGATATGACCTGTTAATCTGTGGGGCAAAAAAGAGCTGGTGGGTGGATTTTGTGACCTTTTTATGGAGCCAGGCCAGCTGTTTCCTCTGCTACATCCTCATACCTAAATGACTATATATATATTGATTGCTAGCCACTTCTAAAACAACTTAAATCACAAAACAAGAGTGACCGTTGAACTGTACCAGCACGGACCTCCATTGTACACTCACTGTTTGGTTAGTTTAGGCAAATTAACAACTTGGTTAAGCACTGAAAAAACTGTTTGTTTTGGATTAAAATAACTATGTAACATTAGTTACATCATACTCGGTGGAAAGTTTTCCACATTTTGCACAACAAAACGTCCGTGATGGATAGTTGAGGGAAACAAGTACAAGGCTCTCACGCAGGACACCGTTGTCTGTGTCCAGTGTGAACCCAAAAGTAAACAGTCACGTTGTAACGTCATGTTCACGGCATAACCATGTTACACACTGTCTACCGAGTATGCTAAGTTGGTTATTACAGGGAGTTAATGATGGGGACGTTGTTTACCGTTGTTTACCACCGCACCATCTTCTGCAACCGCAGAGATGTTCATAACTCATCTTTCAATCTCATCTGGTACTATACTGACACACTCAAGCTGACCCACAATCGTGCTAACTCCTTGATTCCACTGAGCCGACTGCCTGGAGTGTGCAACACTGTTTTGTACTGTCGTCAGCGCAACTTCATATACCACTGAGAGCATTTCAGAAACGGACCATCAGTCCCTCCTGATCTTGTTGACCTGCTCAGATTGTGTTTACTTCATCATTTCTCCTCACTTTTTGTATCCCTACTGTGGTTGAGTAGGCGACGTAGTTAAATCTACGCATACATACGGAATACAGTAAAGTCTGTGATAGGCCCATTTTAGGGGTGCGCGTGTGTGTGTGAGTGGAGACAGAGAGGAAATGTGCGTGTAGGAAAACAGAGACAATGTGCGTTTGAGCCGATGTTTATGATGAAAGAAGTGATAAATGAGAGTTGTAATGTGTGAAAGCTCTAAAGAAGTGCAATTATCACACATTCACACACACACACACACACACACACACACACACACACACATACACACACACACACACACAAACACACAAACGTAATATCTCATGCTTATCTTTGTGGCGATATTACAGTAATACATTATAATCACACCGCTCCATCGTTCTATCTGGGACACCCACCGCACTTTGGGGGATACATCACTGCTTTGTCTGCAAATATGCACCAAACAGGCATGTGCACACAAACACACATCCTTTCTGTCACAATGATAATGAACCAACTCTCAGAGCTATTAGGTTAGTAGCACATGTTCCGACACAATTCACTGAGAGCGGACCTGAGGCAGTGAGCACTATGAACACACACACACACACACACACACACACACACACACACACACACACACACACACACACACACACACACACACACACACACACACACACAGAGGGGAAGTCGGCCTATTTTGAGGCTGTGATTCAGCCCGGGTCAGACTTGACAATTAGAAAGCCGAAATAGTACAAACTGTGAGTACTCGAATGTTTGTAGTTGGTTTGGAGGGTTTCGCGTGATGCGGCATCCATTCACAGATATCCGACTCTTTCTGTGTCATTTTGTTGATTGGCCCCATTCTTGCCTGTGAACAACTGAGCCTTTCGAAGATGCCTGTTACCCAGTCATGACACTATCAGCCATTACCATGCTACCATGCACATGTTTACCTGTAGGATGTTACAAGCAGGTGTTATTGAGCATTACACAACTTTCCCGGTCACTTGTAAAAACAGCGAGATTGACTGAGGTGTGCTGCTTCACAATGCAGCTAGCAAAAATCAGATCGGGTCCAAGAAACTTTTTAACGAAACCAAAAAACAGAAGTTAGACTCGCATTTTGCTTTGCGATCAATAAGTCATGATAAAATAAATTTGAGGCACACTGCTTTGCAACAAAGTGAGAAAAAAAACATATATTAAGGGCTTACACTAACAGTCCTCCCTGATTATGTTTATTCATTACCAGCTTTTAAATTTTTTGTAAAGCACTGTGCCTCGGTGGTTTTGGGTTATGATTTATTGATCTCAAAGCAAAGCACAAGTCTGAACTCTGTTTTTCTGGTTTAATTAGCCAGTCTCTCATTGATCATGTCATGTAGTGGCATTAAATTCAGAATAGGCAATGTAGTTACAAAAATCAATGAGGATGATGAGGCAAGACATCGAATACATTGTTTTAGATTGTATTCAGTTGAGTAAGTTTAGCTCATTATAACCTTTTGTTTTGTTTTTGTTTCACACAGTGTCCCAACTTTTTAGGAATCAGGGCTGTAAGACCAACTTTTTGATTGTTAATCGTGTGTCCAGCAGGGAGGTGCAGTGTTAAACTTCTTACTCTCAAAAGTTACTGCAAGTCGTCTTTCAAAACCCTATTCACTGCCTTGTCCAAAAAAAGACACATATTGAAACTAAGTCCTTTGTTCAGTGATTGCTGAAAAAAACTTTAATTCCTCGCCACGATTGTGTGTCGATGCGCTGCAGCTGAATGCTAAATTAACACCACAAAACATCCTCCTTCGCAAGTGCTCGGGATCAAATCTCAACAAAAAAACGAGCGAGTTTGTTTGGCAGCCTGCGACACCACGACTCCTGACAGAGTCTCTGGTCAGGCCATCTGACCACTGAGGCCGCACGACAGACTGCTTGTTAATCGGCAGAGACGTTTTGTGCCTTCATGTTCCTTAAGTGACAACTGAAGCAGTGCCAGGGTCAGATTTCAGGGAGGAATTCGGAGTTTATAATTGAGTTTGGTTCTCTGGCTTCAGGGTGACGGAATTAATCGAAAGAAAGAAACGACAGAAAAAAAAAACGAGGGGCAGAGATTGTTCCTCTCTTCCTGCCTCCCACTGACACAGACTCTGTGACAATAGAGACTTTCAGCTCACTGAATCTTATTAGGCTGTCCACTCCCTCTTTCGCCTCTCTTTCAATCATTTACAAGTGCCTCTGCCGACTCTGAAATGTAATTGCTATTCTTTCCAGAGATGGGGAGGAAAAGAGGAAAAGAGAAGGAGGAAGAGAGGGACAAAGAAAAAAGGAGACGTGGCGGGCGGAGGTGAAGAGATGGAGAGAAGAGTGTCCGGCAGCTACATGTGCGATGCATTTCATCATATCTCTCACTGTGTTTATCGCTTTCTCTTCTCATGCTCCTCCTGTCACCTCATTGTTGATCTGTCCTCTGAAAATCATCCGTGGCAAAGGCAGTGTTCAAGCACAAAATCCTGTTTGCGTGTGTTTGTGTGTTCGCATGCGTGCGTGTGTGACTTTACTGGATCAGAGGATTATTGGTATCTAAGAATCTCCTCGAGACACAAAAAACATCCAGTCATCTGTCTGCGGGGGCTGCTATTATATTGCATTAACACTCAGTGTGCTCAGATAGAGGAGATACAGGGTTAACGGTGTTGAGTTCACAGCTCACAAACGGTTGCCGAGAACGCCGCGACATCCAGGAACTGGCAGTTTTTTTCTGTGTTTTTTTTTTTTTTTTTGTCACAAGCCATGCTGCTGGAAAATGAAAAACCAGCAGATGAAAAGGAAACACGAGTTATGCGAGGAGGATAATGAAGAGGTCTGTTCTTGGATTAAAGTGGTTGTGCAGTTTCCTCGGGAGCACAACAGAGTAGATGTTCAAAAATAATCCGACTGAATGTTTTTCAATTACGGAATTTTTAAGTGATGATAACGTCGCCCTGAATAAAACATGAGTAGAAATCAAATGCCAATAGATACGATATGGCATAGATTCAGATAGATAGATAGATAGATAGATAGATAGATAGATAGATAGATAGATAGATAGATAGATAGATAGATAGATAGATAGATAGATAGATAAAGAGAGAAAAAGGGGATGCAAAATTGAGGATTATTTCTTCATAAGCAGTTTTTGGCAAGTGGCTTCCAAGGTTTGGATTACATCGCTCTCTCCTGACTTATTTATTAAAAAAGAGCAGCAGCTGTGTAAGAAAACAGAAACACAACGGCACACCATAAGGGGAGAAGTCAATCAACACTCCCAAGGTGGATTCGGTGAGATAAAATCCATCCACAAAATGTTTTAAAATCTGCTTCATATGCTGGCTAATGGTGAGAGGAACCTAAAAATAATGGTTTCATTCAGAAGTTTGAATCAATTCGCTTTTGGGTTATAAAGTTTTATTTCCTGCCTTCGCAGCAGCAGCAGGGCGCCAAGCCAAACTGACGGCAAAAAAAAAAAGTCAGAACAAAGATGGCAATAAAATCAACCCCCAGTATTGGTGAGTCATCCAGGAGACTCCAGTGGTTCTATGTTGAGAAGATACCGGTAAAAATCTCAAATGGGAATTCAGAGCAGGGAAAACTCCAGAACGACTGCGTAGCATCTGTTTTAAAAACACCGGGAGGATTATCAACCAAAAAAACAACTGACAACAAAACAACCTCGTTGGTGGAGCTAAAATTTCACTGCTTCATTATAACATGAAGTCAGACTGGACTCATTTTGTTTCCATGTTCAGCTGACGTGAACAGAGTGCGTAACGATCCTTAATCATCAGGAGGAGTGCATTTGTCTTTCTGAGAGAATGTACAACAAACAACCTGTGTGTACACCAACAAACAAACAAACAAACACGCACTGTCATTAACGAGTGTGAGTCTCAAGCAAGCCAAAGTAATTATAAAGTCAAACACTTGAGATGCAGAAGATGATTATGAAAAAAACAAAAAAACCCTTTGATACTGCTGTTCGTTACATCAACTAAAAGCCCCGTTATCTGCATTTATTGAAGTCCCACTCAATACTGTATTCAAACCAGCGTTGTGGATCGCTACCCAAACAAGCGCGGCAAAAAAAGCACTCAATGGCTCCGATCCACGAGCGCAGTATGTTCACCGATGTGTTTTTGTTTCGGAGACGGAAGAGGTTGGAAGTAGGGGGCATGAAACAGATGGAGAATGCATGTAACACAACATCTTTATCCTGGCACGAGAACCAGGTCGGATGAGAGGGAAGGAGGACGAAGTGTGCAAACCGGAAAAAAACAAGAGGGTGGATGAAGGGAGGAAGAGTGATACTGCTAAAGAGAAAAAGGAAACAAAGGGACGGAAAGAGAAAAGAAAAGAGGAACGAAGCTGAGGGAGAATAACAACGGAAGCATAAATTGAAGGGTGGATGACAGATAGTGTGAGGCTGTGAGCCAAAATCCATGGAAACACAACACCAGCGGGATAAAGGTGTTGTTTCTCCACTCTGCGGTGCTGTTAGTATTGCAACTGTATGCTTTGTATCACAGCCTGTCATCCATGAAAATGGCCAGGAAAACGTAAAGGCTGCAGAACAAATGATAAAGACTGTAGTTGTCCCAACGGGCCTTAATTTACTGTATCATCAAACCATGTACTGTATTAGTGGGTTTCTGCAGAGGTCAGCAGTGTTTCTTAATACCACAGATAATACAATTTAACTGCTCTTTTGTGGTAACACCGGCCCAAAATATCAAAGTATGACGGAAAACCAGCAGCGATTTATGTATATAGGAATGTATAATGATAATTTCTAATCATATAATTACTTCAACTGCCTGATCAGGACCTGGACAAACAGCTGCCAATTGATGGATGATAAAACACTTTGAAACACTTTTTCAATACACTTTCTGGAACAACAAAAATTCCATCTGTAACCATTGCCAAATTTGTGTCAGTTTTGAGTACAACCGGTTCAAATGTGGTTCAAGGTTTGGCTTAAATCAACACTTGCTACTCTCAAACTTACTGTCAAAGTAGAGGTTCTAGTGTAACAATCACGGATACAGATCGTCCGACAATGCTATCAATTAAGGAGACGGAGAAGCTACTGAGAGCTGGAATGAAAAACTAGCTGTAGACTTTCAAAGGAAAAACTTTTGGAGGAACAAAATTACTTTCTAATTATCATGTGATAAAAGCTTCTTGCAAATTATTCAGATGGCAGAGTGCATATTCTTGTCCGTTGCCTGTCGCTTTCAGCCCAATTATGTCAGTGTATGGACGGGGTATTTGGTTTATATACACAATCTCATCAGAAACTTGCAGAAAAAGTGTGTTGTTTTTCATCACAGGCTCTTGTTCAAGTGCCTCTTTTAAAAAAAACTAAATAAACCCCAGACAATTATGCAAATGTAATCCTTGATTATTATCATCCTATTTATGTGGAATTAACCTATTCCAAGTAATCTAGGGACAGCAGCCGTAGTAAAGCTGTGTGTTGTGCTGGCTGTGACAACCGTACAAACTTGTGGTGCATTTCCCTAGACGCTGAATTCTGGCATAATTCGGACTGTTCCCCCCATTACATGATATCAAATCTGCATGACTGGCAGAGGAGACGACACTAGCATGCCAGCGTGTGTGTGTGCGTGTGTGTGAGAGCATGTGTGCAGTTGGCGGTACAGCTACAGGTCTCACTGCAACTGTCCAGCTGGCACACTGATGTGGTAGCTGGCACATATGCTGACACACACACACACACACACACACACACACACACACACAGACTGTGAACATTATTCTCGGAAGAATCAGTATCCTGAAATGGCCGTGGCCAAGTGCAAGAAGGCAGCGAGGTCACGCTGCTGTCAGAGCGCTGCATGGCTTGGTGTGGTCACGGTGGACAGACATGAAATGGTGCAGGGAGCTGTGTGCAGGCTGCCAGAGGATTACAATGTAGACGCCACTTTTCATGCTGCCAGGAGGACACTTCAGCCAGAAATAACACTGCAGAATATATTCATCATCGGTCCAGAGCTGTGTCACATTTTAGAAGTAACAGGGTGAACAGGCAGACAGGAAACAAAAAATACAACAAAACTTTCCATGATGAAGGCTAAAATTAGGCTGAGATGTCAGTTCGCCCACCGTAACTGCCAACTTTATCCATGGTAAAGGCAAACTTTGAGATAGAAAGAAATAGTATAAATGTTAGCTGCCACTTTTGTTGCTCAGTGCCAAGCTAAAACAGTTAATTTAAATTTTGAGAAGTGTGTTTTTTCGGGCTAAATTTGAGCATAAATGCTGGGATAAAATGCTACATGTTGTGTGCTGCTAGCTACTTTGTTGATCATAAAGGCTGACTATAGTTTAAAGTAGTAAAGAAAGTTGCTAACTTTGTTGCTCAAAGTGGCTAATGTTAAGCTAAAAAGGAATAATGTAAGTTTTTGCCAATCAAAAAAACGAGCGTAAATCAAAAGCCTATGATACTAGATACCACTGAAACTTTGTCAATCGTAAATGCTAATGGTAAAATGATAGCATGACAGCTACCATTGAGACAAAATAAAATTATTATTAATGCTGCCACCTTTGTGGCTCAAAATAATCTGATGCTCAGTGGTACGTGAGCGGTGTTTTTTTTTGTTTTTTTTTATCAGTAAGGCTTAAATCAGGCTTAAAATGATCATAAAGCCTGACAGTACTACCATTTATTTAGTATTTTTTGCTAACTTTATTGCTCAAAACTTTGTCAATTATAACTGCACACAAAATCAGTACAATAACATTAGCTGCTTTGTTGACCATAAAGGCTAAGATATGATTTAAATGCTAGGCTAAAATGTCACATTAGCTACTTTGGACTTTGTTTGTTTGTTTTCAAAAAAGCTGACATAACACATGAATGAACGGTCAATGATGTTAGCTGCTAACTTTGTCGTTTATAAAGGCCAAAATGCTAAGCTAAGATGTTATCCTCTCAGTTAAGTTTACTGCTTCAATGAAATGCTAATTTTGTCCGCCATTAACACTAAATGATATGAACGTGCACATTAAAAAGTAAAGTAAAGCTTACGAAGTCAAAGGAAAGATGCAAAGAGAGACATATTTGTTCTAAGGGGCCAAAAAAAATGCCCAAAGCGTATCAGCTTTAATGAAAACACAAGAGAAACACAGCCACACATGAAATATGGTCAGTGCATAGCTTTAGTATATAATACAGTCATTTGTTACTCTAATTAAACCTTCAGAATCAGATGTCAAAATCCTAAATGTACTTTCTGTACTTCCTAGATGAACTAAATAACCATCCAACATGAACACACCAGTGAGTGTGTCTATCATCTTGGTCTTTACGAGAAGGATTTTTTTTTTTTTAGTAATGCTGAGACGGAAGACCTAAATACTTAAATACAGGGAGAAGTTCACGACAGGCTCACATTTCCCACTGAGCTGAATCTGACATTTGACATTTCTGATGGCTGTACTTTGACACGTCCTGCACGCATGTGTGTATCTGCATGTGTCAACACACAGACACACACACACACAAACGCATAAACCCATCTGAGGGTATCAGTGTCAGTGTATCAGTGTCCCTCTGTTCATGTCCGTCTTGATCTTCCTCCACTTTAATCTCCCATCGTCCTTTTCTCCCAGGAATTTCTTTCTTCTGTCTGTCACCATTACAGGCTACCCGAATGCGTCCGACTGTGCGCGGACGCATATGCTAAACACACACACACACACACACACACATACACACACACGGACATCAGACGTGGGCCTCAGAAGACCCGACTTCTTGAGGGAAATTAATTCAAAGCAATCTCACCAAGGTGCAAAGAAGAAGGGGCCAGATGGACTAACAGACGGGCACAAACACAATTTATTTTACAGTAATGTGAGTCTTTAAAGTGAAGAAGAGAAGGAGAGGAGAGAGGATCCAATGGACTTTGAGGAAGTTGATAGTATGGGGGCATCTTTTGGTTTTAGGAACTCAGTTCTTGAATAGCGAGGGCAGGAGTCCAGAAATGTAACAAGGGGATTTAGTGAATTGCAGACAGGCACCAGGATTTTTTTTTTTTCTCATCCTGTTAACTACAGGGTGCCAGTGGACGGGTGCAATAATCAACGGAACAAAGTCTCTAATTTTGATTTTGTGCAAAGCCTAACAAGCCTGGACAGAGAAGGATGGGTGGTGCTACAGTAAACAAAGAAGATGAATAAAAACAACCGAATCGCCAGAATAAATGTTTGCTCAGTATTTTTCTGCAAAGACACAGATAAGTTCAAACTAAGCTTTTCTTTATGCTGCAACTTTAAAATCTGCTTAGGTTGAGTTTCTCTCGCTCACTCATCTCTTCTTCCTCTCTTGTCAAGGCACAAAAATCACTTTGTAAGAGCCGGAACATCATGGCTTTACTTAAAAATACATGTTTTGATCCTCACGATCACAAATCGAAATGGTCAAATTTCTGTGAAAAATTGCCATGTTTTTGTCACCATGAAAAAAAATACAGATTGAAATGTCTGCCTGAATGGAACACTTTTCACATCACAAAAAAACACTAAAAATATCCACAGGTCTCATGAAAAAAACCCAAAAAAAACAGCTTTTTCCCCACAAAAATGTCTAGAAATATTCCCATAACAACCACTGGTGTGATTACAACTGAGGCCGGCCGTTTGGCAGCCTTGTTGGCTTTAATAAACCAACTTTCCCCTGCAAATCCTGATGTGAAAGTCCACTAATAATCATATAATGTAAGCATCATACACCATATGTCCTGCAAATGCCAACCTTTGATGTATCTGTAGTTTGCAGAAGAGCTAACTGCTAACAATATATCCTGGCAACTGGGCTGATATTAAGGCACACAAGGAGAAAGGGAGACAGAGATGTGCAATGCTTTGAATGAAGATGAATTATGTAAGAAATTAAAGTGTTTAAGTCTGAAACACGGACGGGAACCTCACTGGAAATGGAGCTAAATCCTCAAATTGGGTCCATTAAATGAGCAATGACACAAGCAAACAACTTAATTTGACCTCTAAAAGGTACTTGCACAGTGCAGCTCATTGTTTCACGATTTTGCACTTTAACGTAATTATGCTGTGTGTAGAATGATTTAATGACCGTGAGGGTAAAGTGCAGTCCATATGTTTTAATTTCAAAGCCTTGCAGCTACAAGATATGAGCACACTGTTTTTCAGCTCTGCAACATATGGCCCTTTATTTATTTATTTATTTGTTACTTAGCTCAATTAGAGGAACAAGCGAAGAAAAACTGAAGTCGTCCGTGTCTGTCTCCAAACTCGGAGCTACAGTCGCAGCAGGAGCGGCGTAGTGAATCAAAAGCAGCTTGGTAAGTCAGACCCTCATTTACCCCACAGTGCATCACCGTAATTAGGAGCCACGCAGAGTCATGGTTGAGTCCTTCGCAGTAAATAGAAGAAATGGAACAACCAATACAAAATTAGTGTTTCAACTGCGCTGTGTTACGTAGCAGATATTTCACAAAGTTTCCTGTTAACATTATTTCTATTTCTATCACATTGTTTTTGGGAGAAATAGTGCAGAAGCAGCCTTATTAGCAGAGGAGGCTTTTATGGTTGGTTCTTAGTTATAGAAAAGCAAGATGTAAAAGATGTAAAAACGAGGTGTTTCAGCTGCGTTTCTCAGTCTGTCTCATGCACGTCTGATCGAACAGACACACTTGTATTTTAATCAATCCAGCACTCAACTCCACATCGCCCCTCTAAAGTGTGTTTTACCCAGAGTGATTGTGTGCCGGGCTGTAAGCGTTGCCAAAACACAAGTGACCCCTGAACGCATCATCTATAGACGCAGACATGGTTTTAAGAAACTGGCTGTTTGAAAATGACTCCCATCCACTGGGCTTTATATGGTGCGCTTATTGGTGGACAATCGACAACTTCAGAATTGGGATCGATCTGGAAGGCGTCCTTAATCGGGCAAAAACGTAGAGACTGCCGTACTTCTTCGTCTTTTTACTTGTGTTTCCAAACATCACATAACCTCACTTTACTAGCAGATCAGCGCTACATGAATATTGCATTCATATTAATAGATGATGCAGCCCATACACCCACAGTAACAGTCACCTTCAACTGAGTCAAGCCAAAACCATTAAGATAAGATTGAAAATGTTCAGCGGCTGAGCAGGTCTGGATCCACAGACCGAGAGATGTTAAAACCGCTGGCGCCTTGTCTGACTCCCCATTATCTCAGTTGCACATTTGTGGTACAGTAGTTGCAGGTTATATTCCGACTGTACTGTATAGCGTCTGAAAAAAAAGGTTGCTCACCCAAACCTAATGTGGTCTATTCTGGGTCGAGACCCATCCTCCATCCAATGACGGCAAAATCTGCTCAGTAGCTTTTGTGTAATCCTGCTGACAAACTAACCAGTCCGCCACTTTCTTCTGCCCCACTACGCAGAAGAAAGTAGAAACAAGTTTAATCGACATGAAAATGGCAGTTCTATGACAGCAGACTGTCAAGCTCAATTTACTGCCAAACACACTTACGACCAACTATTTTATAGGCGGTAGTGAACAGGAGAAAGACTCATTTGGCACACAGCTGTTGTTTATTAACCAGCTCCAGCACAAGCCCAGGTTGAAGAACAAAAACATGCCACGTCTTCTGCTTTAAAATGCTTGTTTGCAACTAGATTCTGTGAGAAAATCCCATGAAGAGGGGTTTAATTAGCTCCAACAACAATGTATATGCTGTGTGTGTGTGGTGTCGTTGGTGTGGTGACGGGACACTGTGCATTTTTCCTGCACACTTCTCTTGGCTTGTTGACCGCAGCTGTCAATGTCAGTGGCTTCACTTTAACTAACTACAACCATCATATTCTGCTGTTGAATCACATGCAATGTCAGTACATTCACATTTATAGACATTGGAAGATGCCCCAAAGTAGTAGGAGCACAGTCTGGTAGAAAAGAAAATAATGTATGAACATAATGAGTGGTAAGTGTCCTTCATAAAGGGAATAACCAAACAGGCTAATGGGTTTAAATGAGTCATTTAGATTTAAACTGACCGCTCCTTATGACTCGCAACAGAAAATGTTATTTCAGCAGAGCTGCAGGTGAGACAGGCAGGACGACACAGAGACACACGAAGACTGAGCGAATGACTGACACCTCGAGCTAAGAAAAATATGCTAGACCATTAGAGAGAGACGGAGCGAGAGAGAGAGAGGGGGACGCTTTCAATCTCTCCACCTGGTGGTGTATGTTCAGCCAGCAGCCCCGACACCTGGGGTCTCTCACGCTCCGTTCTCCGCATTTATGAACCAGACTTCTAAGATGTGGTCTGCAGACCAGAAAAAGAAAAACAAACAAAAAAACCCCCAAAACAGCGGTATTTCTCTTATTCAGCTGCAGCGTACCTGCATCCCTTAATGATTTATGCTTTGAGCGGAGGCTTAAATCAGCACGCAGCAGTCGCTTTGTTGAGTTGAGTCGAGTTAAAAGACGTTCGCATTCGACCCGACAGCACATTTGGACGTTATGCAGTGGTTCTGCACTTATATTAACAAAAAAACAAAAAAGGAATAAGATTAATGCATTTCTCCTCTCTAAACTTTTTTTCCGGACTGGAAATCGTCATTCTCGTTCCATAGCGGCTGCCTCCGTGTCCTGCAAATGAGCAATAAAAAATGACTCGCACCGGCAAAAAGCAATACAGTGCACACAAAATGAGAGAGAAAGTTGACTTCAGCGTTTGCTTACACTCTTAATACGCAGAAAAAATGCTCCCAGCACAATGATATAGGAGCCATCAACAGCTCCGCACACACACACATACACACACACACACACACACACACACACACACACATACACAAGGCTTGTGTGTGTGTTTCATGTCCACAGCTGATGAGGATATATATCTGAAGGAATGAGAGAAGACAGCGAGGTGTGATTCCTTTCTGTTTTGACAAAACACACACCTTAGCCAATTCAATAATATATATATATATAT
>CAEMYA010000024.1:12620298-12647873 GCA_903131615.1 Diplodus sargus
TATATATATATATATACACACACATACACACACATACACGCACACAGGGACGCGCGCACACACACACAAACAGTCACACACATATACAAACACAGAGCTAACCGCTCAATAGCAATATATCATAGCCTTCATAACAAATCAGCTCTTTTCACCTCTTGCTCTTGTACGTTCTTGTCAAGGCAATCACTGATTCAACAGAACAAAACACAGAACAGAAATGAAAAACACGGCAGGACGATCTAATATGACTGGCTGGAGGGAAAAAAACACTGCAATAAAAAGGTAATTAATGTACGAGTCAGCATAAATACAGATGTGGTTTCAGCACGTGTGAATTAAACGTGAATTAACCATGTTTCAGCTGCTCTGAAGTGAATACATTGGCTTCTGCAATAAAGAGAAAATCGAAGGTCTTCCAAGAGCCAATTATTGTTCGGCATTTATAACACTGGATGATTCTAATGGGCCAACTGGCTTTGTAGAACGTCGGCTAATCTTGGCCACATTTCCTGTTTTTATTATATCTCAAAATTAACAGCAGAGCACCCACCAACAGCCCACAGAAAACAAATGATCTGTTATTTATTTGTGTTTGTTAGTCTCAAGCAGCTATTCTCATCAAGCCAAAGATGTATTAGTTTGTTGAACTGCTTTGACTGGGAACACAACGTTTTTACATTCATGATGGTAAGATGTATCGCAGTATTGTAATATTTTTAGCTCGGTGTATCCAAACGAGTGTATAAGTTACAAGTTCATATTCGTGCGGCCAATAGAGTACTCGCTGTCTGTAGCTGACCCTTCTGGTGAAGCGGTAAAAAAAAAAACAAAAGACATAAACGCTTATATTGCCAAAATGTGCTTGTGTCTTCACACGTCACTGACACAACATGTCTTAATTGAGAAAAGCAGAAAAAAACAGCACTCAAGATCCAAACACGGTTTTGTTAATGTTCGGTTTCTCTTTCACTTCTCTCCTGCAAAACACAACAGTTGGAATTAAACTTGGAAAGCTTAGATATAAACCCACCTACAGACAGGCAGAATGTCTCTCAAGGCCACATTCACAAAATTACACTCTCTCACACACACACACACACACACACACACACACACACACACACTCACACTAAATGCTCGGACTTTGGCTGCGGCTCAAATGGGAGCTGATTTAACTGATGCAACGGCAGTTTTGCTCTTCTGCTGGGTTGAAACCCCTGGCAACCCAACTCTATCCGTCTCCAAAGACACAGTGACAGATCCGATTGCAACAGAGTGCTCTGAAAGGACCTGAAAGGATAAAAAGGAAGAGGAGAAGGCTGGAGGAGGGAGGAGGAGGACGAGGAGGAGGAGGAGGAGGAGGTGAAAGGAGGAGAAACAGAAAGCCGAGGAAAGTGGGAGAGAATAATGAACTGAGGGAAAGATATCGAGTGAAGCAGAGGGAGAAATGCAGAGGCTGAGAGAGAGAGAAAAAGTGAATGGACGGGAAGGAGGCAGGACGGGGAGACAGAGAGAGAGAGAGAGACAGGGAGAGAATGCGTGGAGGAGGAGGAGAGAGGAAGGACAGAAGGCTTCTTTTGTTTCCTCTCCATCAGCAGCTGTCCTCTCCTCCCTGTTCAACATGCTCTTTCATCTCCGGCCATGCAGAGATAAAGAGAGGGAGGAACAGAGAGGAGAAGAGGACAATGCCACTGATCAGCAACATCTCTCAAAGTAATCTGATCTTTCTGCCTCCTCTCTTCTCTCCCTCTCTGCTGTGGAAACCTGAGCGAGTTGTTGTGCCGCAGCAGCCACGATAATGTAACTCATCCGGCGACGGAGAGGGCAAACACGGCCGAATGAAGGCAGCGTCTGCTTTTCATGCATTCACACGTCCCATGTTAGAATGCAGGAGGGCGGAAAAATGCCCACGCAGATACAGGAGGCTGAAAAAATGTCGGCGAGCGGGGAAAAAAGGACAAACTCTTTCATCAAAGCACCGTGAAAGTCTTTTATTTGGAAGGGAACTGTCTCTTTTCAAAGCGATGTTATGTTTTAATCCCGTCGCCCCCCTCTTGAGAAATTGTAATAGCACTCCGCACACTGATCCAACCCGTCTCCTCCAAAATCCCTCTATACACTAGTTCTATCCTTCGCCAAATACTTATTTTGAAAGAAATTCACCTGCTGCCTGGATTATCTTCAGTGGCAGCATTTGTTCCAGTCAGTCAGTGTCTTGTTTCTCAGATGTCATGGGAGGAGGCTGGAGCAACAACAAAAAAGGCCAAATCCCGACACACCAGCCCAGTCGCCAGGATTATACCACAGATACCTCCGAGGTTGACATTTGTACCAAACGCGGCATATCGCATTCACCTTTACACGCTTATAGCCACCGTTGGCGTCGGGAAGTGCAGGGGATGGTTGTGCCGTTATTGCAATAGATTATTTAAAGATTCCTGAGGATCCTGCTAGATGTTTCTGTCGTCTAATACTGCGGAGTAGTAGGACGCATTGTGAGTGTCCATGCAGATCAGTCTCCATCAGCATCGCCACAGTAACACAAGAGAAATTCCCACAGCTGGAGACGGCTTTGTACATAATGTCCTGTCGCATTTCATTAATGGCATCAACAACAACAACTGATGACATATGAGGGTCTTGAAGGGCTGTCCCATTTCAAAGGGGAGATTTCAAACACTGCCCCATGTAATACTGTTCTGAAGGGGAAGGGGAGGACTAAATATAAATCCAATATTCAGTCACCTTTTTGCTCCGTTTTTGGTCTCCACCAACTGTGACGTTACAAGCCGTAAAACAATGAGACAGAGAGCAGAGAGTAACTGCAGATTCGGGCGATAATTCTCAATGGGTTCATCACCTTTTAAAATACAAGGAGTCAGTGTGGCCACTGGTAAAATAAGATTATTCAGTAAAGCAGCGTTCAGTCATACGCAGTACATAAATCTGCTCACGTGGCTTTCAGTGAGGTATTTGAAAAAAAAAAATGACCCAAACGGCATCAAGCAAGAAATCACTGTGAATATATTTGGAAGCCGCGTCTAAAATATTCATCATCGTTTTGCTGCGGAGACGACAGGGGAGCAGAAAGATTGGGTGGCAGGAAGAGGAGGACACAAAGTGAGAAATAGGTACATATTGAGAGGAGAGGAGAGGGTGATAAAACTACCGGCACATCTCCGGTGGTAAACCGATCTTTCTGGTCCCTGCGCTGCGAGCTACGGTTGCTCCTCTCATCGACAACAAAGCCTGCAGGTCTCGGGCCTCTCTTGTTTGCACAGAAACCTGCATTCAGATCCACAGCGTGAGGGTTTGTTTATCTGAGACTTTACTTCTCGTGTTTCTCCTCTTCCCCTCTCATGATTCTGATGAATTATTAATACTGTTTCGTGTACTTTTTTCAATCTAATACTTTTCCTCCGTAGGAGTGGGCACTTGTGACGCACAATTTCAGTGTAAGTCATTAATCTATAGACAGCCAGCAGCATGCCATAAATTAAAGATTATGAAAACACAAGCAAGTGTAATTTCTTAGATAGGATGATTTTTTGTGTGCGTGTCGCAGCATTTTCAGAGGATTGGTCAGCTTGGGAGTGAAAGAAAAAGACATTCCATTGTTGTATGAATTATGTCAGGTAGCCGCATGAAAGCAAAACGAGTAGGAAGGAATACTTGAATGTGATGTATTGCCAGACATTTGCTGACGCAGGTGTTATGGGGCTGATATTCAAATGCCAGCCTGCCACATACCACTGCTGGCATACATCATGCTGCCTGAGTCTTGCACAAATGTTGCCTCACCAGTCTGCTGTTTCTAGTCTGTCATAAAGCTTTTTTTTTTCCTAAATCGTGTCATTGTCTTCAATGACGGTCGCGGTCCGTCCTGACGTGCAGCAATTAAAAAATACAGCCGTGCGAGAGGTTGTCGCGCAACGCTGACGCAAAATTAAGCACAAGCGATGAGGATGTCATCACTTCATACACAATCAGCGGTGAAACATCTGCATGCGAGGCGGAAATGTGACCACTGATGTGGAGAAGAGAAAGCTATGAAACCGGAGCGGGACTTCTTGAAGAAAAAACAGATGCCAGACATGTGCAGGGATTGGTAGAGGGGCATCACTCTTCGTCTGCTAAGCCATGCAAACACGGAACACAGACTGTTTATGACAGCAGACGCACCACATTAGCATAGCCTGAGCTCTGTGAGACTTGATAAGCTGGGCGGGCTGCATCACAAAGTAAGTAAATAAGGATGGATGGATGGATGGAAATGGTTGGATGGATGTATAAATAGATGGATAAATATATGGATGAATGAATAGATGGATGGATGGATGGATGAATAGATAGATGGATATATGGATGAATAGATGGATGGATGGGTAGATAGATTGATGTATGGATGGATGAATGAATAGATGGATGGATGGATGGATGGATGAATTGATGGATAGATATATGGATGAATGAATAGACAGATGGATGGAGTCAAAGTTACTTTTGCTTTGCTGTGGCTGCCATGACATGCCGTTAGAGGGCGTAACACATACTACATAGAACTGTAGTTACATTCAGTAACCACCGTGTTCCTCTCTAACCCCTACATTCCACCGGGCCAGTCTTCATGGGGAACTGGCCATGACACGGTGGCTGGAGCCGTTCACGGTAGTTTGAGACGATGCTCATGTTTTCAGCGTGTTTTCAGCAGTGTCTCAAAAAAGGCTCTACGCTCTGCTCCATGGAAAACAGGCGCCAAGCGTACTTTTTGACAGCATAGTGCATCTGGTCAATTTTCAGAATAAAACACCCCTTGCAAACTCAGGCTCTAAAGCACTGCACAGTCTGAAATGTTAACAAAACACTGTTAAAACAGAAAACGAAACGATTTAACTACATAGCCTACTCAACCACAGCAGACGCACAAAATTAAGGAAAAAGTAGGAAATAAAACTCAACCTGAGCAAGTGAACAATGTCAGGCAAAACCCTCCCAGCCAGATATGAAGCTGCTTGGAGGACGGAAAAAACTATGACAGATATGGCCGGCAACAGAGATGTGCCCAGCTGAGTAAAGGTTTCAGGGATGTTTCCTTACATTGCCAAAAGATTGAAAAGAGGTATGTTTGAGTGGAGTCTGTAATTCTGTGATATAACACTGTCACCACCACCGCCCTATAGCAGGGAGGGAAAGAGAGGCAGAAGGGAATTGGTAAAACGTTTCCTTTTACTTGAAAACCACCACTCAAAACAGCAGTCGTGACCCCGGGGTGCTTGTCTGAGTCGTGAGCAGTTCTGAGACAGATTCCATAATTTCCTGTGAATAACAGAAGGCTTAAAGAGGCGATCTATACTCAGCGTGGCTTGGGTCGTGATTCTGCACTGCCCAGTGTGAGACAGCAATCTTTCTGAGCTGAGCAAAGTCAACTGAAACCGCCGCTGTGATAAACTATGATGAGGAAATCTGTCATTACACTGACACTTTTATTCATGATGTTCAAAAGTCACGCAGTCACAAATTGGGTCTCAACCCTTCGACGGAAAATAGCTTCGATAGTGGTGCAATGCAGCCCTGAGACACACAGTGTTTTCAGTAAGAGTTATAACTTACATAAAAAAACCTCATTCTGTTTTGACCATTTCTCTTTCCGCGTATGCTCAGTGCAAGAAATACAGCTGTTCTCTGGGAGCTGTATAATTCATGCTGGGAAAACAAAAACTGAAGTATAAATATTTGAGCCGAGTTGCGAGAAAAGTCTGACTGAGAAAAAAACAGAAAATGGTAATTCTTCATCATAAAACAGCTTCCAGGACGCTTTAAAGAACACAGACTGGCACTTATGATGTTTCTCCGACAGCAAACCGGCACACACACGACTTGAAAAAGACTAAAATAAAGAGAAAAAAAAGCGACGTTTCTAAAATAAGGTTCTCTGCTACAAGCCAAGAGTTGGACTGTATCTAGTTGTCATGTCATAGCCTTGATATTCATCTTTAAATAAAAATCTCAAATTCATTTGGAGCTACTGTCACAAACCATATATGTGATAATATGTGCTATGTCTTATTATCAGATATTGTCAAAGTATACTTCGTCAACTTTAAGAATTACATTAGTTCTACAAATTAATTTTTCTTTCCCCTTGACAAGCCGTCGTGGCTTCTTGACTCCACAGCTTAACAAAATTTTTTGGTAAGTAGCTAAATCACCGATCAGAACTTCATCCAACCGGCTACTTCTCTGCCAAAGATGTTGGCAGAAGTGACCGTTTTATCACAGAGAAAATCTGGCAGAGGGATTTCACGGCCCAACTGAGAGGATCAGATCCATAGCTCAGTCTTTGGTGTTCATATTTGTTATGCTGCTTCAGTCAAAAACAGAGAAAAAAAAAACAAAGACGCTCAAGTATTTAATTGCTGTGCTGCCTAAATATTTTCTGCCTTTCTGCAGACCAGCGATGGCAGATCTGTGCTGTGGAGGTCAAGTTCTATTAAATTATCAAAACCAATCGACGGAGAGGGAACATTGGTGAAGCTTTCTGATGCATTCGGGTTGTGAGAATCAAAAATGAAAATCTGGCCATTCAGAGTGAATATTCTCCAAGATCGGGAGCTCGGTTTGTGTCAAACTCCTGCAGTTTCAATATAAATACAGTTGAACTCTGTGGTCTCTTTTTTTGTTCCATGTCCTCCAAACCTGAGTAAACACAGGATGCCCTCTTTGAGTAGTGTTTTCCTTCTTGATATATCTCTTTTAAAAGATAATGACTTGCATAAAACCACGATCACTACCTGACAGATACTTTTCCTTGTACAGCAGCTTTTCTCCTGAGTGTGGCTACAAGGTTGTATTACCTTACAGAACCGAAATGCAGGGAATTTTAAATTCTATTCAATTCATCACAATGTGTAAGATTTCAAAACATTCTTTAATGTGTGTTGAGCACAACAGCATGATGAGAAGAATGAGAGTTCATTTTTTACAGTCGTAGCAAAGTGAATCCACCCTCAAAGGATCAAAGGATCACATGACATCTTGTATGGAAGAGGGGTCACTCTGTTTCCATCACTGTTAGCTCGTCCCCTTAAAAAAACTACTTAAAAATGACAAAACCTAAATGTTGTCCTGTTTCAGCACCAAAATCATTGGAGTTTTTTTAACCAGTGATTGCATTAATCATTTCAAAACATGGATATTATGAAATGTGTGTGATTTGAGTGGCTACCTACAGAGATTACACTCAACTTAAAGACGTGTAGCATGAACACATGGTTCTCTCAGGGTGCTGTGGATTTGTTATATTTGTTAAAAATGGAGACAATGGTTCGTGACAATAAAGTGTCTCTCTCAACACACACACAAAAACACACACACACACACACACACACAAATGGGTTGAATGAGTAGGAATCCGTGAGAAACTTGAACTACCTACTACTGTGACAATAAACAGCGTAATGAGAACCCTGAAGGTCCCTCAGTGAAGCATCAGTCAGTAGACGATGTACACTGAAGCTTTGAATCCTGCCTTGGAGACCGGCTGGAGTTTGTCTTATTCTCTCTTTCTGATGTCAAACTGACTTCTTGGTGAACCGGCTTTCATCTCATCTTAGCTGTGGGAGATGCTATTGTACTGCACCGTTCCCCTTATTCTACATCCTGTCACGTAACAGTTTAGTTTTGCCAAAAGCTGTTTAAGCACCACTTCATATAAATGAAATTCAGAATTTTGCTTTTAAATGTTAAAAAGATCTTAAAAGTTCCTCAAATGTAACGCCATAAGTAAAGAAGCGTGGATTCTTTTGTCTATGTTATTCTGGCTTTCTGTTTGATCAGTATTTTTTCATTCAAAGGACTTCGCTCCTTTTCTTATTTATGTAACGTCTCACTTTCAAAAAAGAAATGGAAATGAGGCAGCATAAAAACAGTCACAACAAACAGCCGTCACACGGGACACAAAAAGAAAAGCGAGCAGAAAGAGTATAAATGAAGTATGCTGAAGACGCACAAGTGAGAATGCTGGAGTCTCTATTCTTTCTTCGTTAGAGGTTCAGTCTTTTGTTTCCTCTGTAGCCCTTCCTTCCTACCCTCACTACCTCTCCCTCTTCCATTTTCCCCTCCCTTCCTTCTTTATTTCCTGTCCTTTTTCCCTCGTACGCACACTTGCTTCGTCCTAGCCTGCGAGGCGTTGCCAGGCTGCTCATGTCTGGGAGCTAGAAGCCAAACCTAATTAATAATTAGTGAAGCATCGTCAAGAGTTGGAAAACTTTAAAATGCAGTCATGTTTCTTTTTTTCTTTTTTTTTTATCTTCCATCAAAACAAATAAGCATAACAGTGCAAATAAAAGCCAATATGTATGTGCAATTATGACTTAAAGCTGCCTTGCGGAGTTTTCTTGTAAGGTTTTGTTTCCGTGAAGCCTTACAAACTCGTGGAATTTATTATCACGTTAAATCTAAGAGGATTTTCTTAACAGTTTAAATCCTGCATTGGTTATAGTCACGTCCACTAGCTAGTAGTCTTCTTCTTCGTGGACTTTGTTGGCACATTTAACTGTCAATCATCAGAATTTTTCATGAAAACAGCCTCAAGAATACATCACATCACTCATGTGATTGTACACCTGCAATGGCTTCCAAACAAAATGGGGGACCCACTTTCATAAATGATGCTATATGTCACTGCTCATGATAATAAACCTAAAAGAATAGTCAAAATGTTAAACATGTTTTCTCTGCTTCACTTTAGGGCTGCAACTGATGATTGTATGCAGGGATGTAGCCGTCGCTCAGCTGCTCAGAGCCGGCCAGAGAGTCGGGTGCAGAGACTCACCCCTGTGGAGGAATAAACACCCAGAGTCACATCGGATTCATCTCTCTCACTTTTGGGATTAAAAAAGTGGATTCATCTTCACTCCTGCTTATTAACCTGACGGCAGCAGCAATCCACGGAGGCAACCTCCATTTCCGGTGTTTATGTAATGTAATGTTGATCACTAAGTGGAGCTGGAATGGAAATGTATTTTACTTCATGAATATTGCATTGAAAGGAGGAGAAATGAAGAGGCAAGAAATGAGTTGCTGTGTTTGTGTGATTTATTGCTCGCTAATGTTAGCTGTTTGAGGTGGATAAACAGTGTTAATAACCTGAATAAACACAAATTTAAACAGATTTTCTTACCTGCCTAATCGATTAATTGACTCATGTGCTTTATTAGTACTTTATTTCAGAACTTAAGTAAACATGGCAGTATTTAAGTCCAAACGTATAAAGTACTGGAGCTTACATGTGGTTTTGATATCCGATACTAGATGTGAAAAATGAGTTAAAAGTTCAGAATTAATGCTCTGTATGGGTGAGATTATAGGAGAAGGCAACGAAACACCAGAACTCAACACAACAGAGCAGAAAACACGCAGCCTCTGACAGAAGAGTCGTGGCTCAGAAACAACAATACTGAACACACAGATGGTCGAGTCCCAGTCCAAATGCTGCGAGGCCGATCCAGACTCTCTGTCTAATTGGAGCAGAGGAAAATAGGATCATTTCCAAACTAGATGCTTTTGGATCTGGTATGGACAAGTCCCAAACCTGAAAGCCTGGGCTTGAATAAAATACATTCACTCTGATTACAACTCGATTGCTCCTCTGGTGATGCGTAAATAAACAATATCTTCACGAGCCCCCATGTGACAGTTTTAGTCATTTCAAGAAAACCCTTAAACATCAGATACAGACCATTTTGACAAGCCTGACAGGTAACAGTGACGGCAGAAGAAACAAAAAAGTAACAACAACAAGAAACACGGGGGGGAGGTCACAGGGTGCTTCTGCAGGGTTTTGAGCTGTTATAGAAAAACTCTCATTCTGCCTTCCTCCTCTAGTCAGTCGTTGACTGATTGCAGAAGCTATACTGATTGTTCACTAAAGGTTTCCAGGGAGTTTTCTCCCCCGTGGCATGGACCCAATACATGTGAAAGTGTATGCATGCCTTGTGTGTTGTGCAGCGTGCTGTATGTGCACCAGAGTGTATGTGCCAGTGTGTTTAAGCAGGAGAGAAAGAGGAAGATAAAGGTATTCCACAGTTCAAAGCAGTGACCTAAATACAGGTAGCATGGTATTGTACCTTACTGGAGCTTCTCTCAAAAGGCTGCTATTGAATTACACCAGATTTAGAGCCATTTCCTCTGGACCTAGAGCCCGTCAGTCAGCAACCTGTTCTCCAGGCTAGTGTTGAGTGTTTTTATCATTTAAAGCATTTTCTATTTAGAGACTATGAATAGCTTCACGTCAAAGCTGTGTGATGGTATATTGCAACAGGAAGTGCACTCAAATGCTTAAAAACATCACGTCTGTATGTAAAAAAAATACAGCTAAGAATAGAAAGATTTACAACGTATATGCCAGGTCTCATAACATCTTGAATTATGTGTGAGGCTTAAATCTGCCAAACCCGTCTGTCAATAGACTGAGATATAAAGCACAATGGGATGTAGGACGAGGTGACAAATCACCACTTAAGCTTCTGCCGCCTGCCCACACTGCACAACAATGCAGACCTGGCCATATGTGAACACCAGTGAGCGACGCGACAATAGCGGGGGAAAATATGGTGCCTTTTAAATTTAGCCAAGCGTATGAAATATAAATGAAGAATATATCAGAGAGGCATCGAGTTCATCCCCGCAGAGCTGACCTTTTTATCACAACTTTATTTTAATGATGAGATATATTATGGAAAGAAAAGTGGCACCAACCTTTGCTCTATGAAGAAATATCTGCACATGATAAAGGGAACAAAAAAACCTTATTGTACATGTGAAATGATCTCTTTAGCAATGTTTGGCAGCGTCTTTGTAAAGTAAAGTTTATCTTGTTATACTTTCCAATTATTTAGGATTATTACCCATACACATAAGGAAGTAATGAATAAAGGGTAAACATCAAGAAGAGTTTAACAACGTAGGGTTTATTACTGTGAGTAACTTATACAATATGTTTTTGCCAAATAACACCTTAGACTCAACTTAAGCAATTACCCAAAACCCAAAAATAATATCATGCTTATGTTCAAGTACAGGTCACTAGCTGCGGTATAAATTATCCATGTTCCTAGTAATCAAGCCACATTGTCATCATCAGAAACTTTGGCAGACATCACCAAGACCACTGTCCACTTCCTGTGTCAGTGTTCCCTTAATCATGACCACTATTGTTCTCTCAAGTTTTTTTGAACCCAAACCGTAATCTTTTCTGAAGTCGTTTTTGCATCTCAGTCCAATCAAATAGTCACCATAGTTGTTTCAGTTTTTTAAACTGTTCATTTTCCAACAGTGATTAATAGTTTGGGTGTTTATTTCCCAAAAGCTTTGGAAGGCGCAAACAAGCCATCATCCTGTCCAGCGATGCTCATAAAATACATATTTTGGATGAATTTGGAGGATTGGTTCATTCCGTCTGCTATTTAAAACCATTCAGGAAAAGTTGCTTATTTTTGGTGTTTTACTATTGTTCAAATTTTTCGAATATACAAGCATATTGGTGAGTATGCTCTGGTCAGCAACAGGTCTTCCTTTAATTCTTATGTGAAACAATTTTCACGCAACAAAAAGATGTTCTTCATGTTTACTGTTGACATATTCATACATCTGTTTGTCAGATCTACGACAGCCTTACTGACCGACTACAATAATCAATATAGCTACAGCTTTAATGAGGTACTTCCTCACAAACGGACTCGAGACAGTTTGGATTGGCAGTCACAACCCTTGTACGTTAGTGCTCAACATCGGAGCCCCCCAGAGCTGCATGCTCGGCCCCCTCCTGTTAACACTGTACACCCATGACTGCACTCTCAGACATCAAAACAACACTGTTGTGAAGTTTTTGGACAACACCACCATCTTCTGCTGCATTATAGGAGGAAGGAAACCAACAACATCTTACAGACCGCAGCACAGAGAACAATCAAACTGCTCAACGTCAGCAAAACAAAAGAAAAGAAGCCAGTTTTTCAGTAGTTCAGTGGCTTTATTGACATTTTCTTACTAAATTATATCTTCAGCCTCTTTTCTGATGCATTACAAGGGTACATACCCATTATCATAAAGACAACCTTCCAGAGCTAAATGTGCCTTAACAACCACACAATATGAAACTGCACTGCATATGTCTTTATAGCAGACCTTGTACACTAGTAGACTACAGACAGTGAAGGAAAATAACTTCCACAAATACTTTCTTTAACTATAATTGCCTCTTTACTTACTCCTTCTGGAGAACTGTTGATGAAGCTCTGGCAACACACCATGCAATCAGCAGCACATCATCTTTGTGCATGTCTTTTAAAATCTCCTCTCTGCTTTGATTCCGATGAAAGTAATGGGAGAAGAGGACCGTTTACCCAAAAATATTGTTTTGCTAAAAAAACAAACTCTCCTGGATTTTGTGCTGAGTGTTTTGCACAACAAACAGAATGAGATGGGAAAAAATCAACCAGAAAGTGCCTGAAAAAGACAGTTTTCACTTTCTTGGTCAGTTATTAATTTTCTTTGTGAATTCCAACCTTGTGAGATTGTGGTTTTGCTTTTATGAGAGATATTTCTCACATGATACAAACACATTTTGATGCATTGGCTTCTATAAAGGGGATGAGGAAACAGAAGTTAAAATGATTTTGTCTAAAAGGAATTACAGCCAATTAATAAACCCCAAAGATATCAGACAGTGCAAAACCATAAAAGGATTATAATAACTTCTGTCCACCAAAATCTTTCATGGATCACTTTAAAAAGCTGTTCCCCCTCCCGCTTCATTTCCCCATACACACCTACTCATCTCACCCACAAGTCAGCTGAATTTTAAGACCATCATTGAAAGAGACGGCCTTAACAGGGAGCCTAGAGGGTGCCAACAAATCCTTTAAATGTGCTTAGTTTTACAGATGCCCAGTCCAACCAGCGTTACATACATAATAAACTCTTAATCGATGCGCTGTGCTGTATGTGGATGGACGATATGAGGTGACATTTCTGCAGTAATTAAGCACATAATGCAAGCTAACCTCGAGCTTATGATTTCCACTGAGAGGTTACGCTCTTTCTGTGCAGTGAATATACCGAGAAAATGTTTCTGATGCAGTCTTTGTGCTAAAACTGACTTACGCCTCCACAGACAAACATGAGACACTGAGCACAAAATAAACATGAACTATTTTCCCAAAAAACAACTTTAACATGGATCTTCTGGTGTCTGGATACATTTCCACGCCGCGGTCTCCTCCGTCAATAAATATTTGTCCACTTCTCGTACTTAACAAAAGGTCAAATCTCAAACTAAAATTTCCGCTGTCATCCGAGGCTTCAGGAAGCTATTTCTGTATCGCACGCTTTAAGCTTCATCAGTTCTAATCAGCTCAAATGCCAGGCTGACCGGACCTGCTGCCTGGTGCACCAGCCTGCTCTGCTCCTGATGCTCAACATTTTAAAATGATAACAACAACCCCCGGCTGTCAAGCATATTACGGGCTAATTCAGATTAAACAATGTTGCACATGTCAGGGGCAACTGTCAAGCAACGGCGGCTGATCATCCACGAGGAAACATGGAGGCTTTAAACACAGGAGGGGGAAAAAAAGGAAAACAAGGCACGAGCCGCAGCAGGAGGGAAGCTGAATTTTGCCGGCAGGGGTACAGAAGGCATAAGAGGTTTACAAGACAGTTGGAATGCAATCTCTCCAGCTAGCTATTTTCTGACAGCTGACAGGGGGATTGTAAGAGGGTGACACAACAACACTTTAAGCGGCGCCAAAAATTTTAAGGTAGAACCGAGGTCAGAGCGATGGTAGAGAGAGTTAACGTCACGGTACGGGACGGGAGATTTCAGGAATCGCCCGCACCACGTGAAACAGACCGGATTTTTTTTTATCTCTGAGATCACGGCTCGGTTATGGGAGCTCTAATTCACTCCGACACATCCACACAAAGCGCGTTCAGATGATGTCATTATGATGAAATGCACCCCATGCAGATTGTCTTTCCAAAGCGGAGCGTGAAGGGCAAAGGCAGTTTTAATTTCCCCTGTTAGGAGATCAGATGTGATAAGGCGAGCTGAGATGAGAGCATATGTTGTCGAAACTGCGATGCCGCTGTATTGATTAGTTCAGAACAACGTGCAGTTATTAGGCGGCGGCCCTATGACAGATGACAGACGTCAGTGTCGTCAAACGGTCCTGAAAGAAAATCGCAGGGATTTGGGGTTTTTGTCCACATTCAAGATGAGACTGAGAGCCCACAGTGATAGTAGGGGCTCTATCCAACGGCAGTCAAAGTCAGAGTTGCTACTGCCAAGACTTCATCGGGGAACAGTTGTTTGAGGTCACATAAGAATGGCAACACCGATGGGGCAGAGAGCAGGATGTTCTGTATCTGTAGACTAGAGAATTTGCTGTTTTAGATGCTTTTCCAAGTATAAAGGTGCCATAAAATAAAATGTATGATGGTGTCCGTTAACTTTTATCTGTGTTTGGTGTCACGCACAGAGAACGCTTGGAGGTCTGATACATCTGAGGGCGTTAGCTTAGCTGATGGGCCATCAACAGGACAACTCTGTTATCATCAACAGTTTGCTTGGCCGGTGTGTTCGGTGACGTTAAAATGGGAGCTGTCATCAACCTCTCACCATTAAATGGGTCAGCGTGTTGACCCTTTAGGTGCTTTACTAAATTTCTTTCATTAGCACTATTCCGTAACACAGGCTGCATATGCGCGTATCATTTGTTGTTTATTTGGCTCAAAAGCAATAGTGTTTCCACACAGCACGCCCACCGTTTCCTCCTTAAACCAAGAAACCAAGCAGCTCTGCACTTCTTCTTTCTTCTTTCTTCTTTCTCTTCATCTTTAATAAGTTACGACAGTGAACGAATGAGCGAATTAGATGAGTGACAAGAGCACGAAAGCTCTGTGAGTGACTGAGATTAGGCGGGGCTACGTCAACACTGCAGAGGTTTAGAAAAAGAGAAGTAAGAGCGAGATATCTGCAGCTGGTACGGGTCGAGACCTGCTCGGGCCCTAATTAGAGACTGTTGTGTCCACAGAGACCCGTCTCCACCACAACATCTCGGATCGAGCTGTTGCGCTCAATGGGTGGACCGTGTCACGAGCCGACGAAGCACAGGACTACAGCCAGATGAGGCGAGGCGGACTCACATTGACGCGTGGTGTTCACACACAGCCAAATGGAAACGATGACGGAAAGTGTTTCCAAGACGTTTAAAGTTTGACATGAAGATGCCGACCACGTTATCATCACTATCTTGCTGCTGCTGCTGTTTACATTCAACCTGACATAGCTTCAAAAGATGCACCGTGTGTTTATTTCTACATGTATACAAACAACATAATATATGTTCTGTGTCCGAGTAGCATGCAGGAGATTGAGAACTTGTTATGCCACCGTCTGTTATGTAATGACTGAATTAATAACAACCATGTACTTTGTGTGCTGGCTTTCAACGTTTACTGAAACAGCTGAGAGTCTATAGCTAAGGAAACCGGGAACTCTTTGAGAGGACAGAAAAACAAGTTCGGGAAAACATAAAGCGACATCAATAACGCGGCTGATAAAGGCCGAGCCGCCAACCACCAGCAGCGATGATAAACACCACCCGCCAGGACGCCGGCAAGCTAAAGGAAACCAACACGGTAAGATTTACTGTGAAATGTTTATGTTATATCATATTCTGTTGCCCATGTGTGACGACGGGGGGGTCTTTAAACTTTCCTTTAAGATCATAAGATGATTGATGATAGATGAATCGACGGCACATACTTTCTACCGTGATGTGAGAGAAACCGGAGGAAAGTTCCAAACGGCTGATGGGAACTTAATAAAATGCAATACGGGAAAGTAAAACATGTCAAATTTTATGGTCAAGTGACCAAACTTTTCAATAACAACCACCCGAAGCAGCAGTCTACAGTAACTCAAGGGAACTACCTTCATTGTTCAGCGCATTGATTTCCCACTGTCTGTGAGTGAGTCAATGTCTGTGCGTGTGTGTGTGTGTGTGTGTGTGTGTGTGTGTGTGTGTGTGTGTGTGTGTGTGTGTGTGTGTGTGTGTGTCTGGGGATAGAAAGAAGGCTGTGTCTCACTAACGGCCTATGTGAACTCCTCACAGGTAATTGAAGCGAGATTGAGGAGTTGTAATTGGAACTCAGAGTGTCTGTCTGAAGCTCACACATGCACACGCACACAAGCACACACCCACACACACACACACACACACAGAGTGGGACAGGAGAGGTGAGAGGGTAACAGTCTCAGGTGGGTCTATCCTCTGGGCTTTTGCTTTTGTCTGGAAATTGAACAACTCCTAAACACCTCTTCTCTAAATTTAACTGACAAAGGTGAGCTCATATGTTTGTGTGTGCGTGTGTATCTGCTACCTAAAGTAAGTGCATGTGCGTGTGTACGCGTAAATACAAAAGTGTCCATCTGTATGTGATTGTTTTCGTGCCTCCGCACAACAAAAAACAGTACGTCAGGCTTTTAGGAGTAGTGTGTGTGTGTGTGTGTGTGTGTGTGTGTGTGCGCGTGCATGTGTGCGTGTGTGTGACTGACAGTACATTCAATGAGCCTGTCTCTAGAGGAGGCAGTGAATGTGCTCTTATATAAAGAGCTGCTCTGTGGAAGCTGCGCAGTAAAACGGCGCAGTATTCTTTCACCGGCTGATGACGGCTGACGATCAGATCAGTATCCGACACATTAACAAGATGAATGGTTGAACTGGTCACAGGAAGAGTCAAATCAAACCGCAGCATCTTTTATTACACCTTTCTCGTTGCTTGAAACCCTGTGCCGGTGTTGTCACGATGCTGGAGGTTCTAACTTTGATAACTTCGGTTTCTTTTTCTAATAAGATTTTTATTACGAGGTAACTTCCCGTTCTGTTTTGCTGTGACCAGTCACCTCCCTCCTCCCGCTGCCAACGCATGAAGGCCGTTCATAGCAGCAAACAGGAGGATCGCGCTCTCTCCACATTCACGAGCAGACAGGGAAGGGTAGAGACATGATTACCATATTGACTGATTTGATATTCAACACTTGAATAGAATAAAGAATAAAAATGTCACTTACACCAGCTTTAATCACGACAGTGTATAAGCTGTTAGTCCACATACCAAATATTTTGATAAACTGCTTGAAGGTATTCTGATTGAACCACACAGAGAAGCAGGTATCCCGATGATTTGGCTCGACGCCGCTCGTTGTCATTGTGAGATGATAAAACGCTGATGATGTAAGCGTCAGCTGTTTTTTCCTTAAATGGATGGTAATTTCATCCACGCTACGTGAACCGTAACATGTCTCCCTTTGGGCTCTCCGAGACTGGAAGCAGGTTTGATGAATCGCACCCCGATGTACTTACATTCCTTCAGCTAATTGTGCACACCATGCTGCCTAACAATAATTTAGCACCCAAGGGAGTCACAGCTAAATCCTCACGAAGATATATACCGAAACATAAAAAGGCTGGAAGAAGAACTTGACAGATAAGCCGAGGTGTCAGGAGAAAAGTGGTGTTTATGTACGGTACGCGCTCGTGTGGAAGTCATTACAGTGCGAGAGTTTTTTTACTACATTTAAATTATTTATATCCGAGTGGAAATTCAGTTTGTCTAAGTACGTTTGGCTGTCTTTGACTGAAGGCTTATTAATAAAAAGGGCGAAAAAATACCATCTCTCAACTGAAGGCATGTATTTCAACAGTGCAGCATCACTCGGAGTGAAATAAAATGTGTCATTAACTTCGTACAGCTCCCTGCTTGTCAGCTTTATCATGACTATATAACTATTTTTTAACAATCTGTGGTATCACCTCTCGAGTGCTACTGTGTCATTTGTTTTTACAGTGGAAGCAGCACATTAATTCCTGCTGAAAACTGCAGGTACTCCCAGCGCAACTCAGGTTATCAGCTGATAGAGCACAGACCCGATACCTGATACCCAATTTAAAATGTAAACCTCACCCCCATGGCGTACATTTTCATGTGAGTTGACGTGAGGACAGATCTGAGTCAGCAGCCCATTGCGACAACACATCAGTGTAAGTGACTAACAGAATTTTTATGGCATTTACAGAAAAAGCGTGTTTGATACAGATTTCGCGGACCAGATCAGCAGATCCATACGTTCTCTCAAAAACAGTGTTTCCAAATATTTGCATATGTGCTTGAATCTATCAATTAATTGCTTGGTCCAGTGTATCTCAAACAACTGACGTCGAGTGTAATCTCCTTGCCTAGCAGGTGCTAGGATGCTTGTGTAGGACCACTTAAGTACCCAGCAGCGCTTGTGCTTGGGTCACTGTTACACAGAATATACTCCTTTTGCACCGCACTTGTCTTTCTGTTGGTTCCCACTTGAGGCAACATTTGCAGTTTTTTAACCTTATCATATCACGATTACAGTTTGAGATCAGATCCAAAAAATGAAGTATTGTATATCTGACTGCCTGCGAAAATGTGAGTACGTAGCAGGCTGTAACAGGAATATTACAAGACTTACTTCTTATTTATTTTTATAATTTTATTTTATTTTTATTTTTATTTTTATTTTTATTATTTATTACTTATTTCATGACAAAGCATTCTGATTTCTGGATTATTTTGATGGTAAGATGTGTTTTTAAATGAACAATTGAAATATTTCTGGAATTCCTCTGCATACGTCTAGAGGGGTAATAGAAATAGAATAGTGGGTTTAATATAAAAATACCAAAGAAAATCTCAATTTCCCAGAGCCTCAGATTAGTCTTCAAGTTCAACTTCTTTTGGCCAACCAACAGATATGAATAAATGTATAAGCTTTAGATTCGGGCAATGACTGTTCAGGTTCAAATAAACCCAAATGTTCAACAGCAAACATTTAACTTGTACATGACAAGATTAAAAATATCAACATATTCCCTAATTTTTCAAAACTAGGAAGCCACCAATTGACATTTTTACCATTTTCTGACATTTTACCACAACTGTCTATAGATTAATCAACAATGAAAAATACCAGTCACATTACACATAATCACTGAAGACAGACAATGTTAATGGCAATGAGCACACATACACTGAGCTGGAAATAAAATGTGGTTTTGTCTTGTACCTCAAAGATTAAATTAATCAAAACCAGAACACCAGAACAATCCTCATCACCCTCCATCTTCTCTCCTTCAGTGTATGCACGTTCTTTGCCCTCAGCTCTCAACTTTCACCCCACGGCTTCCTGCACTCTGTTTAACTCGTACAACAACGCTGACCACTCACCGACCAATTTGCCAGACGCCTGTTGACCTGCTCGGCGGATCTCAAACCTTCAAAGCGTGTGCAGAAGACACGTCAAACAACGGCCTCCCTCGTCCAAATGTTTGCACAGTCCCGCTAAATAAATCATCTTCCATCCTCTTTCCCCCTCGCCCGGGCGTTTGCGTGAGTCACCTAATATGCCTGAAAGGAGGTGTTAGCTGAAGCATTAGCCGACTTCATTGAGATGAATCACCAGATGGGAATCAAGAGAGAAAAGGTAGAATATTCAAATATTCAAAACGGTAGCCGGAAGACAAGCATGCTGCCAAATCAGCTGCTCCAACACAACATTTCATCTGCACGTCAGATGTGTTGATATTAATGCGAGGGGGTCCAATTAAAAACGTGCCTTGAGAGAGATAGGACTCTGGTGTAAGCTCTGTTTCGTTTGGTATGTAACACAGCGTCTCGTTACAGACAGACAACCCCTGCTCGTGAATATTAAGGCGCGCGAGTTATCAATTAAATTAAATATCCACTTAGCTCGTTCAATGTGTGTGTGTGTGTGTGTGTGTGTGTGTTTCGTCCTGACCCTCTAAATGGATCTATTCTACCCACAGAGGATGTGACTTCTCCACAGACACCATAGTGCTGCTGCTGCTGCTGCTGCATACTAAACTCTTCCTCCATCCCTCCTCTTCATTCTCCACCTCCTTCTCACGGCTCCCTTCCCCCTCTCTCCTCCTTCCTCCTCTATTTATCTTTAATCTGTTCATCATCGGCTCATCTCTCTCCTCCAGCCCTCCTCCACTTATCTTTTCCTTCCTCATTTTTGGGCTCCCCGTTCTCATTTGTTCCGTCTCTTCCTCCTCCGCTGCCCCATTCCTCCGCGGTGAATTATTAACCTGAGAGGTCCTTACTCTTCCCGCACCGCTAACGCGAGACGGGCAGCGCCAAATGACACGATAGATTATCCGATCTTATCACGTCCCGATACTTATGCCGTCTCGAAAGAAATCAGTGCACACATCCGAACAACATGCTGCAGATGGTCACTTACAGGGCAGAAACATCACCGCAGCCTTTACATGGGTTGAGATGTATTTTTGCTACAGTGTAAGAGGAGTCTTCTAAAAGTATTTGGGAAAGTTCATAAATAGTTTTCAGAGTAGTTTCATAGAGGTTACTAGGGTTGGTTAATGTATTTTTGCCGAACCCTCACAGGACGGGGCTTATGGTCCGGTGCGTGCAGAGTACACAGTGTGGCGACTGATGCATGTAATGGCGAGTTCTGCTGGAAACCTTCAGCCGTATGAGCCTCAAATGAAACACACAAAACTGTGGCAGCTACATGACCCTCCAAACAGAGGCACAGCTGACAGCGAGAGGTATGAGAACTGCTGTTTCAAGAAATCACGGTCCTTTTCTTTAGCAAGCTTAGAGAGATTGCTATGTTTCGCAGATTTCTCCATATCTAACTAGCCAGCTAGCTAACATTATAGTGTTATTACTGATGTGCATGACAGTCGTGCATTCTGATGTATTTCAAGGTTGCACTCTCCCCGCAATTGCGAAGTTGCTGCACTTGCTCCTGCTCTAAAATATCAGTGCAGGCTGTCATGGCAGGAGCACAGGTTGCTAATGTTAGCCTATAAAGCAGCGCTAGTGGCCAGGTACCGAAAAGTAGTTCTGCCTCATTTGATGCCTCGATTGATTGCATGAAGTTGTGCCCATGATGTTAAGAGTGTGTGCCAACACAGTAACATCTGCATTAAATAAACAGACTTTACTTCCTAATTGTCCTTGTTGGATACTCGAAAAAAAAGAAAAGGTGACAGAGACAGTAATGTAGATCTGGAGGGAATATTACACAGCGACAGTGTTTGCAGTAGGTGGTACTAACACAACGCAACACCATGCCGCAAAAATAGACCAAGTAGGACGAGGTGACGTTTCTATTGAAATGTGAATTCTTCAGTAGATCTTTCTCCCCTGTGGTACTTCGGCAAGCGCTCGTCCCATTCTTTCAAATTCCAAATATATCTAAACCCCTTATTTGTAGTCCCCTGGTGCTCCGCAACTAGTAATAATCCTTTTAACTAATCCACATCAAATCTCTCACAATGCTAATCCGTTAGGCATGATGGTCCACGGCAGCCATTCATCTGAAAACACTTCTCACCGTGCTCCGGCATGCATAATGAAATTGTAATGGTGATTTGTTGTATTGCTGGGCTCGGCAGAAGGCTTAACTATTCATGCGCTGAGGGTTCACACTGATTCATAATGGGGTGGGACGTGGCAGCGTTGTGCATTATGTACAAGACAAGCATGAGGTGACTGGGGACGGGGAAAGTGAAGATGACAGCGTGCCAGATTAAAGAAGTCAGTTTGACACTTGAAGGAAATGCACATAACATACACATATGGAAGCCACAGACGGAGGAGACAGCAAGATACTATGATGTGTCAAGATGGTCTTTAAGTCGTCCTGATACAAAAGACCTCCAACATGACATAAACCTGAACAACAAAACTTATGTATGACTGGACGTCATGTGAGTGTTTTCTGATGTACCCTGCTGCTGCTGCTCTCACCATGATATGGCGACATGATACAGATCCTCCTGCTGCTCTGAGGATCCTGATTGGAGCGGCACCCAGTCTCGCTCTCCAATCCAGAAGCAGTAATGTCTTCTTTCCAGCGAGGACAGTCTCAGAAGACAGTGGACTCAGGAGGACATGTTCCCCACATTTCCTTACTTTGTTTTTCCTTACATCTTGACATCTCTCAGCCTGAGTCCTGAGATATACTGTCGGTTTTCATCGGCTATGGTGTTAAAAGATGACGACAACAACTGTCATGATCCCACAATCTTTTGGTGTTAACCTAGTTTTACGTCCTGCAAGCGTCACCGTTTCATTCTGAAGTCTCAAATAAAACCGGGTTGAAGTTTAAATGTTTTTATTCACTCATTTTAAGGATTTCATATTTTTGTGGTGTTTAAAACGCGAACACAACAAACACAAGACCCGCTGCCCTCACAGCCAAACCAGCTGTCTTTTCCTCTGTTGGCCTTCATCCCTCTGATAAAAGGTCTGGACTCATTGACGCTGTGATGTAACTGCCTTCCAGGTTTAAGGCTTATATCACATTACACACCTATAGATAGGGATATTGATAAATCCTGCAGCTCATTCAGGGTTATATAAGCAGTGTGCTGTAGTTCTGTAGACGGCATGGTTCTCTGTCGTCACTGTGGGATCTTTACATTGCAGAGCGGCGGGACATCACTGTACAGCAGCAGCCCTCCGCGATGCTAATGAATACACGCAGGGGCATTGAATGAATGAACGCTTGTTTCAAGGCACAGCTATTCCCTGACTGAAAACACTGAGATCCACCTACTTAGACACATTAAAAGCTAAGCTCCCAGGCTGGTGAACATGACAAAACGCCAGCCCACTCACAGCATTCGTCAGCACATCGTCTCTCTAAACTACAGTAACTGCACCGCTGCACCAGGGATTCAGCAACACGGCATGATGGGATTGATCTGAGCACGAGTTTTAGCTTTTGAAACTCACTGCCTCTCCCCTGATTATAGTGCTCTCCAAGATCATGCTAATCATGCCAGTTTGAGGCCAGTGAATATGAATGTGTGTGTGTGTGTGTGTTTTGCTACAGTATATACACTATGGAGCAGAGGCACTCATTAGAGTTTTTATGCATATTACATAAGGAGCGGTCATCTGTCGAACATCGCCTGTGGCAACGCTGTGACATGATGAGTGTGTACTCTACCACAAAGCACCAAACAAACGTCTGACATCATGAAAGATTTACCCGACATAATTCATAAAAAATAGTCTACAGCCATGCTAGCAGCTCTGTCAGGCTGATGTTGAATATCTCTGCTGAATATTGTTAACATGCTAAGAATTTCCAATTAGCTCTACACAGCACGCACACCTTAGGCCAGGGATGGGCAACTGGCAGCCCGTGGGCAAGCCCGAGCAAGCTGTTTGTTAACGCAGTGCTAACTTGAGCCAGTGCGCAGACGAAGTTGAGTGCACAGAAGGAGAGACTGAGAGCAAGAGTGAGCGGTCAGCAGCGCAGCTAGCAAGAGTTTGCGAGAGTTTGCGAGAGCGCAGAGGTTATTATTGCACCTTAAAATGCATAAAAGCAAACATGCAAACACATTTACTGAGCGCAGAATATATTTCTGTTTCCGCAAATGAAATTGTGTTTTACCCGTGGAAAAATCATCTTCAAAATATAATTATGTGTGTTATAATTATATGTGCTAGCAAAATATATTTTTCTGTGCTCAAAATGTCCCACTGCTCATAAATATGAAACATGCCATGGAATGGGAGGGCAGAGAGTAGAAATGCACATCAAACATGAATATTGTTTTTTGTTATTACTGTTACACTTCGTGCCTGTGTTATTTCTATTGAATGATGATTTTTGAGACGACATTGCACTGAAATAATTGTATATCACTCAGGAATGTGAATGTTTTGTCTCTGTGTTAAATTGGCTAATTGAATGATGGGGCTACAGCATCCCACTGATGGAAGTGTGCGATTACAATCTGGCCCTCAGGTAGTGGGGATAACATTTTTGTGGCCCTCTCTATCATTACAGTTGCCCATCCCTGCCTTAGGCTCATGTGAATATGACATTAGTATTCTAGATATTTGGTTCTAAAGCAAAGCATTGCAGAAAGCAGTCATAAACTCTCTGTGGCTCCGCAGGAAGCTGCTGCTAATAAATTGCCTCCAGTGATGTCACCCTGTAGAATTCTTAAACGTTCAGGTCACCTCAACTTTTTTTTTATTTCACACATTCTACTTCCTTGCCTATATTACCCACAGTGCAACTTTCCTGTCACTTTCCCGTTTGCACCACCATCAGGTTTATATTTCTGTTTTTTAATTGATATGCCTCAACAACCATTAGATGGATTGGCAGGAAATTAGCATTGTAGTCATGGAGGTGCCTGGTTTGAATTGTTCTAATGTGTAAGATGAGAGCGTTTACTCTTTAGGTACGATTTTGAAGTACTTTACTTGAGTGTTTTCATTTTCTGTTGCTTTATAATTCCAATCTACTACATTTTGAAAAAAAAAAACACAGACTCCAGTAATCTGAAAATGAGACATTATTATTATCATTAAATCACTTTTTATATTCAAGTACATTTAATATCGGATACTATATGACTTTTAATCAAGTACTATTTACATGGGGAACTTAAACACTTTTTAACAGGATATTTTAACATGATGCAGTGATTTAATTGCCATCAATTCAGCAGTTGTTTGTTCGTTCTGGACTAAAGTGGTCTGACTTTGCTTTCCCCTGAGCCATAGCAAAATAAACACAAACAGACTTTATTTTAAATTATGTGAGGAAAAAAAGGGACATTATCTTCGCGCACACACAGCTTGCTGTGATTTCATGGTCTGACCAAAAAGTTGCATCATCTTTTTTCCTGTTTGTCTAAATACGATTGTCGGCTGTTATTAATCAACCTAATACACTAATCCTCTCCGACTACCCACTCAGACTGACAGAGCAGTGTTGTTACGGATATGGGGAAAGTCTTGTCAGACAAGACAACATGAGTAGGAGGACAGAGAGCATAATATTTATGTGTTTTTTTTTAATGGTATTTTTTGATAGATATAGTTTCATGCCACTGAACATAAAAAAAAGACCTGTCATAATATTACTGAAGTCAACCAGTGACTCTCAACATTTAAGGGCTGAGGAGGAAAAACTTCCACAGCTCCATGGCTAATTACCCTTTTCAAATAACTTCCAGAGGATTCTTCGCCTGGTATCCGTGATTAGTCTCATCCCTAATTATTGGCCTAATGAATTTAGTCAACAACATCCAGCTCCAATATCAACTCAAAAGACCTCTTAAAAAAATCAACTCCGTAGACTAATCAAGACGGCTAAAGGTCAGCTCATTTAGTTTAATAACCAAAAGCTGCCACAACAACAAAAAGCGCAGCGTGTGTGCAGCCATGACTATAATGGATTTCTCGATGTTTTGTGACAACATATTCACATTACTGTAAACAAACTGTCGTGCGGCTTTTCACCTCTCCTCCCTCTTCCACCTCTCCGCCTTTCCGTCGAACACATTCTGCACATTTCCACAGAGTGAAACTCCAGCGAACAGTCATTGTTTTATTTCATTTCGTCAGTCCAAACTTTCCCGCAACACCGACACGAGGCTCCATCCACATTAATTTATCGAATTAGTGCGATAAATAAGACGTGTGGGGACATGGGAGTATTTGGGGGCGCGTCACACAGCGGAGCATATTCGGGACACAGAAGAAAAGAGCTGACAGTAAATATGCTGCACTAGATAGAAAAACCGGGAGTGACCTCATACAGCCCCTGAGTCAAACTGTTCTTTTTTCGGAGATGGGAAACACCGTGGGGACGCCTCTTAACAGTCACATCCAAACACTTCTTGGTATCACAAATCCACAAAATATTTGCTGTAGTGTTTAGCAAAACCAATCCAAATGTTCATGGGTTAACATTTCTGCAAACCACTAATGATCGCAGTTTTACCCGTCATATATACCACATCACATTCCTATACATGTTTATGACCTGTATGTGATATCAGGAGGCAGAGGGGATGGTCGTGGAGTTTGGCACGAAGACCGCGGTTCAAGACTGCATTGCGAAATTTTCAAAAAGCGTGACACCACATGATATTTTTAAAAGAGACCTCAGTGTTCCCGCAGGGTTTCTGGTGACCAAAACAGGTATTTTGAGCCAGCCTGAACCTTTCCTCACCCTAACCAAGTGGTCTTTTGTGCCTAAATCCAACCCAACACTACACACAAACATAGTCACACTTGGACACGCAGCCACTGAATCATGAAAACAGATTCTCAGACAAAAGGACTCAGTAGAACCAATAAATCAACACTAAAGAGTTCAGTTCAGCTTCCTCCCCACAACAGCAATTGATATTCAACAGGCTCAAAGGAAGGCAGACCTTTCCCATCTGACACAATCTGTTTTGTCATGTCTTAATGAAAACAAATGCAAACCTGCAAAGCGGCATTTTGATTTTTCGAGGTGGCCCTGAGGTGCAAAATACCAAATCATTTCAGAGAACAGATTAACATAAATTCAGAGACAAGACTAAAAACCAAAAATAAAAAAATGAAAGGCACAACTAAGGCTAATCAAAAACAAAGCAATTAGAAAAGCACAAAGACACTAAACAGGATACCTAAAGATGTTACACTTAGATGAAAGTAGCAAATAGAGGGGGCTCATTTTTCTTGTGTGCATCCATTGTAAGGTTCCACCAGACCTCCCTCAGAGATCTATTATACAAATGCACATTTTTGATTTATGTTTGCTGATTTGCCACATCCCTGTACACACCAGCAGACCACCTACACCTACACGAGACCTACTTTTTCTCTGTTGCTCTGACTGCATCACCTCGCTTACTGTGTCACATTTACCTCGAGGAGTTACTAAAAAGAAAGCACAACAAAGGGAGAAAAAAATGTGAAAAAAACAAGACAAATGCACCTGGCTGACCAGACGACACTAGGGGGTGTATCTATCGAATCTAAATCATATTGCGGTAGACTTAGTGGTATCGGCAAATATGGTATCGTATAATCAATATTATAATGTACCATGGTGAAACTTGCAATTTACATCCTTAATCAGCACCTGAATTAAAAACCTGTCCCATCCTCGATCCTCGGTGACCTGACTACCTTCATCAAACGCTGCATGTGCTGCATGTGCTGCTGCTACTGCTGCCTAGCAACCAAGCAAAACAGTCATCATCAGCATTCACTCTGTGAGTCTGACAGTGCAGGTTTACAGGTGCAGTAAAGACAGATCAATTTGTTTTGATTCTTTCATGTTTGAGAATATGTTTTTTAACATTTGGAAATAAAACAAAAAAAAATGCTCCATCTATATCTATAAGACTATCTGGATGTTGTAGTGGGAACGCCAGACTCTGTGTTACCTTCCCTGCAGGTACTATCTATGGAAATGTCTCTCTATTGCTTTTTCTATTCCTTTAATTTGTTTTGCCAAAAGTCGTTCTATTTATTGTTTTATTTATTTTTCCTTCAAATGTTGCTGTGCTTTACACGCGAGGCGCTGCAGGAGTTGGTTTTTGTTCCCTCGGAATCTCGTCTCCCTATTCTCTCATTGCCTGCACTCGTCGACGTGTGTGAGACAAAAAAAA
>CAEMYA010000024.1:12665323-12677992 GCA_903131615.1 Diplodus sargus
AAAGAGTTGAGTGTTTCAAGCAACACTTCAACCAGAATTTCAGATGTTGACTCGCGCAAACTAAAGCTTTTAATGGAATATTAAAACACACGGGATAAGCTGACCTCAGAGGGAGAGGAAAAAGACTGACAGAGAAAAACATCAAACCCTTCAGACTGTCACTTCTGCTTCCTTTCGCAAAGGTAGGGTGAATTTATTTTAATGTTGATGCCACTTTCTTGCTGTGATCGTCATAGTTTTTGACAAACTACAAGCCGAATGAACTCTTTGAACTCACGATTTAAATATAGACTGACGCCCTTATGAAACATTTTCTCAAATACTGTACACACACTAATTTACACGGCACACCCAAGCATATAAACACTCCTGCAAAGAGACTAACATGCAAGTGCCTCGACAGATGCGCCAGCAAGTGCAAGAAACTAGTTTTCTTCTTTCACTTGACACTTATTTATAAGTTTATATCCTGAAATGCTCCGTCAGTAGAAACTCTTTAAAACCCTTTTCTACGTTTCTTGCCATCAGGCGCGACAGGAGGCACAGGGATTGTACGTTCCCAAAAAACATTCTCTTTGCACCGCACTGTATTCGTCACCAGAAAATAAACAGTGTGTTCACAAAGTCAGTCGAGGGATGTATTTTGGAGCTATTGGGGATTAACAGACCGCAAACCACATGTGACTAAAGGCTGGTGCTGTCACGATCTGCATTCGTGCAACTTGGTAGGTGTTGACGTGTTATTTTTTTGGTCAAGACACTAGAAATCTAGATCAGCGGCCACCAAACTATTTCATTGCCAGAACGGGATTTGTGTTTTTGTCCGAGGTCAGTTTGCGATGGCGTCCATGCACGGCAGGTCAGAGCAAGTCACGGTTGTGGAGAGAAGTTAAGTGGACCATAGTAAGGACATACTGCTGCTTTTTACTGGAGTGATGAAGTATAAATGAATGATGAGTATTATTTTCTATTTCAGCCAATCGTGCCTCCTGAATCCTACAGACTGGACCTTTAAAAAATAAAAATAAATGCTCTTTTGAATGTGACATTTATTTACTTTTGATATTCTGGTTCATCCTTCTAGGTGCCGCTCTTTAAATTTACATTTTAATAACACTGCAGGGATTAGTTGTACTACTGTGGTTTCTGGCTTTGCGAGAGTTGCTCATGTATACAATTACAGATGTGACTCTCACAGACCTGAATAAAACTGTACAGTGCAGGAACTCCTGACCCGAGTGGAAACGGATGTCGTTTTAGCAACAGAGGACACACAAGGGCATCGATGTAAGTAACCGGAGGGATGTAAGACACGTACATGATTCAGTGACAGCGTGTGGGTGTTCAGACACACACGCAGACGTGCAGTCAGTGGCTTCGAGGCATCAAGTTGACAGGACGCCCTGAAACACTTATGCAAGCAGGTGAACATTTGCAGGCTTTAAATGAGCTCTTCAAGATACTATACTTGTTCAATAGTTTCAGCTCTTGTCGCATCACTGTAACGGATGCCTCACTTTCACATTTAACACACACACAAACACACACACACATCAAAAAAGGACATCCAGATGAAGTGCTAGCTAAAGCTTGCAGATTGTCGACAACATCTGTATCTTAAAATTTTAATTGGCTGCCAGACGGGTCGGCCAGACTGGTAATTTGTGAGAGTACATAATTAATCGGGTCTGGGCTGAGCATATGTGAGAAGGAGGTCATGATCTGAGGCAGAACTGGGGACTTACACAAACTACTAACACAACTAACAGTTTATTGGAGCTTTGGGTTAAAAATCAGTGTTGACATATACAATCATGCCTGTCTGTTGTCACTTGGTTTAAGGTTTACTGCATTGTATATGGAGGACTTAAAATGGCGACCTTAAAAAACAAAGAACAAACGGCTCAGAAAATACATTAATATGCCTCTTACTGCACCAAAAATATATTTAAAAAATGTAAGCAGTAATCAATTTACAAAATGTGACATACATTAATATTTTTGTTTTCGCTTGCTTTTGTTTTTATTTATATCTTTTTTATGTATTTATTTATTCATTTGCATTTTTACTTTGGTATTTTGTATTGCTCGCTTTGCATTTCCCCGTATGTATTTACACAAATGTATTTATTTCTGTATTTTCTTTTCCCATTTCTTTTTTGCATTTCTGTTTCAATACTCAAAGTAGGGAGGCGAAACAGTTTTGGGATAAAAAATCAAAACATTTAAAAAAGATTCAAAGGCCTCAGGGGGACATGCAAGGGAGAAAATAAAGAAACAAATACAAAAATAAATATGGAAATGAAAAAATACTTCCCAAATAAATAAGTTAATAAATTGAATATATTTTAATAAAAAACATATAAATTAATGAATGAATTTTTGTTCCTTTTCTCTTTTTAACATGCAGTTTCAGTCCTCCATAGATGCAGAGCTATTACATTCCCCACCGTTAACCACGGGTCAACCACCACACTGGAGCCTCTGTGGGTTGAGGTCAGCTTCAGCTACAGTATATTCAAGGCCAAAGGGTCAAAAACAAGCCTGGAGAGTTTTAACCATTAACCTTTTATCTGCAAGTTACTGCATTCATTCGAGTCGGTCTACAGCAGAGCTCCGTTTCAGTACATTACAGTGAGGTTTAGGGATCTTTACGTGCAAATGAAAAAAGGTTTCTAAATCCTCCCTTGTATCCACTCACACTGTATTTTAGTGGTCTTGTCTGTTCCCCTCCACAGATTGCTTTCACTGTGCCGCACCACTTCACCTCACTTTCAAACCGAGCACCCCTACTTGTCAAGTATTAAAAGACGCAGCCATGCTTCCCATTTTCCACGGAGACGTGAGCACAAAAGGGATCACAAATCTGCATTTTAAAACACCAATTATGTCAACGAGATATGTGGGATGTGCATGTTTGTGTGGTCTAAAGTTTGTTTGCAACATGGGTATTATCAATAAGAGTGCAACTGGGAAAGCAGTCAACGCAGAAAATCATCAGTTTGTCCTCTTAAGACAAGTTTTGCTTAAAAAAAACAACATAACCAATTAATTATCAAAGTTGCTGTTCAATTTCCTGATTTTCCAGTCGTTTCAGCTTTCAACCAGCCCATGGAAACTCTAGTGCAGTAACATCACAGTGTCTATTGCCTTTGGCCACGCTGTAGCTCTGCTGCCTGCAGTACAACCTAGAAGCATCAGATAAGTCGGGTAGAAGGAAAATGTGTCAGTACTTTCAGTCTGGAGACAAGGGATTTTTATATTCCTTTAAATTCATTTTCTTAACATACATGAGAGCATCAGTGCATCAAAACATTCTCACAGCCAGCTCGCACAAGACAACAGCTCGGTCGGTGGCCTAAGGCTTTAAACCTAACCCTCTAGCGTTGGTTCTGGACCTGAGGGGCTCTGTGGTCAAGTTAGCAGTTAATACATAAGCAATGTCTGTTTAGACTTTCAAAATAAAAAAACTAAAGAAAGAACTTTCAGAAGTTATGACATACTTTGACTTTTGGACTGCTATCTGGATAGGATCATGCTTTGGGTTATGATAACCATGTTCAGTCACGTCAAGTTGCATAGTTTTACATACTTTAACATACTTACAAACAAATTAATCGGGACCCTTGGTCACACATCGAAACCGCGGTTACTGGGAGGGGAGGGCAATATTAGAATTGATTGATGATTATCCTGTTTAACATAAGTGTGATATTATCCCGATAATCATCAAAAATACTAAAATACAATACAATACAAAAATTGCACGTAAACATACTGCAACAACTTCAACCTTACATCATGCTACATAACAAATATTTTCATTGCACCACAGATAGGACACACATAACTAAGTACTCTTAAGTCAGTTTTTGTTGGGGGTAACGTGCAAACCAAGCCTCAAGCCACAGTGACAGGCTCAGGTAATTCAAAATACATTTCTGAAACAAGTTTAAGCTTAGTTTCCGGTACCGAGTGGCACCACTTCAGCCGTCACTGTCCTGCTCAAGGGCACCTGGGCAGGGCAGAACACACAAGGACATATGTGGCTTTAACACAGGTCAACCCGATGAAGCACCCGATGAAGCACGTGGCAAAGAGGGCAAGACATCAATCTATAACTGCAGAGAAGATGCAGTGAAGATCTGCTGTTTTAATATATAAGTAGTGCAGTCGTATTGCCCGGGGCCCGCTGCTCCACGCACTGTACGTCTATCCATTCCAGGCAGCGCCCCGAATGCCGAGCACTTCAAATAAACTCAGAATATGAGACTGTACTGTCATCCGACATCTGCATTGATCATTTATAATAAGGTTTAATGCAACGAAGCAGAAGGCAGTCTCTCTTCCCAGCAGCACTGAGAGATGCTTCACCACACACAAACACGTATACGCAAAAACACACACGCACACGCGCGCACACACACACACACACACACACACACACACACACACCTCTACAGCCTGAGTCTCAAGCGTTGTGCACTACAGCAGATGTTCTCAGCACGGCCTCGAGGCTGAAAGTCTTGTTTTGTTTAGACTCATTTTTTTAATCAAATGATGTGGAAGACAACAGACTGTCTCAAAGCTCTGGAAAATTGCTTCTGACCACTTGTTTTTGTCCTTTTTAAGTCGGCTAAATCAATATTTTCATATTGAGGCGAGGCTGTTTTTAACACAGAAACAAAGTTAAAAAGAATCAAAATCAAAACTAAATTAAGATAGATGAGATAAATATGAAAAAAGAATAATAGGAAAATGAACAGATGAAAAGATTTAAGATAATATGATGATAATTATAGCTTTGGTTTTAAAAGTCAGTGGATCTTGTCGCGAGATATGAACTGACAGAGACGTATCATCTGACTCATCAGACTGCAGCAGCTGGAGGGAATAGCTGAACATTAAGCTTGCTATGCTTACTTGCTTTCATGGCAATTGTAACTCTTGTGTGGAACTTCAGAGAACCTCTCAGCCTATTCAAGTTTTACTCCAAGTTTTAGTTCTACATTTCTGTTTCGTTTATGCAAATTGTTTGCAACCGCTAAAACAAGAGATCGACCAATCACTCTGCGCTAATGGGACATCGATATCAGTGGAACTTGGCTCTGACAGTTGCCAATCGTCTGGATCCTTTATGACTTTTTGTAGAGAATGCACACAAGCTCTGTTACATTATACAGATTCTGTACGAGAATAAAGGCTCCTGAAAGACAAAAAAACGCTCACAAATTGTTTAAAATCAGTCGACCTCTCCTCAAAATGTGATTATATGTCGGTGTTGAGTTCACCGCTTGTTTCTGCTGCCCCCAGGTGGCCAAAATCTTCGTCACTGCAGGAATAAACAACGTGAATGTAATACTTCTTCATATTTTGACTCTAACAAAGAAGCTATAAAAGCAAAAGAAAGTTCTAAAAAGTGACTCAGGGTGTAAAAGTGAAATCTTTAGCTGCATGAAGATCACAGCCCGATCTCTCTCTCTTTCCTTCTCCTCCCTCCTTCACTCTCTCTGCCTCTTGAGCCTCGGGCCTCTTGCGTTTTAACCTACAACCCAGCCCTCCCGGTCTTATCAAAAATGCATTAGCCATGCTACACTTGATAGTATGGCGCCTCAGAGCTTTCTCATGGCTCCGGCACATCTTGCCGTAGGCAAGTTCATCTCCCACAAACAAGCCGGTGCACAGTGGGACCAACAGAAGTTATCTTTGGCTTGGCACCACCGGCCTCAATAGTATGTGTCCAATGTATGAGGAAGAGGAAGCTGCATCTACATTCACTTCACACATAAAGAGGTCACTTGAATGGGAGCGTGTCTCTTTTTGATTTATTCATCTTTATTTACTGTTTTAAAATTCAGTCAGGGGGTATTTCAGGCCATCTGAAGTCGACAAAAAAAATCATTTTTCAACGCTACAAATCAATTTTCAAAGAAAGCGACAGTCTAGCCGAGGCTGCGCTGAAGATTATATCCCCCTGGCTGAAAGCGCGAACGAATGAGTGATATCATAAAAATGAAGGAAGAGATGGGGGGGAAGGGAGAGAAGGGATTGACACAGAGAGACGGAGGAGACAGAGTGCACTACACACTGTCATTATGAAGGATCTGGGTCACGTCACTAAGAAGCAGGGCATGATGTTAACAATACAGCACATTGTGCAAGAGTTAAGAAAAAATGACCTACTGTCATATATTGTGCCATTGTTTCTGCCTGGAACTGGAATAAATAATACAATCTAATCTCGGGGAAAGAACCACAGCTCATACACAATTCAAAGATCTCAGACACACAAACCTACCCACATTCTCTCTGCCTTTAAAGAGGAGCTCCAAGGAGGAGTTGTATAATGTGTCGATCAACAGAAAAAATTAGTCCTTTTTTTGGGTGGTTTTCGTTTCAATCTGAAAAAATACTGAATAATTCAAGGTTTTAGATTTTAGCAGTGTTGATCAGTGTAAACAAGACATTTTAATGATCACCAATGATCGATGGTCACCTTTTTACAATTGTCAAGTAGTTTTTTTTAGATGTCAACTAAAATGCACCAAGTAGAGCACATACCTCCACCAAGGCCCAACAATCCCCTTTAAAGTAATTCACCCTCATCAGATATCAAACTCGTTTGCCCTGTATCAGTCATGCCATTAAACCACCCACAACTTCAGCCATAATTAGAAAGCAGCTGCCTAAATATGCCTAATTTTTTGTTCATGTGTTACTCCCTGAGACACTTACGAAAATATCAAACTCATGATGTGAAAGAAATGGAGAAAGACATTCCTGGAACCATCTCTTTATCCTGATCCACACCAAAGGTTATACGGGTCTATTCTGGACCAAAATCCATCCTACATCCAAGCTTCGGGGAAATATATGAAGTAGTTTTTGTGTGATCCTGCTGACCAACCAACCAACAAACTGAAAAACAGACAGGCGAAAACATAACGTCCTTGGCAGAGTTACTCATCAACCTTGGTTTGGCGAAAGTCCAGCAAGACTCTGACAAACTCTCTGGAGATACAACAGCTGACCCCTCCTATTAAGGGGACCTACCAGTAAACCCTTTAACGGATCATGTTCGGACACAAAATGAGCATGTACTATTTTGACAATACAATCTAACCAACGGGGTAACCAAGGAAACAAAGAAATCAGAACTGTTTTAGATTCATTCACCCTTTGATCGTACAAATTTAAGAAACAACCTTTTTTATATAACCTCCGTTGACATCAAAAGCCTCTTTAGTCCTTTATACAACTACCTGCTCATGAATAATTTTCAGTGCTTACACAGTCTTACACACTTACGCAGGGACGAGCCAGGAGCTCATGAATGTGCCAGCGCAAAATTGATGTGACACCTCAGATAAACAGCGGCCAACGCCATCGGTGAATGTCATCTTATTTGCCGACTGGCTGATGGCAGACAAGATGAACACCGATGCTCTGCTGATAAATCAGCGCATCCCTCCACAATACTCAATACGCTTCCATTAAAGTTCGTCCAAATCTGCTGATTTGTTAAAGGAATGTTGTGAGTAAAAATAAACGAAACATTCATTTTCAACACATTTGCAGCTGAGAGCGATGTATTTGCCATCCGTCAGCTACTTTCGAGCAACTTAACTCGTCAAAATCAAACTTGTTTTATGCTTATCAAATCATCATCGGTGGCACGAGCCGCAGAGTTCTCCATGAAAGCCCACCGTCTCCTATCAGAAGACCAATAGGTTAGTCGGGACCCATCATACATCAGCCAGTCACCGAGTCTCGGAACATTTCATGGCTGCTTCTCTCAGCCTCTCTGTTGCGGAGACACGTGATGGCCCATCATGAATGAATCAGCCACTCAACTCCTCTCCACCACAACACTGACCTTTCGCTGTTCATTAACTGACTGGATTCAGCGGTTTACTGGGTTCATCCCTCATCCTTACAGAAAAAAAAAAAATTCAATGGACACTCAAGTGAGGGATGAAACAAACAAACGAGGGAATAAATCATATCGACGAGGCTGGAGTGATGTTTCTCAGCAGGTTAAAAGAGCCTCTCTATGGATTATATGTGTATATATGTATATTTAGGCATCTATCATATTCATATCAGTCACATAAGGCCTCTGCCCTGACGTTAGTGGATCTGTCTTGATAGACTTTGCGTGGTATCAGTATTGACTGATGAATCAATCACATCTGCTTTATCTGAATTGACAAGGAAGCTGCGGTCTATGGAGGACTAAAAATGCCATAAATAAATACACCATTAAATAATTAATTAAATGTGTCATTAATTCATTAAAATACCAATTCATTTTATGTAAAAAATATAAATAAATAAAAAAACATATATAATCATTTCACTATTTGATTAATTATTTCATGGTCCTGTGTTGCAGCACTTCATGAATTTATTTCAGTTTGACAGATAAAATAAATTCATGAAGCACTGCAACACAGGACCATGAGAATAATTAAATAGTGAAATCATTTTATGTTTTTTACATGAAATGAATTGGTATTTTAATTAATTAATGACACAAGATGTATAAGGTTGCCAATGTTATTGGCCGATATTGGTCGTTAGCAATTACTGTTTATTGGAATTGGTGTATATGCTGTATAATATGGAAAAATGTGTCTTTTAGAGATATATGAGAAAAAGATGCATCTATGGGTCATTTAATTCACAACTAGGTTTACCTTTTCAGTGCACCGATTCATTTTTGACAACAAAGTTCTTGTTAAACTGTTAAATATCCTACCTCTGTTGAATATTTTTGTCCAAAGTGAACATTTTATTTAGTGCTGCAGGATACTATTAAAAAAATGATATTACAATTACTTTGACCGCTGTCACAATTAGGGGTGGGTATTGGCAAGAACCTCACGATACGATACATATCATGTTACTTTGGTCACGATACGATACGTATCATGATATCACGATATTGCGATATAAATAAAGATGAAAACACAAGTACCTGTATATGTACATCAGATGATATTGATCAGAGGACAAATTGAGTCAAAACTATTTCATTCAAAACAGCCTCTCCATTTTATTAATTCCCATGAAATTTCCAGGCAGTAATATTTTCTTTGTCCAGCTCGTTGTTCTTGCATCTCTCTTAACTTTGAAGCCAAAGTGCTTCCAAACGCCAACTTTAAATTGCGGAGGCGTTGTTAACTTGCCATCCATTTTGCAAAGACCTCAGCCACTCTCTCTACTACAGAAATACACCTGCCGCACAGCAGAGTCGCTTTTTGGCGATATATCGATATTTGGAGTTCAAAAATCGATATTGTATTGGGGGGCAAAGTATCGCAATATATTGCCATATCGATATTTTTGCCCATCCCTAGTCACAATTGTGATGTGCTTCATGATATAAGGGAATCATGAAAAAATATTAAAATAACGATGATGTGAAATGTATTGGGGTCCTTACAGAATAAACATGTTTCTTTTAAATCTTAAGAACAAAATTCGCAGGCTATGACATCTCTGCAGCACAAGAAAAAATACTTTTTCCCTCCTGTGAAGAAAATGGATACATTATTTTAATGGCAAAACCCCCACAAAATGACTTTATTCTCTATAAGAATTATTATCAACTTGATCTAATAATACTTGGAATGTCTACAAGAGCTGCTTAATTGAATAATTTTATCTCCATTCAAGTTAGCCGGGGAATAATCCAGAAATCCTGAGCACCTTTCATAGGAACAAACAGGGCTCATCTCTGACGCTGCATCCAGTTCTCATCATACATGGCTGCAACACCACCTTAGATCATGATTTCTGCTAATGATGGAAAAACAAACAACTGAAAGTCAGATGAAAGAAAAAATCCCTCGCTGCTTATTTATCTGCTTTAGTAAAGCCACAGAGTAAACCGAAATCCTGTCCCGTGACAACCTTTTGGAGATGGGTCAGCTAACTCAAGGCCAATGTAAACATTACATGATCGATAACCAGTATCTCCGCCAGAGGTGCACGCAGATGCACCTGCCTGTTCTGCCTGGAGGCGGGATTGAGACAACGCTGTGTTTGCATTCAACCAGATCCATACTGACAATTCTCCATCATTCATGCTAAAGCGATATACAGGCCTATATTTTTTTACATACAAATGAGAAACACAGGTCAAGAGTACAGTTTGGTGAGGACAGAGAGGGAGAGCAAGAGAGTAAAGAGCAGATAAATAATGGAAAATAAGAGAGGTGAGGCCAGGAGAGGAGTGGTAAATAAGAGTGAGTTTGACCTCTGCCCTCCCCCACTGACATCCTCTGCTTTCATACACAGCGAGGAGAGGAGAGGAGAGGAGAGGAGAGGAGAGGAATGATCACACCGTCCTCTGCGATCTCTTTGAATCTTTTAGCTGGTGGTAGTCGATTTCACCAGCTGCAGTACTAACTGAAGATGGCAAATCTAATCGTCTGTGGCTAATTGACATCATGACTTTGGCCAAACTACAAAATAAAACAGATTGTTGTCTGTCAGGCGTGGAAATCTGAAGAACATTGTGGACTGTAACCGGTTGTAAGCCTCGTAGATCAAATATTTTTACTAATATACAAAGGGTATCTTTATGTGCATGCATCCTTTTTTTAGTTTACAGTCACGGTCCTGTTATTTCAGCTGCTGTCAGGCTATACTTCGAGCTAGCATCAGCATGCTAAGCAGGTATAAAGTTAACTAAGTTCATCGTCTTAGTTTGGTGTGTTAACATGCTAACAAATGCTAAATAACACTTAGCACAAAGGGCAGCTGAGTCTGATACGAATGTCCCAGGTATTGCAGGTAAAATGCGGTCATCAACAAAAGTAGGGATGCATGATACAGATGTTTTAGCTAATACCGATAACTGATAATTACCTGCTTCTCACGGCTGATAACAGATCATTTCCCATTTTTTGAATTTTAAAAGACAGTTCCCAGACGTGCTGTTTATGCACACCGTTAGCTGTGAATCTGGTGGTCCAGACTCCAGAGGAGTGTCACGGCTAGGGCACCAGAACGGGGAGTTAGCTGGTTAGCATGCTAACTTCCGCAGATATCCCTGAAATGCTGCAGCCTTGAAAAAATGAATATTTCTTCACATTGTGTTGTAAATTTTTGTTTTCAACTAAAACTTTAATAAAAGCAATCTGACTTTGTATTATCAACTAACTTTAAAATTCATAAATTTCCCACACTCAGGTCAGTAATTTATCGGCCCAATATATATGCGGCACCCCAAGCTTAAACAATGGGCTGGATAAAAACTCACCAGGGGTCACCAGACTTATTACAAAACATCCTGAGGGGAACATGAACGACTGAAACAAATTTAATCGTAACCCACCCAGAAGTTGTTGTGAGATTTTTCCGACAAAACCGCAAGTGTGTAGTCTGTGATGGCGCTTGAGGAAAAGTCAGGGAGTCATCGAAGCCTGCAGGTGACTTTTTATCCCCAGAGGATAAACCCTTCTGAGTTTTCACTCTGGACCAAAGAGGTGTCCCAAACTGCCATCCCTTGATCAACTAGTGCTGCTATTATGGCTCAAAATGCTATTACATTAACAGTCGGTAACAATATATCTCACTGTGCCTGTCTGAAAGCCCTCTCTATTTATTACCCGTCATAGCATTTCCTATATGCTTCACAATATGACTGTTATGCGACACCGCTGCTGTCAGTGAAGCTGACAATGATTCATGAGAATCTGAAATCTTAATTTGTTGCTCGCATGGAGTCAAGTATTCCAGTATTCATTATGTAAGAAATAGTGAACGAGGGGTCGGTCTGTGCTGTTATCTGATTATTGTGACAGACAAATTATACCTAGTGAAGCCTCTGGACTTTTTACTGCCGCCACAAAGACATCAAGCTAAAAACAGAACTGAGCGGAGCAGAAAAGAGCAACTATGAAAGGAGAGTAAAAGCAGACCTAATCAGAACAAAACTCCAGTGTTCTCTGTGCTCAACCCTCCTCTTCTCAGCTCTGCCCATGCGGATATTAAATTGCCTCTCAGCTGTCTCTGATCTGAAGGAGGTTGGACTCTTTAAAAGTCTGATATCACATTGCCTCCCTGCTCCTCTTTGTTTCTCTCTCTCATCCGAGAACAAGTGCCCAGCTTTGTTTTTACAGGTCCCACTTCCTTTCTCGTCGCAAATTTGTTTTGCCAGACAGGACTGACAAAAAAAAACAACCAAAAAAACAGATGAAATCAGTGAGACATCGCGGCACGGGGAGAAGTATTTGAAGGCGGTCCCGGACGCTGTGAAAGTATTAGCACGATAAGTCGGATGCTCAAAACCATTCGAGGAATTTTTTGCTGCTGCTACGTCTGCTGTTTCTCAGCACGCAGGCTGCTCTCGCCTCATGCAAATACAACAAAGTCCCGTCTGTAGCTACACTGATCCATAGACTACAGTGGGAACATCAGCATCTCCCTCTCTTTCTCTCTCTCTCTCTCTATATCCTCTTCCTCTATGTCTCCCTCCCTTCTCCCTGTCTGATCCAGCTGCTCATTTGGCAGCAGAGCAAAGAAATAAATGAAGTGCTTCAGCGGAAGGAAGCCTTCACTGGGAGAGGGATTGTGGGTAGAGGGATTGAGATGAGGATTTGGTGAGGTTATTGCTTTATATATATATATATATATATATATATATACACACACACA
>CAEMYA010000024.1:12678037-12691817 GCA_903131615.1 Diplodus sargus
TATACACACATATACATAGGATATACACACACTACTGTCCAATAATGCTTTCAGTGGCTGTCAGGTTAATCAACCTGTGTCCTTCTATGTGACTCTTTTTTTTCGCTATTCCATGAATTGCTGGAGTGTGTAAGAGAGAATTCAACACGTATCTGACTATCTTTTGTCATGTTAACTAATAAAGTAGAATAGGGGGGTTATTATTATTATTATTATTATTATTATTAATTTTAACTAAGCGGTAGAAAATCTCTTGTTACTAACCAGTGGGCACCTGGTATCCTATTACACTTTTTCATTTATTTCCTTTTCTTCTGTGGTTTATACAGGTTCTTGAGCATTTAAAAACACCTTTAAAAAGGTAAAAGTCTGCACCGACAGAAGCTCCTCTCTCCCACAGAAAACACTGCTCCTGAAACGCCTTGTCAGCAGTCCGACTTCACTGCATCACACTACATTACAGAGTTGTACAAATGCATAGTTTATGCCTGGCGGCTAGTTTGACACATAAGAACTGATTTAGCACAGCTGCTCTGTCGTTGGAAGCGGTGCTGACTCAGTCGTGTGTGAGCTGACCAATCGGAGCAGACTGGGTTTTCTGGAGGGGGGTTCTTAAAGAGACAGGTGGTCAAACAGAGTGTTTCAAATAGAGAGGGGATACAGTGCTGAAGCAATGGACAGTATGAGAAAACTGATCTGTGTTTTGAGCACTAAATCCTGTAAACCTTTTTTAAATGAAATCCAAAATAAATGATAAACCTGAAAATCAGAACAACATGTCTCCTATAACATTTGATCAGTGCCTGATCATAGGCTGTTGTGTGGGCTTTACATCTTGTTCTTTTTGGAAGGGGTTGTCTTCGGCAATTATCTACAATATAATGATTCCAAAAGTTGGATGAGAAGATCACTACTCCTGTCTGACTGTTAAATACAAAGCTTAGACACAGCACAAGGGGAAACAGCTGTTCTGGTTCTGCCCATAGACAGAACAATCTGCTTACCAACTACCCTTAAATTCACAATTTAACACATTATATCTTGTCTCTTTAAAATGAACAAGACAGACCTAGCATTCCCCTCAGTAGTGCGTATATCTCCACCAATCGGCACAACAGTTTCAATTCCTATTAATCATAGACACTAGTCATCAAAATACGGTTGATAATTTACAATATTCACAAAGAAATGAACAAAAACATTGGAAAATTCCTGGATCCGTCTCCCTTTATGTGGATCAGCTGCAAATGTTAATGGGGCATTTTCTGGGCCGAGGCCCATCCTCCATCCAAGTTTTGTGAACATACATTAAATAGTTTTTGTTTAATCCTGCTGACCATCCAACCAACAAACGAATGGACAGAAAGAGAGATGGTGCAGCTTGGATGATTGAGCAAGCAAACGTCGGTGGCAAAAAAATAGTTACTTCGCAAAGGTTTCCTATTGGACTGTCCTAACCGGCCACTAGCGACGCAACGCTGGGTAGTGTGATGCTTATGTCTGTCTTCACTGCTCACATTGAAAGTGTGACATGCACGAGGAACGACTGATTCATTACGTTTCCAGTACAGAAACATCTAGATATCACAGTATGAAATTTGTGTTTTCTGAAAAGTAGGAAGATGTGTTATCTTAGAAAACTCACCAGTGTTTTACTTGAGAGATGATGTAAAAGAATGCATAATAAAGATTTGAACCAAATTGAACAGATTGAGTTTTTTCTGAGCTTTGCTTAGTCGCTTAAAATGCTTCAGTATGTATCCAACACACTGAAATAGCTGCGGAGCACTCTGTCAGACACACCTCATTTTTCGTGAGCTGCTTGCTCTTGAAAATACCGAAGGTCCTAATTCAATAACATCACATTTAATAGGGCAGAATACTACAGCACTGACAAAAAGCTCTTATTTCGACCTTCCCGAAGAAAAGAAAAAGTAAACAAATGTTGACGACAAAAGGTGCATACACACACACTAACACACACAGTTGCCATGGCAACAGATCCCAACACCAAAGAGAGATAATAAGAGTCTGTACCGTCAGGACTAGGCAAGGTGAGGAGAAGGACCGAACCAGAGGAAAACCGATGTGAAACATGCTGTTTGCCTTTCACCGCTTCTTGAAAGACGGAAGCAAACTCATGTACAGCTGCAGTGAATGGAGGGAGAATGACCGCGGGGGACCTAATCATAGTATTTACACAAAGCTGATCCAAACACTTGCAACGGTGACAGAACATTCCATGGTTCAGCCGGCGACAGGAGGCTGGGAAAAGTATTTCTACAGGGAGTCCAGGGTTATTTCTTTTTATCAGAAAAAATATATTAACCCTCAGTCAGGGCTTTCGGAACAGCACGGAACAGTATTTTTTAAAATACCACTGGGACAAGCCTTTACTAGAAAGAGAGCAAAGTAAGTTTTCACTAAATAAAAACAGGCTTCATCTCACAAGCTAGGCGCTACTTCGATAGGTTAGTCACTACAAAGTTCTTACACTCAGACAGGTGTAACTGTTAGCTGTTAGCACAGCGGTTTGACGGAGCTAACAATGGCATGCTGAACTGTATGACCCATTAAGATTGAAGAGTGTAGCCTAACATGGTAGACGGCAAGCTATCGTAGCGGACGTTCATCAAAATGCTGTTTTATAATCACATAAATATTTAGAATATAATACAGGATGGTAGCATATAGCCCCCGAATTACAAATGGTATTTAGTACTCACCTCATATTTCCTACTCATTTTAAAGTGCATGAAATCTGAACTAAATGTATGTGTGTCAGTTTCCAGTGTATTTTATACATTTTATTGGCAGCGTACCAAAACTTTAGGACAGTTCACTCATAATTTTTATGTTTTCTACCATAATAAAATCTGTATGAAGCCTTTATTTCTGGTTGCTTTTTAGTCCCCGTCTACTTCTGTTGTTTAGGAGAATGCTGGAACGCTATTTTGTTGTGAAGCTCCAGAAATGTTTTGTGGACTACAGAGATTACCCAACTTTAGATACTTTCCGGCATTTGGGCTAAAAGTAGACAGCGACTGAATTTTAATTTTTGGATTAACTTATCCTTTAACAAACATCTTGTGCAACACCGACTTAAGCTGTGACCCTCGGCTTCCAGGACAGCTTGATTAACGCCGGAGAACACCCCGCCCCCTGTGTCTGTATATCTCAAAAACAAAGTTGGGACAAAAAGGCGGCGCTCCAGGGGACAAAACAGCAAAACAGAAAGCAGTTACATGCCGATACTTACTACCACGGACAAACACACAGGCAAAGAATGAAATGAGAATGATAGAAGACCTCCCTGCCACCTGCGACGAAACAGCCACATGTCTTAACCACTTAGCCACTTCCCTACTACCTGATCAGCCTCGAGTCAAGTCAGCTGATCGCACAGGTTTCCACAGCAGATGGTTACAAGACGCTTCTGCGATATCACGCATCCACATGAGTGAACTTTAGTACTGACGCTGAAACTATGCCCACTCAACATCTACTTGTTCTGGAGCTTTCAAATGCATCACACAGTCAATAAATTCCACCCAATGGACCTCGCGTCACAGCAGACATTTGGTCTTGTAATAGTAAGTACAGCACAGGTGTTCCCAGTACGATATGCCAGTGAAGCAGCTAAATGGAATTCATTTTATTATTAAACTTGTGCTTTTCCGACACGACAGCCGTGTCGACCTTGTGATACAGTCAAAAGCAGCAGAAGTATAATTTCTCTGGCGCTATAGTTACTTTTTCCCCGTCCTTTAGTCTGACTTGATCATAGCCTAAAATATTTTAAAGGGGCATTATGTAAGTAATTCAAACTCAGAATTTAAATGAGGTAACAATACAAACATTTTTACTTTTTTCATTACTGAATAAACAAGCTGTTCTCAGGGGAAAATAAGGTCCCAGAACACCGTTTGAAGCTAGGAAAGGTGGCAGGGTCCGCCACAATTAAACAAAGTAAAACAGTGGTTTTGTCCTTTAAGGTCAGTTTGTTTAGTCAGTTTACTTAGTCATGAAAACAAAGACAGCTTGTGTATTTAGTTTGTTTAGGCATTAAAAAAGATCGTTCTACATAATCTACATAGTGCACCTTTAAGTTTTTGGACTGATCAGCCAGAACAAGTAGAATCAGCCCGAAATATTGATTGATCGCAATGAGAGTACCACTGATATATCATGTCAGCATATAAGGTGTCAGATATGAAATCTTTTTTTTTCTTTTTTACAGATTATGATGCTGATATATTGATTAGGTCTGCAATATATCATTACAGCATCGCCCTCAATAAGTGTGCAATAGTCACGTTAACTCAAACATGTCATCCTACAAAAGCAAAACTTCCAAACTGGTTCTTTCTAAAAAAAAATAACTATTCAAGTTATGTTTCCTATCTTTTCTTCTATAGTGTAACATAAATTGCAGAAAAAAACAAAACACAGTAATGTCAGTTTGGTTCTAACATCATACAGCCCTGATATCGATATCAGACTTTGTCACTGTCTCATATACTGCAGGTGTCAGCTCCAGCATCGGTTGGGCTTTCTGACCTGAAGGAAACTGTGATGGACACTTCTGAACATGAAAAGGACTCAATCAGAAAATAATCAGCAGATGAATAAATAATGACAGCAACTGCTGTGTTGTCTCCACACTCCTGCAAGAATCCGACCTCACTCCTCAATCACAAACATGAGTGCAGACTCTGCGCTCACACTAGATTACACCACTCAAAACTCGCTAAATGGCTCGTGAGCGTGACCTGAAGATGACAACACGAGCCGCTTTACATGGCACGGCCATCGACAGGGAAACATACACATGGAGAGACTCGCTACACCGAGGGCTGTTAAGTTAGTCGGAGCACAAGGCGAGGCAGTTCCAGTCCACTTGCTAATACAGCCTCTACAGCAGTGAGCCCTAAAGAGCCACTGTGTCATAAATGAGAAGGGTGTCAGATTGGATTACGGTCTAGGTACAGAGCTTCTGTGTAAACCGCCTGGTTAGGTTAAGCATCGTGATGAAGAAGGCCCCCCTCCTCCCTCCCTCCCTCCCTCCACCACCTCCTCCTCTTCTTCTTCTTCTTCTTTCTGGCTTGTTTCCCCTGTGTGAGGATGGCTTGTGCAACACTGGTATACTCTCTGACCAAAACCATAAGAGGAGAGAGGAGAGGATGGAGCTCAATCCCTTTTTTTTCTTTTGCAATTGAGAAAATAAGTGCATGCAATTTCAAACAGCTGAGGTTTGGGGGGAAAAAAAAGAAAGTGTGTTTCTAAAAGCTTGCGTGCACGCCAGTCTTCCTCTCTCCCTGCACACTTGTATGTAATGCTGGGATGGTCCATGCACTGGATGAGATCAGTGCAAGGGGAGGCTAGTATGGCGGGTGTGAGGAGGAGGATGCTGCTGCTGCTGCTGCTGCTGCTAGTTTATGGAAATGTGCATGATAACCACACAAAAAAAAGGGAACCAGTGCTTGCGACCATTTTTTCCCCCACACGCATTAATCCAAGATCTTAAACGAAAAGCAGAGAGGTTGCAGGATGGCTGGGGGAGAACACGTAAAGGGAGGCTGGTGTTGGATGGAAACAAAGAGGGGGAAGAAGCGTGCATGCGATTCTGAATGAAACAATGCGTCCCAGGAAGCAAAAAGGAAGAGGCAGACAGAGAGAGAGGGAGAGAGGGAGAGAGAGATCCTACCTTGACGTTGTCACTCCTCGCATCTTCTTTGTTGGAGCACCGCTGGTTCAGTTCAACCCGAGGCAGATGTTACAATAATAAAAGAAATCTGTCAATAAAGCTTTCTGTGGGCCAAAAGAAGAAAAAAAGAAAAAGAAATGTTGTAAAATCGCACAGTGAAAGCGAAGAGGCTGAGCCCTGCTGTAACTATCTTTCTTGTCGCTCCCACAGACAGACGGGCTATTATTGTGTAGCTCCTCATCCATCAGGAGACGAACAGCTTCATGTTGTGTAGCATCGCGCTAGCCCGAGCGGCTAAACGCAACCCAGTGGCGATATGTTCTACCGCAAGCCGACGAGCAGAGAGACGCTCTCCTCATGGTTTTCCGTCATCCCGCTGTGTTTTGGTTGGGGACGATAAGAGAAGGCGAAGGGAGGAGGAAAAAAAGGATGCTCTGAGGCTGAGGCAGCGAGCAGGTCCCCTTCGCTCCTGCTGCCTACGGAAGCCCGGGTGGTACTGAAAAACGCGATTTCTTCTTCTTTCTGTTTTTTTTCTTTTTTTAATATTCTCCTGCTCATCTCGCTTCTCCGTCTGATCATTTCATAACAGGCTTCTACGCACGAACGCACAAGGAGATCACTTTTTTTAAATAACAGTGATTAAAAAAAAGATATGCGTGTTGGACTTCATAGCAGATGTTTCACAAGACAGAAAGAAAAGATACAAATGTCAAAACAGAAACAGAAAATACGATACCTCCACATTGTAGTTGTGTTTAACGTCAGTGGTCTCTTTTCATATTCATATTTTAGATGTTAGATCTCACGGTCTGTGTCGAATAATGAATCACTAAACAAAGCTTGGTCTTTATTCAAAATTGACAAAAAATAATAATAATGTAGGGTTGTATTGTACATTTCAAGTGAGATAAATACACATTTGTCCAAATATACAGACATAAAGAGGTGAAGTCTACCTTATAAGAGTCACTATATCTTAGACAAACTTCTTTTTACCCTGAACAGACACATTTGAAAGGTTTTCTTCAGCATTTTTGCTCAGTTGATTTAATAATTGGTCAAAGGTTCCTTGTTCATTAGGACACTTGTCTTTATTGACTTATATAGTCAGTCGATTTTAGATCATGATGTTTTAGATAAGGTCAGTACTTTGGCGTGGTCTTTTTAAAAAGGGACTAAGTTGTTAAGCGTATTTGAAAACATCTAGCATCTAATTGAAAAAATCCCAAGTATGGTTCGCAATTTGTTAAAGATTGTTTAAACATGCACTGGTATCAAATGCTAACTACAGTTTTATTGAAATGCAGATGGACTTCCTACAACATTTTGCTATATTTCAGTTTATTCAGTTTGGTGTCATTAAGATGGGAATAAGATATTGTTAGTCATCTGGTACAACTGAAAATTACTGTAGAACATCTGGCATTCAAATGATATTCATTAATGTGGTCTAAACTACTGCATATTCACATAATGTTAAAAGATAGATAGATAGATAGATCCAGCATGCATCCATCTAGATGAGACAGATGTTGTGGTTCTCTGCTCCATCTAGTGGAAGCAAGTGAACACTACAGTAAGGAAGACAGGCGTCATAGGCCTTGCATTGCATACAGTGCAGCTCACATATCAAAGTGGAGTACACAGAGCAGAGTTACCGAAACCACAAAAATTTATATAAATCAGAAACGAATGCAAACGTGTTGATTGGACCATTTTATTTTTCTCAAGGACATTTATGAAGCCAGAAGGACGATCTGTGTTTTGTTATTATTATACACAATGTCAAAAACAATTATTCTCTGATCACCATCACATCAACATAATGCACACACGGTACCAAACTACAGCCACTGAAAGCCCGGGGGTTTTGGTTCAGAACCTGGTTGACCAAAGGAATCTCCCGAATTACATCTTGGTTTAATTATAAAACCATCGGAAAGGGCAGAGACCAATCTCACTGCTTAGACACCTTTGGGGAGGCCAGGTCTGGATATATTAAAGACAATCCAGTTTCCACATGTAGAGATTCAGTGTTTATATTCATTCACAACTCCACAAGAGGGTTGGAGGGAAAATTACAGGGAAAGACTTCACAATTAGCCGTGGTCTGTCAGCTTAACTAACTCGTGGAATGATGGATAAAGAACGTAAAGTGTGTTACAATACGAACATTTTTGCACTCCAAGTCAGCTCTCCTGTCAGCTGGCAGCCAAAGCTTCACAGAAAGATCCCCAGATTTACTCATCAGCATTAACAGGAAACAGCTGAAACGCCACACGGAGACTGGCTGATAAGAAGCACATATTCTAATGACAAATATTTAATGATATGATGTAGCGAGAGTCTAACTTTGTCACTCAAGCTGCACTCCCGCCATACACAGGACTAAGCTTAAACACACACATTGAGCGTCTGTTAGGAATGTTAGAAAGTAATTTGCGGACGCGGACGCAATCGAGTTAAGATGTACATTCAAAACAAGAAAGACAAATTAAAAATAAGGAACATTTGTAAAACGCAACTCTTGTATGAATGGAGAATATTTTAAAACCTGCACGTTCAGTTTTTGGTTATGATGTAATGGAGTCAATAGATTTAACACTGAAGTAAAATCAAAGTCAGAGGACCAGGCTATACAAAATCTGCAATCAAGACCTCCAGTGCGACAGTGGCGATGCTACGGCAATTATTTACAGTTACTATTGAGAGTAAATTCCAGTAACTGAGGTTTCTCTCCAAAAAAACAATTCTCTTTTCTTAGACAATAAAGTTGAGTAGTGACTGAACAAAGAGGAGAGTTTACTTGTGACCCAACACGTTTCCTACAAGGTTTCCTCAAAGTCATTGTCATGCTTATGTCACTGTGGCCTCCTAAAAGTAATCTGTGTATTCGCAACCTTTTGGCTGCCTTCTAGCAAACACTTAACAAATCCATTTAGGATCACAACCAGGAAAAACTAGGAAGATGTGGCTGGCGGCTTCAGGAGGCTCATCCAAACGTAGACATCATAGTTTCATGGCGTTTGGAGGAAGTAAGCAAGTGAATGACAGGATGATATATATAGAGCCGCCTCCCAAAGAGCGTGTCCAACCGTCTATCGCCCTTCCTAATGATTTACAGATCAGCACTCTAATTTAAACTTCAAAGATTCTCTGTCACTTCTACAGCAGGAGGCCTGACAAATGTGTTTGGCCCACAGCCTGTGGATTAAGGACCATTCGCTTATTTGAACAGAGCACTTACAGAAACAAAAAAAAAATCCGACAGACCAGGCTACAGTTATAAACACAATGGTAAACACCCTCATGCTTTCACAGGAAGAAAGAAAACAACAAAAAAAAGATCACAAGCATACACACACACACACGCACACACACAAATATTTTCAAATACTCTCGTGTACGTTTTAACTCATCGTTCATCCAAGAGTGGTCAGAAAATACAATGTCATGAAAATGCCCCAACTTGCATGAACATTTCCTTAAATTGAAGGGAATTTACTAGAAACTAATGATCCTTCACCACATCTTTATTCTGCTTGTACTGCTCATCAAGCTGAGCTGTCAGATACATTTATTTCAGGTGCAAGAAATGCGCACAACACACTGACATCTGGTGATAATTTTCTGAACATGTTTCTTTCAAGACAAGACAGCAGGGGTGTAAGCGTACCACTCTTGTGTGAATGACGGTTAAAACCAATACCAGGCAAATAGAGACATTTAAATAATTTACGATGTATTTACACAATAATCCATCTTATTTTCCAGCAGTGTCTTTTTATCTTCTCGGCGCCTGAATGCATCTTCTAGTCACCCATCTTTACTTTTGACGTCTGAGGGAGGAAAAACAAAAATCAGTTATTGCAAGATTTCAAACACACAAACAGGTTGAAACATCACATCTATTCAACAAAAGATCCATCTGGTGTTCTGTGGGAATAATTACTACATCATCAATGACAGTCCACAAAGAAGACATGGATTGTTTTCTCCACTATGGAAGAAAAAAAAGATGGATGACTACATCCCGTCTCATTTACCTGCAGAATGGCTACAATGACTCCAAACAGGCCGATTGCACTGCCAAAGATTTCCACAATGAGGATCTTCACGAACAGGCTGGCATTCTGGGCGTCTGCCAACGCCGCTCCACTGCCCACGATGCCGACACAAATGCCACAGAAGAGGTTGGAAAAGCCCACAGTCAGACCAGCTCCAAACATGGAGTAACCTGGGAGAGGGAGGAGGGAATCAGAGGGAAATCAGCTGAGTCAGAGGCCTCAAAGACTAGTCCACGGGGGACCTGGCCACAAAAATATAATTCCCTGTCATGACTTGGAAATGAGACAGCGAGAATTTATGCAATTCAATTTGGAAATCAATTTTGAAGCATCTTAAAAAATGTCTCTGAATTGGTCTATTACCATCTTTTCATTACTAAAACTTTATGACTGAATGAAAATCTCTAGAGTCTCCAAGACTCTCCACCAGGGTTGGAATTTCATCATTTCAGGGGCAAGGCTATCTGGCCTTCACTTTTACTCAAAGGCCATTGAGTAAAATTTGATGGTTGTACCTTTTAGATTGATACCACAACATCCTAATTTATAATGAGACTTGGATTATGTATTAAAACATTGTTTAATACCAAAATATCAAGTTAATGTTACATTAGAAATAGTTAGTTTTTTTAAGTAGGGTTAGGTGATTTCGGTGACACTACACTGAATATTAGTGAAGTTATTGAATATTTTTGTAGTATCTCTTTTCGGGGTTGCACTTTGTAGACGGTCCCTGCGCCCTCGTCCCACAGTCAGCTGACCATAGAGACTGATGTCAATGTCCAGCCCGGAGGACCTCTCGTTTTGATGAAAATACGGTTGTAGCTCGTTGTCTACCTCACTACGATAGGAAAGAGTCGTCGTTTGTGTTTTAACAATGTTTCACTCATGAGTTATTGATCCGGGAAGTTTGAATCTGTGAATATATTTCCAACTTTACCAGACACAAGTCAGTTATGTATTGTATTGCTGTGCTGTAAGTGCAGGTCTTCCGTTTTGAGATGCTGCAGCTGTTTGAGAGGCTCAGGCTTTAATGTGACAACATTGGTGTGATGATGAGACTCCACCTGCACAAACTCTCTGAAGCTACTGTGAGTGACTGCTGTGCACTCGGGTGGCTGTAATTCAAGGCAAGCCCACTACTCTGCACTGGCGCTTTTTACATGGAACTTGGACAGGGCCAGGGGCACAAAGGCCACTGTGGCCGTACGATGACTGTTTTTTCAGACTAAAGTGTGGGCCAACGGCCATGGCCGCCGTGAAATTCCCACCCTGCTCTCCATGTTGATGTTCTGAGCAATCCATACTTAATTATTCTTAAAACAGATTGCTGCAAGAATCTTGACATAGTAATTCTGGGCCTCACACAGGGAGTCCTTGTTCTAAGGGCTAAGATTGTATAACTGTTAGCAAACATCATTAATGAATAAAACATGTGAACACATGTTGTCAAAAATGTCTCCACAATCAAATATTTCTGAAAGTTTCAGTGCTCTTCTCTGACAGCGACTTGACACATAGCCCCATCTCCTGCAGAGGTAGATTAACTCAGGTGTTGTTGTTTACACACAGTACCAAAGCTTTGTTATACTTATCTTTTAATAAAATTCAAAATCTTATTCTCTCACACCTGAACATATTCTGATGGTTTCAAACGTCAATATTTTTCAAGGTATGTGGTAGGTATTCTTTTATACAACCTTTTCCCAGTGCCATTTTAATTGCAGTTAAAAGTGTTGTTTTGGAGTGGATTTTTCTTTTACATCGAGTCTGTTTCCTTACCAGCTTGGTAGTTCCTTGCCCCGATGGTCTCAGGGGTGTTTCCCTTGAAGCTCTATAAGATGAAAGAGATTATTTTTAGAACCAAACAACCATCTTTGCCCTGTTGTTGAAATCATATTAAACTTCTGTCTCATATGTATGACTGTTTGAATGTACGGCTAGTGCTCCTGTCTCTGAAGACAAAATTGAATAACTTCAGTTTAATTGATCATTAACATTAAAAAACGCTTCACGCTTACCTCAGCCATGTTGCTGATAACGATGGCCATGATGATCCCATAGATAGCTACAGCTTCGCAGAAGATGATGCTACAGGGAGACACACAAAAACAGAGTAAGTGGAGTGATTGGGTTTCAAGTTACTACAGATACAGAACACTTGTGTAAAAGCTTCTGTTCTGCTTGGAGAAGTATTTACAAGTGTTTTCATATCATTATCATAATACTTAGAAAAATGTCCCTTATTACATTCACAGTTACATTCATCCTGAAACTGAATTTCTTCAGCCACTGTACAGGAGGTTAAAAATTAGCATAGAAATAATATTTTTGAACTATGGTCTTTTGTTAGCATTAATATTCAAGTACATGTCTGGATAATACTACCCTGCTGAGCCTAATCGTTTCAGGAACAAAGGATGGAAGAAAGAGTTTATTCAAGCAGTTTCAAAGAGAGATTGAGCAGTAAAGCAGCTATTTCACATCAATCATAAAGAAGAAATGATTGCATAAAATATCGAAAAGAGACAAAAAATAGAGAAGTGGACAGAATTGAAATGAACATTTTAGTTTTTGAGTGAGCCTACCTGACCAAATTCTTGGTTTTGATTCGTGGGGCTTTGACACCACCACCAATGATGCTTGAGCCAGTGATGTAGATCCCCCTGGGAACAAAAACACAACAATCAGCACAACATCTATGACATGATGGACAACTACCCAGTGATTGTAAAAGGACTGGCTTTAGTAGCTAACTTAAGATAGCACTGAAATGCGCTAACATAAACTAATAATAGGATTCCAGCACCACACAGAGCCCCCTTTGTCAGAAACATTAATATTAATATTTATTCTTTAACCACTCTCCTGGTCAAACAGCGTCGGATCAATGCAGCGGATCTGCTCTCGATATGTCACCCTGTCATTAATTTCCTTTCTTATACAGCATGTATACATTTGAAGGAGTCACCTTAACTTGGCTTCAAATCAAAAAGCAAAGTACTGATACTGGCAGGTAACTAACAATTGTTGGATCATAATCAGACAAATTCCAGTAAAACCCCTCCGCGCAATCTGATCACCTATGATGCAGGCTATCATCGGTACACCTAAAGGTAAAACCATTAAATTGGTACATCTAAATGAAAATAAATACAACTTGAAGTAAGAAAAAAGTTACATAAGACAATGTACTTTTAACAGACTTGAAAGTGTTTTGTTATCATCTACTTTCACAGTCAGTCATTACAGCATTCAATTAACCAATTCATGTCAGAACACAAAAGGGGATCACAACTCCATCCAAAAGATATCCAGGAGTGTTCCTGTTTTACTAATTTTCCAGTTCCACATTTACACATGATCCACTACACTGAGTGTTTCAGGAAAGAGGAAATTATTCTATGAAAAACCAGTGCGTTTTCGGGTACCACCTACTCTGTCTTAAACATTCAAAATACCACTTTAAACTGTGTTCCTGTCAGGTACTCACCAGGCTGCTCCCACCACAGACAGAGAGATGGCCAAGCCAATGCCCAGACTGGCCCACATGAAAGGAGAAGTCTCTGTCAGGAACCTGCCGAAAAAAGGTACAGCCGATGAAGACCACAACACAAACATGCAGTGTGAAAAAATCGGGCCAAATGGCTTGAATGTTTGTTTGGTTTTTTTGGCTTTTAAGTGATGCAAATCTACCAGCATTAGGCTGATGGCTGGTGTTAATTTTGTTCCCTGTGTGCCAACAGGAAAACATTTATGTTAACTTTAAGAGTTCAATCTTACCGGATTATAAATGACCAATAACATTTCATATTACCGAAGAATAGACACAACAATGTTAGGATTAAAACAGTGAATGCCCCTCATGAGTGGGCCAATGTGTTGCTTCCTATGATGAGGCAGGGCCAACATCAGAGAGTGATCCAGACTTTACTGCATCAAAACAAGAGCTCTCTTTTTAAACAAGGTAAGTCAAGACAAATTGGAATGAATGGCAATCTGCGTC
>CAEMYA010000024.1:12693979-12727995 GCA_903131615.1 Diplodus sargus
TTTTTTTTTTTTTTTTACAAACAGTGTCATATGAGACACTATTAGGGTTGCAACAGTGTAAAGTGTTCATGGTATGATAGTCTAAAAATCTAATACCTACAATGACCTTAATCAATAGGATGATAAACTGAAAGGTTTTGGGTTCAACAGACACTTTATTATAATTTCCCCCATAAACCTGACAGATGAAACAATACAAACTTGAAAAAAACATGTTTTAGTAATATAATACAGTAAAATTCAATCCAGCGATTTAGAAAATGTACACCGTCTGATAACTGTTAATGTTCATTCCACAGTAGACCTTGAAAATAGTATTGCTGGAACCCGAGATACTACATAAAAGAATTACACTTGAAATCCCCCAAATTTAGAGATGAATATTAATTCTCAGTCTGTGAAAACAAGTTTAAGAACACCAAAGAATGGAAGATGTGTATGTGTGTTTTTATTTGTATTTAGTCCATCAACCAGCACAGAAATTAGATCAGGTCAGAGAGAGATTGCCTTTATTCCATATTTCATCCATTGTTAGGAAAAGTTTCCCTTGTATTGATAGAAAACCAAGAAGGAAAGTTTGGGTCTCGTATTTCATTTTAATGAATACTGCACCATTGGAAATTAAAAGTAATCCAGTGAATAAACACCCACAACTAGACCTCTTCTGCAGTTTTGACCATCATTCTTTAACTTGTCTCTTACAGACTACAAAAGTCTTAAGAGTTAAGTTCAGTTTTTATTAATGTTTTACTTAAATCTCCTGAATATGACATGTGGTTGCAGGTGACTTATGATCCACCAGGTGGAGTCCTTTACATAACTGTCATGTGCCTGTGAAGCGTTCCCCCAGACTGCAAATGTTCAATAATGTGTTTGTGCATTTTACCATGACCAAATCCAGTTGTGGGACAAAATACTTATCTATAATCAGCTTATCTTTTTCAAACAGTAAAGCATGTCAAGTCAAACGTGGGTGAGACTGCCAGCAAGAAAATGGACACAAAAAAAATCAGATTTCATTTCAATTCATTTCTACTCAAGCTCCGTGCCAGTGCCCCTCACCTCCAGGAGTCCCAATTTTCATCTGTGGCAGGTTTCCCCTCTGAGGCCACCAAAGTCATTTAGCTGTAAAGACTTTTGTCTTCTATTCCCTCACAGATCAGAGATGATTTAATGAAGACTCACAGACACTGAAGGACCTGGAGTTAACTGTTTCACACCAGCAAAGTGAGAAGGATCCTGCAGCAGTCATCCTCAGTAACCACTGTTTCCAGTTGCTGCGCCTTCTCATCTTTGAGCAGAAATCCAGGATTCACAGGATGGCAGACACTGACTCAACTGTCTGGGAAGAACAAAAAAAACAGTGAAATTCCCATTTGTCATGTGTAAAAGGTTACTTTTTTCTGTTGTTTAGCATCATGTGATGTTTTACTATTCCTTTTAATGACTTGGAAACAGATTGATCAGCAAATACAAGATAGATATGTCTCATTGATTAAGGGGAAAAGATTATGCAGCTCAGCCCTGAGATGTTTTTATCAATTTTTTCTGTCCCTCATTAATTGAAGTGATGAATCATTTCACATCAGGAAGCTCTTGACACTAGTCTTCTGTACCTGTTCTGCACATATCAAGGGCGTATTGATTAACTTGCCACTGCAGACTATACGTGGTTCAGAGAGACCAGGCTGTCGGGCGGGTGACATCATCAGTCTTTGAACGCAGGTGCTTTGAACCAACTTGGATCTGGATCTGGAACAGGAAACACATTTCTATACTGTCACAGAGCTCACAACAAAAACAAGGTTCAAAGTGATTAAAGTCTCAAGCGTGTTACAAAGCATTTTACAGCCCAAACAAAAATAGATAACGAAACAGATATTTCTCTGAGACCCCAGTGAGAATGGTGTTCAGTCAGCACGTTTCATACAGAAAGTGCTTAACACAATGCAAATACTGGCTTTGGTCTTTTTTAAAAAAAACAATACATAATCCAAATTCCATGCATATTAAAGTGCATAGAGAAGGGCAAATAAGTCTGAGACCTGAATGCAACACCACCTTCTCCACTCCAAACAACGACACCAGCTCAACAACCAAAAAACCTGATGAGCCATGCCCACCCCGGCACAACCCGACGGCACCGTCATGAGATTCCCACGATGCCACAGAATGCCGGGCCCAGAGTGTTGTTGTTGTTGTTGTGAAGCAAAGTAGGTTGCACTATACCTTGTACTTGTAGGCTGCCATCGTAAATGTCTATGTTTTAGTGTCAAAAGGTGGTAGAAGACACTTCACAGCTGCAGTACATCCTAGTGACAAGGAGATTGTTGTTGCTGTTACCGTTCTTCGTTTACTCATACGTCTAGCACTTAACTTGAATGCATCTCCGGACTAACAAACACTCTCATGGTTCAGCAACAACAGCCGGCATAAAAACCGACACTGTCCTCAGTCATCTCCAAAGCTCTTGACGGTGCCAGGAGTGTGCCCTCTCAGCAGACAAGACTTCTCCTGTGCTTATCAGCATTTGTTGAAATTGCGAATACACTCGACTCTGTTTATTCACAACTGTTGACATTTTGTACATCTAACCTGCGGCAACAACCTTTCCCGCTCTCCGCTTGGTTGTCAGCCTGTGTTGAGAGATACAGGAGTCCTGGTTTACTGGAAAAATAAATGGCTAAAATTGCCTTTTTCTTTCACCTGCACTTTGCACAATTTACCGTTGCCATGATGTCTGCTAATGAACCCAGGCCAAACAAAAGCATGTTCCTCCACTCTGAGCATTCTTTTCAACTTTTAGCGATACAAAGCATACTGACCATCTGACAGGAGGCGTTCTTATAAACCAGCAGAAGAAAAACATGCTCCTCCAAAAAGGTCATTTTATTGTAAAATGCTAATGATAACTTCTTTATGCCGTACTATGTATTATCTTCATTAATACTCTGATTTAACTACAGTCACAAAAAACACGCTGACTTGATCTTTCCACACAAAAAACAGACTTCTTCTTGCAGTGGGCCACAAACAAGAATACTGTGTATGTCTCAAAAATCATCATCAAAAATGATGATGAAAACACACATGATAATGGGTATGATTGTTTCTTTTAATAAAAAATAAACAGCTCCAGCACATACGGGTGGGGGATTTCTTTAATTTGGCTTGTTTTCCCTCATCTGTGTTTCTACTTTTTGAGCCAGGCGAACCATGGCTAATGTTTGTTCTTTCCAACTCGCTATTATATTTTCTTCGGTACTTGTTAATTGGCTCTGGTTAAGCCTTTTCCTGTTTGTTTCTTTTCAGTGTCAATAGTTCTTTCAGACAAGCTTGTTATAATAAGTCTGTGTGATAACTGAACTCAAACTGTCAGCCGAGCAAATAATTCCCATAGGAGTCAAAAAAGGAAATCAATGCAGAAAGTAATTCAGTGTCTCAGAAACAGCAATGAAGGGTCCAAACTGAGCACCTGAGCACACACACACACACACACACACACACACACACACACTTTTGCATTAAAGTTATCTTGTACTTGTTGAAGCCTATTGAAATATTAAAATGGATCTCATCCGACCAGCTCTTTCTGCTGATGCTTTTCACACTCTTCAGTCAGGACATTTAAAGATGGAGTGTCGTGGCTTTTACATATAAATGCACCTCTGCTACATTCAAGGCCTTTCCAGAGGAGTTCACAGGAAGCTGTTTAATCTATTTGTATTTCACAGCATAGTAGAGTTTTTAAAAAGAAAGTTTCTGATGCTCCCGATAAAAAAGAGCCTTCAGCAGTGTTAAAGAGAGCACTCCTGGAGGAGTCGGGGTCGAGTCACACCTCCACCTTATTTTCTCTCTCATTCTGTGCCAGTCTCCTCATCTTTAACCTTAAGCTCAGGTGGTTGGTCCCACACGTCGAACCAGGCCATTGGTCCCTTTTCTCCATTCTTAGAAAACCAATTGGTGGTCACCAGTGCAGGTTATCAGGCAATCAAACAAGAAAAGGGGAGAGCATACATCAAGCAGTGACAGGAGGTGCAGACACAAAGCAATTTGCAACAATAGAAGCATACGATAAAACAAACAAACTCATGCAAATTAAAACACAGCATGCAGCAATATGAAATCCTGGTGAAGCTCCCCGACACTTTTGAACGGCCTTTTCCTGGCGATCCCCTCCGGGCTGAGGTCATCCCCGCTGCTTATGCACCGTTTTCCTCCACGCTTTTCCCTTCCACTTAACTTTCTACTAATGTACTTTGATACAGCACTTTGAGAACATCCAACTTCGTTTGCAATTACCTTTCCATTGTCAATGGTGGTTTTCTGCACAACTGTCAGGTCAGCTGTCTTCCCCATGATTGTGATTTTTACTGAACCAGACTGAGAGACCATTTAAAGACTTGGGAACCCTTTGCAGGTGTTTTGGATTAATTAGCTGATAAGAGTGTGACACTTTGAGCCTACAAAATGAATTTGGGGTTTTCATACGCTGTATGCCATAATCATCAAAATTATAACAAATAAAGACTTGAAATAAATGAACTTTTGCACGATATTCAAATTTTTTGAGTTTCACCTGTATAACACATACCGACACTGTTTGCTTCACAGAGCTGATTCTTTAGCTTATCCATAAGCTACTAAACTCTGATTGTCCTTGCCTTACACATTAGAACATCAGTTTTGTTTCATAACTGACCTTATCAGCAGTGATGTTAATGCATGCAGCTTAAAACACATTTTATTGTCCTAAATGACGAGCACTCATTCAAGTCACATTTCCTCATATCAGTGGCCCCGGGGCCTCTATGTCAATGAATGTGTTTACACGCACGCAGCACTCCTCTAAATAAGCCCAGACCAAGGTCTGTATTTTTTTTATTTGTTGCACTGTTTGCCTGCACCTCCATGCCCCCTGCCACAAATATAAATAGAATAATCTAAACATTGCCATGGAAACAGAGCAGGGGTACTGTAAATGGTAGAAAACAGATGTTTATGGGATGAAGTGCACATATTTATCAGCGCCTCTGTTGATCGGGTTTTTAAAATCAAGAGATTTGAAAACACAACACATATTCTTTCATCATCCTCATATTCAACAGGGTATTGTAATAATTTAGTTTTTCCTTTTTGCAGGCTGATTAAGAGAAAGCACACCGCATCCTCAGATGTGCTTCTTTATTGGGACGTCCCTTCTGTTTTTTTGCTCACTTTGTTTTCGTTACACAACCACACTCTAACTACGAATGTCCCTATCTAAGATGCGAACAAATGCGAAGCAGACATTAATCAAACAGATGAGTCACAAAACACAATGTTCCAATCAAAACCATCAAGCTCTGTCACCAAAACTACATTGAATGTGCTTAGGTGCACAATTACATACTGTAAATCACTGGGATACTTACCAATGACTTTTTAAAGCACTTACATTTAAAGCAAAGTTGTATTTCTGATCAGATATGGATGTCATTTCTCCTCTTTCCACGTGTGGAGAGATTCCTGTTTAGGATATAAGATGGTGGCTGTGATAAGGATGAAAGCTTCCATACCAGCTGTTAAATCTGTGCAGTGCCATTTCCTCGGCCCTGTATACGTGCTCATCGCTCACTCGCGTCAGTGAGGCCTATAATTGTGTGTGCCGATTCTACAGATGCTGCCTCCCCTTTGCAGAACAAATAATGTGTCCACCAATCTCCATCCAGGCGAATTAACTATCTTTAGAAAAGTACATTGAGTCTCAATAATAGGCAGGAATAACCAGAAAAAATTGTTACCGGCTTAATCAGCTGTGCTCGCATAAGCTTGTTTTGAATTTCAAGGAAATTCAGGCTCTCCTGTTCGTTAATTTCCAGCCAAACTGAGGTATGACAGAATGAGATCTGTGTGTTTTTACTCTTTTACTTTGTTCTCATCTCAAAACATTATGAAAACTTAAATTACTATAATTCACCAACAACGTGGGTGCATTTCTTCTTGGCCAGTTATACTTTGTCTGCCCAGAAAAGACAAATATGTCAGGAAGAAGTGAAGACCATTAAGACCATTTAATTTGAGTCCATGACAAGTTCAAGTAAAAACATTTAGAGATTTGTCTTACTGTCAAATGTAATATACAAATGTCATTACAACTTATGGGTTATGTAATAAAACTTAAGTTATTCAGCACATTCTTTAAAAATGGTCCAAAAATTTGGATAGGAGACACAACATGACAATAAAATAAAATAAATAATAGTAAGATATAATGTTACAAACAAAAATCAATTCAAGTGTGATCTACACTTTAATAAAGCAAGAAGGATGCATGCAAAAGCAGGCAAACTGAGTGAGAGTACTACCGTCACGTTCCTATAGAATAAGAACAGCAATCGGCTCTGACAATTTCAGCAGGAAGAGGCAGCGTAGAGAGTCTGCTGAACACACGGCTGCATTCAGTAGTTTTAATATACCTGCTACGCATGTACAGGCTCCTGCTATGGAGGTGCCATTCTAAGGAGAGATTTATATCTAAAAATCAATCATCCTCATACATGCACACACACACACACAAACACACACACACACACACACGCACACACACACACACACACACACGCACACTACAGGGGCAATTTGAGTTTCAGCATCTGGCCCACGGATACATCAACATGCAGGATTGTGAGGATCCAGGGACTGAACCTACCAACTGTTGCCAGCCACAGTCACGCGCATTACCTGCACATACCCACACAATCTTAACCTGAGCGTTTTATCGTGATTTAAATCAGTAACAACAGATTTCATTTTTCAGCAGAGGTTTATCACACCTCATGAAAGCACACATAATTGATGTCATCTTCATTTTGAGGGCGTCAAAAAAAACATCCTGAGACCTGGACTACACACTGGAGCCATGCACAGATTTGCATAGCGGTCAAAACGGCACAACATATATTTGACATACGTCTTATTATATAGTCTGCTGTGATACACGGGGTGCTGGAGGAATGCCGTGAATTGTATGTGGAAGGTCTAAATTCAAAAGTTCTTGAGTTGGCTTAGGAAACACATTCACCTGAACATTGTGTGAAGTGTTACACACATTAGGAAATATTCAAAACAGTAACAATCTATTAAATCTGGCACTTCCAGTACAAATATTAAATGCATATTTTTCAAATCAAGAAGCATTTATGAGGACCCTGTTGAAGCATGTTCAAATAACATTAGAGCCACTAAATATGGAAATGATGACTGTATAATAAAACGTCTCTATCATTGATTGTTCCTCCATCATGAATTATTGAAGACCTTGCTCCACTTCGTTGCTAACTGCACCATTAGATGCGCTCCTCTAAAAACTAAGGACTGCTGCTGGCAAAGCCTGGTTAAAATGTGTCTCACCTTCAGGTTTGAACAAATACCCCGCTGTGCATGATCTATCAAACTGCTCCAAATGTGTGATAGTTTGATCAACCGTCGAGCCGCCACAGTATAATAAACCAATACTTCAATGAATAACCCACTGTGTGTAATTTCTAAATCCCTTCCAACACTTTGAGAGTGTAATCAAGCATGCAATCCCTTCGGCTTGGTAGCTTCCCTCAATATATCATCTAACATGAGTTGCTGGTGCGCTGAACAGCAGGCAGAAAGAACCCAATGTCATTGATCTGTCTGCGCTGGGCTGTCAAACGTCGGCGGTGCAACGTTTCCTGTAATTTCATTTATCACCATCGGTAATCTTGTTGTGTTGGTGTCAGTCCACATTTACATTAGTGCTGGTATTGTCCGTGCAGCCCTGTAGATTATCATAGCAACAAACAATCAGTGTCTTTAAAAGCTCCCCCCGCAATCATCTGCCCCACACCTGTCTACTTGTTCTGCTCTCACCTGACATCATGTCAGTCATGCTTCATTAAGCAAAAACAAATGCTGCCGGTAGAGATATGAGTGCAGGCTTAATTGTGGGAGCACTTTCTTGAGAGCAATCTTAGGCTTTCCAGTGCTAAGTTTGAGATAAAAGGGCCCATAAATGTAATTACACGAGACTAGAAATGGACTCGGCACCATCTATAGTCAGTCCGTCTGGTTTTGGCGGGCAGCGGGGGTGTTAAAAACCTCTTCAGTCATCATCGATTTCAATGGGCCTGATGAGACAAAGTCATGCTTTCGGCTCGCATTCTGTGATGAGGCACAGAAACACCGCTGTGCCGGTGATCATTTACTGCGATCATTAGCTGCTTCTGTTCTTAAAGAATAGTTACTGATCAAAAGACGTGACTTTGTTCAAGTTATAAACTGACCAACTGGACTCGGGTCATTTGCAGCTTTCCAGAGAACTCTTTATTACATTTTTATGGCCTCTTTTATAATGACGGTCGGCTGTCTCATTATAATATAAAAATAAGTTATTTGCATGCAGCATATTAGTGGTGTTAAGTGAATGGGCCAAACGTTACAGGGCGTTAATGCAGTTTAAGTAGCAATTATCAGAATTGCAAGAAGTCATTTTCTTCATGATCCAGTGAGCCGATGAAGGCAAGACATAAACTTTAACAATGTCTGATGATGTGATTAACATAATGGAAGTCTCACACTGTCCCTGCCAAAACTTCAAATGTAGAGATTGTCCAAAAATATGACGAGACTGCACTGAGAAAAAAAAAAACTGTTGGACCAACAAAAAAGAAAACTTGTTCCTTTAAATACATTTCAAAGCAATTGTGTCAAAGGTGCCATATTATGGTCATTTTCATACATTTATTTAGTCTTGTTGCCTATGTTTTGCAGACAGAGGCTCGTGGAAGCAGTCTTTCACTCAGTGCCTCATTATGGTGATATGATACAGGCATGCAGCCTCTAAATGCTGTATACGATTCAGCCCTTAGATTTATAACTGGGGGCAACTATGGCGCTCATCATTGTACCCTGCATCAAAAAGTGGGCCTGCCTTATCTTTCTATTAGAGGAGACCAGCAATTGCATGTTATTCATTTATTCTTCTTCTCATTTAAAGGGATAGTTCGGCTCCTTTTGATGTGGGGTTGCATGATGTACTTATCCCTATAGTCGGTGTAGTAACAGCAATAGATGATGGGGCAGGAAGCAAACTAACAGCAAGAGGTATTTTAGCCGACTTAAATGAGACCAACGTAAAAAATATATATATCCGTTTAGTGTACACTATGTTTTGAACTTATTTGGCGCTTTACCTTGTCGTTTAACGGACCTATTTTCTTTTGGCACAACATTCGCTCCACCGTACAACGTCCGTATGCCTACATTTCGTGCCGACGTAAACACTTTGCTTTTTGTATTTCTTTGTATGAGTATATGTTTCTTTTGTTACACTTTTGTTCTCAGGTCTAAATGAGATCTCAGTGGGACATGCCGAATTAGATAAAGGTTAAAACTGTTGTGCCTGTCTCTTTATGGCCTCCCTCTTGAAAAGCCCAGCCTGCTCTGACTGGTGAAAAGTTTTGTCTTAAATCATGTTTTGAAGATAGCTTGTAGACCAGCAGGTAATTTTACGCCAAATGTCTTTCATTGTCAGTGGATATGGTGTTGTGATGTCTCATGCACTCCCCATGATAAATGTGCCCATACAGGACAGTTGAAAAAGTGGGCAGGCCACATGTAGGAAGGTCGGTGTCCTCACATCTGAACATTACGTGTGGTGGTGGTGTTTGTCATACTTCAGAGAGCTAGAAAAACTTGATACAAAGCCTCCACTTTCTTTTAAAGCAAACTGATGCTTTTAGCTATCAAAATTTGGAAGAAACTTGAGTCTTTGTCTTTAATTTTCCATCACTAACTTTTCCATTTGAATGGATGGCTCATCCCTTTTGTGAGGGCTGACAGCAGCAGAATTAATGTTGAACACCACGAGTTGTAAGATAGACAGTTCTATGTTGAGAAAAGAACTGACCTTGATTTGATAAATCTGGTATAAAGCCTCACCAGGTTCTGACAGACATAATCTGAATGCATGTTTTATTTGAAGAGATTGAATCAGAAACTCTCAGCCAGGAGAAAATGGCATTCTCCTGAAACCTAATGACCAAGATTATCTTTAAAACGTAGTTCCTCCACCGACGAGCCGCTCGTTCAACTACTGCCGGGCAAACGCTTTCATTGGAGCTTTACCTTGAATTACAGAAAACAAAAAAACAATGAGTTTCTTGTTGCTGTTGTGAATTGTTAAATCTGTGGCTCAGACCAATCTGCCGCTTTTTACAAAACAACTCAGTCTAACTCTGTCCTGCACAGGACGGTGCAGTGATTGGAATTCAATTCTTGTCTCAGACAATTCAGCCTCCAGCTCGTCTGCTCGTCTCCCGCAGCAACTGGAGCACAGATAAGTTTCTTATCTTAATTCTTTTTGTGCAAAGACCGGTTGATTATGTAGCTGATTACCTGCCGTCCATCTGTGTGACATCCAATCAGGCGCCGGTAACAATAGCAGACATCTACTTCCTCTTTAGTGTTAATCTCCTGTCAGTACGGATGCTGTCGAGCACAACTCTGCACCTTTTTAGAAGTTTTGAGGTTTAATGGGTTTTTTCGTGCTTTTCTCCTGTACATCCAAACTACCCTTAGTGGAGCTCTTAGGACGAGTGGTCCGTCCATTAAAAGTAGGGCTGGTGGTTTAATCCTCAGCTCCTCCTCTCTATGTGGTGAAGTGTGCTTGACTGAGACTCTGAACCCTGAATTGCTCCTGATGGCCAGGCCAGCTACAGCTGGTGTGCGTAGGTGAATAGAAGGTACATGAAGCACTGCGGATGAAAAGTGCTGTTTAAGAGGTGTCCATTTACTGTATTGTTTGTCAAATATTTTTTTCAATCAGCATGTCTGGCTGTGTGTATCTACCTCCAGCTGAGCGTTTGTGTGCATGTGTGTCTTGGGTCTTTTTAAGGCGGAGATGTTATTAAAAAAAAACAAAAAAACGATGCTATTGTGGACAGCAGAATCCGACACAGCCCCGTTACTAACACATAATACATTCTACATACACGACCAAGTTTACTGGTTTGCCAGCACATGAAAAAACGTAGTCCTGGGGGCATTATTGGGATTTTACCTTTTATTTCCAGCAATGTAGCTAAACATTTCTTTCATCTAATTAACATTTTCAGTTTTTAAAAGGGAAAAGGATTGTCCTCCCTATTTTCCTTGGAAAACATTTATAGGATAGATATCAGCTGCTGATAAAGTCATTTCTGGACATGTTTGCTCAGAGATCCTGTCAACTCTGATAGGTTTGCAGTTGTACATTAATTGCAATGGTTGTTATTTGGTGTCCTTGAGCAAGACAGCGATTGCTTACGATGTCTGTATCCGGGGGAAAATGTACATCACTATATGCAGAACGATCTTCCAAATTAAATTCCTCGAGCCGATCCAAAGGATCAGTGCCAGTGGCTGATTTGTGAATGTTTCAGTGGATTGGTATTAATTTAAAGAAAACTCGTCCGATTCCATTCTTTCTTCACTGTCAGGAAGAATCGAGGCATCCCTAAATGCAAGTATGTAAAACAGATTACATATGGTAACAATGTCAAACCCAAGCTGGTTCACATAGGTGGCATTTACACTTGGAGACTGGGGACACTAATGGAAATGGCTTTTCTTTCATCTGAACATTTTCCAGCTGGCTTTAGTGACGACAAAACCGGATATCAAGATATTGAGACAAGCTCAAACTGGGCTTGTGGCAACACTGCCTAAACCTAACCACACCGTAAGCACAGCATTGTCACAACGTGAAATTTAAAGTCTAGCAGAAGGAAATGTAGCGTTGCAGCGTACCCTCTGAACAAAAACATATTCCTTTTTAGCATCTTTTCATGAAAAGACAGATTACAGAAATCGCACAACAATGTCAACTTGCTGTACTTGATCATTTACGGTAGTATTAGCAGTATGACCTGTGCATGCCTTTATTAATACATTTTAGATGCATGTCACATATTTCTCACTCTCCTCTTCACTATGCCACTCACCCGTTCTCCTTCATGGACACTGTCCTGCTGAATTCTCATTCATGTGAGCACGTCGCACCTCTTCCTTCATTTTCTCAGAGAAACAGTCCTGCGGGATCCGGGTAAAAGGTCATCATGAATGCACAAGCACACACCAGACACTGATGTGAGCATCTTAAAATTCCCCACACAACATATTTTCATTATTCTAATGGATGTATGCATGTGCTTGAGCTTGTGCATACACTACATAGGAGTACTGACCGGGCCTCCATATTAAGTCTGTCCGCAGTACACTGGTTCATACTGAACTGCATCTTTCCCACCCCAGCATTGTTATTCAAGTGGATACACCCTGACATCTTGCTGTGGATGTGGAAATTGAGCTTTTGGATCATGAAGAAGGATCCAAAAGCTCTAAAAAAGTACCCAACTTTTAAAAACCAGGAAATGTTCGTTAACACTTCTTAAGCTGGAATGATAATGGATGACTGGATAATAGTAGTAATAATAAAAATGATAATAATAATAATAAAAATGATAATAATAATAATAATAATAATAATAATAATAATAATAATAATAATCTGTACTCTACACAAATGTGGAAAATGTGCCTTTGGCTTCCCAGGTTAGTTAAAAAGCACATTCTATTAGTATGTGAGGTATTCATTTTCAGCGATACTGTTATCTTATGTGAGACAATTTATCTTTACTGGCAGTTACAGTAAATCTGTAGGCTTATTTTTGCATTAAACAAATCCGGCGAGGAAAATAATTGAACAGCTCAGTGTGTTGAGGCGCCTATAGATTAATGCCAGGAGCACTTACAGAGGTTCTGATGGGAAAATAATTCACCTTTCAAAAGAACCAGAAACATCCCCGTACTCCAAATGGTTAAACAACAGCTTTGAGTTTACATTGGGCTCGACTGGGAAAGGTGTTTTACGATCATTTTACATACATTTTAATGTAAATCATTTATTCTTTTTTTTTACCAGGGTTTGCTCAATGAGCTAAAATATATGAAACAAACACTAGGCAAACTGCAACTGTTAGATGCGGATGAATGAAGCATACTCACTGATGAGGGTTATACAATCTCTTTTATCCATTTAATCCTAATTTTAAATCTGTATTGATTGATTTTGGTCCCTTGGGAGCAGCAGAATAGGCAGTAATCAAAACAGTTGACATGGGGTTGCTTATTAACACATCATATGATGCACAAGAAGCAACATCATTATTCATTTAGAGTCCTGTCTGTGGTCACCTGGTTAATGTCAGTGTTTCTTTTTGTTGCCTGCTGCAACTGGAATGAGAATGAGTCATTACCGTAACGTTGTGGAGCTTGAAAACCAAAACAAAGAGCTGAAAGAGACTAAAACGCTCTTTAAAGCTGAGGAGAACTATAACTGTGTTAATTCTCTTTGGGTTTTCTCATAAAAAAAGTGAGCCCTTCTCACAGAGTTATTTGATCCATTGTGGAAATACGAAATGAAAGAATGTGAAATATGACATTTTAATCAAAGCCCTATCAACAGTTCATTGGATTTATTTTTTCCTTCTCTTCAAATAAAAGTACAACAACACAAGGACAGCTAGAAACAAAATATAAATGCATCCCGAGGTGTTGACTCAAACTGTCAACACATGCCTGTATGAATGCTGAAAATTCAAATTCAGAATTACACCTCGGTGTCGTCTTGCACACTGTGTTCTTGGAGCGTCAAGCCAACTCCAATTGTTTATTCTGCGCTCGAGTCTTTATCTGTAGGCTGCTGGTGTGTCTCTGCCCGCAAACCAATCCCCACTTCTGAAACAACCCATAACGGAGCCGGCCACTTCCCTTCTTCTCATTTGGCACCTCTCTCATTCTGTTTCCGTCCCACTCGCTCTTCCCCTATCGTCTCTGTTTACTCATTCCCTTCCCACTTCTTCCCCTGTGTCTCCCATCGATGGATTCTAAAGTTCAGTGTCTTCGGCCCTCTGAATGCCAAACAGTGTCTGAACAGTCCTGCCACTGAGCTCGGATCAATACACTCAGTCTGGTTCTGATTTTTACTGAACACGCATGTCATGAGTTTAAATCAGAGGTAATACAGTGCTGTTCGCTTTGTCCTTACAGATTTAAGGAAGGCTCAAGAATTTACGTTCATGTAGGACTTGAGGGAAATGCAATGGCCACCTGATCATGTTTTTTCTGTAAACATGAGGAGAAAATGTTACTAATTAATCCAAACAACCTACAACAACATATTTCATTTGTTTTCTTCCTAAACATTAGATCTTGCAATCAGTTTATGTAAAAAAAAAAATGGGTCCATGTATCCTGGAAATGTTTATTAATTACATAATTTTGACTGAATGGACACATTTCTAACACTCACATGTTTAAAACGTCGGTATTGTATATTAAACGTGTGTTCTTTGGACCTTTAATTAAGTAACTATGTTTTTCACAATATTTTATGCCGTGTTGTCATATGTAGATTTAAAAAAAACAACTGTTTTTCTTCAAGGTTGGGACTCTTCCCTTTGCGGGCTTATCATTTATTTCCCTCTTTTTCTTTCAAGCAACTTTTTATTAATATTTTTTCCGAATGGTATTTGTACCTTGTAGAATTTGGACCTTTTTTTCATTTTGAATAGCTTGCTCTATTTGTGTGCTCTTGTGGAATTGTGGTTTCAAAGACATAATCACACACACGCTGCACGTAGCTTCACAGTGTTATATTTATCTGCTGCATAGTTTGAGGAAATCACAAATCCATCTTTGAAGCATAACAGCAGTATTTTACATCTTCTTCCCCAATCATACCTCCAACAACATGCCTGCATGACGGGGTTTCTTTCTCAGGCCTATAATCATGCTTTTCTACACAGCTTTTTTTTGGAATGATTGAAAAGTCCAACCTGAAGGCACACTGATTGCTCGCTCCGCCATCACACACATCGGCCTTTAGACGAGGGAACCAGCGAGCCTGCACTCTAATAAATAAGGAGTTCAAAACGGCTGAGTATCTACCCAGAACCATTTGCTTCTGAAGAACCACTTTTTGAAGACAAACTTCATCAAGGGTTCTATTAAGAACCATTTTCATCCAAAGGATCCTTTTGGGAAGAAAGAGTTATTTAAGGATTGTTGAAAGCATGGGTGATGAGAGATCCTCACACTGTTTACCCATGTTTCAAATGATGAGGATCCAGATGGGGTTCTATATGAAACCCTTAGAATATAAAGGGGATCTCAATGGAAAACTTTAAGTGGGTTGTATATGAAACCCTTGTAATATAAAGGGGTTTTTGTTAGACCCCCCTGGGTGGGTTCTTGTTAGCACCTTAACTTCAAAGAGAGTCTACAAACTCCCTGCTGCTCTCTATTTGTGCCAGTTACTTGTAGATTGTAACTTCACTGTTCAGACTTTGTGATACCTTATCTGTGAAAAAAATTGCTGCACAAATTGTGATTACACCGGCACAAGACATTTCTACAGCTACAAAACTGTTTCACACGTGCAATACACCGCGACGGCTGCTATACTTAATTACACATACACAAACTAAATCCTGCTTTGAAGCGCTACACAACTGCAGGCTGTGAAATTAGTATTTAATTTTTACGAGCTCAAAACATTGATGACCCTTATTTGCCTCCATAGATTTACATCATTGCACTTAATCATTCGAAAATGCCAGAAAACACGTATTGTTCTCCTCTGTCACACAGCACAAATAATTAGTGAGTTGTTGAACAGTACAGTACAAAACACCCACCGGATTTTACGAGAGGCTCCACTTCACCCGCCGTTGTCTGGTCTCATTGTTCCTACTGTTGATAACTGCCACTCTATCATGATTGCTTTTTGTTTTGAGTGACGCATTCACCAATGGAAATAATGATAATGATTAACAGTTCCATGACAGACGTACCACTGAATTAAATCATTGTTCCAAAGTAGAACATCAACATTTTCTAAGAATTCAGAATCTGAAAGTAAAAAAAAAAAAAAAAGTAATCTGACTTTTCAAAATCAGCTGTCTGTTTAGGTGAGCGGATGTTGGGATTCTGGTGCTGTTCTCCCCGCCATGAACTGTCAGTAATCCGTACTCGTGAGCCACTCGTGCAGCCTTTTGCTGCAGCTTTAGATAAAAACAAAACAAACAAACGACACCATAGGGTTTGGAAATCTGAATATATTTGGTCAGTGAGGACTCAAGATTCAAGCACAATGCTCGAACTGCTAAAAACTGGTAAAAGTTGGTTTGTTTTGTTGTTGAGTTACGTCACGTTATGTGTGTGTAGAGTGTAGTCATTTTAACCCGCAGCGGGATCAAAATATTATATGTCTCTCTCCGTTCACTACTGTAAGAAGGTTTTCTGAAATAAGGTTCCATGGGGGTTTACCGGAAGGTCCCTGACTGCAGCGCTTTATACTGCATTATTGCCAAGATGACTGCAGAGCCCATCACCTGCAAAACTGCCATTTAACAGGCAGGTAGAGCATCATAGTTTGAAGGTGAAGACTGACGACCAAGCTATTGCATCTGAAAAGCTGTCATTGAGAACTTGTTGTTTCTGCTATATTATTCATGCTCTCTTCTTACAGAGATGGTGCCACCTGGTGTGTTGGTGACAATCAGAATAGGGAAATTTGCATCATAGGACCTCCTCTCGACATGGATGAGGGGAAAATTAAGCATGGCTAGCTCTAGCTATAGTAAAAATGAAAAGGAGAAAACATGCTGCCATATGGATTAATAGGGAATGAACTGATTGTACACTTTTTTTTTTTTTTACTGTAAGCGTGCATTACTTCATCGAAAAAACTGTGAAAGCATGTTTTTTATTTTACCATGAATAAACCAACACCTGTTTGATTGATATTCCTTTGACTAGACTCTAAAAAAAGAAATAGAATTGGATAAAATATATCTGAGATATATATATATATATATATATATATATATGTCTTATGGAAAGCCTTCACCAGTTGTTGATTGGTATTACCTGTGGAGCACTATTGAAAAATATGATTCAGGGGATGGAGAGACTGCAAACATTTTTCTGGAGCTTCACAGCAAAACAGAGCTGAATTTTCATTTTTAGGTGAGCTGATTCTTTCGGGGTGTTCAGAGATGTGTTGGATGCTGTCATAAACCAGCCGTCCCATCCTGAGGTTTGCAGATTTTCAAGGCTTTGAAGAAGCCCAGGGTAGAGCAATTGCTGTCAGTCACTGCTTACCTGCTGACGATGGCTCATGGAGAACGGAGACTATGTCTATCCATCAGAAACCGGTACAGGTTCCTGCCTAAAGGTGTATTAATAATTCAGTGGGTGGAACTCAGTCGTCCCAGACATGAGATGAGTCCAACCTTCCCCCGCCTGGCTCTGAATCAGGTGGGCTGGCATGAGCTACTCACTCTCCCTCTGGTTAGGTTTAAAGATCTTGCAGGCAGTTGGCTCACAGCATCTGCTGCCTTGGCTCGAGGCGGCACATGCTGGCCTGTTAGCGTGTGCAAAAATGTACATATGTAAATGTTTCATTTGCACCGGGTAGCAGACCCGCCGGCATGCACTTCAGTGTTTTCTTTGGAGGACTCATTAGTCATGTAGTTTCAGTTTGTTTGGGTGAAGTTATTGATGGTTTGTTGCGAGGAAAAGCAGAGCAAGGGTGGACCCATGACGTTTGTTTCAGGATAAAGGATTAATGAGGAGCAGGCAAACACGAAGGAACATCAGGGAAACAGAACAGCAGGCTCCGTGAAACTCAACATGACTCGACAAAGACTGAACAAAAGACGGGATTTAAATACAAGCTAAACTAACAAGAGGATGAGGTGCAGGTGGAGTGAGGCGGAGAAACACAGGTGAGGGTAATGAACTGAAAAACGGCAGAAACAGGGAAGGCTGGAAAAACAGTGGGAAGAGGGAGGGGCTAATAAAGGTGATGCAGTGCAGGTGTGGAGGGGAGGAGTGGTGTGTGACATTGTAGAATGCCGAAAAAAAACAACCTCCAACTGCAATCAAGCGTTTAATCAGTCGCTCTACTGTGGGCTTCTGTAGACGCTTGTGAAGTTTGCAGACTTGCCATTCATTCTGCCTCAGCGTCCATGTGTGTTTGAGCTAATACACTGAGAATTTTCAGATTGGAAGCTGGAAATGCCGACTTGCAACGAAACGCACCGGCACACAAGGAACAAGGGTTGGGGTAATTAAACAGATACATGACAGGTGAGGAGGCAAAAGCAGGCAGGTGAGGAAAAAACAGAACACTGGAAAATCTGCAAAAGACATCAGCTAAAACCCGGAAGTGCACATGAAATAAAACTGAAATAACATGACCAGGAAGAAGTTTATTTTTTCTGACTTGGCTGCTTAATTTGACACCCAGTTCTGTGTGAAATATTCCATTTTAATTCTGGAGTGAGCGATTATCGACCTCCTTTGGCGAGTCAAAATAGTCTACCTACACACAGGTGACCTGGTACAGGTCCCAACATACAAACAAATGCATTACCCTTTACATCCTTCTACATGCCACATGCTGGTATTTCTGGGTACGTGTAGTTTTGGTCATTTGTTTTATTTCACTCAAATCTGGAAGCTTGTCAGTGATACGGTGGATATTTCATGTCTGCACTCTGTCTGTGTGGGGGTATGTCCTCCGTGTTCTCCATGTGAGCTGCAGGAGTTAGGTTATCGTTCCCTGTAGAGCAGAATAAAAAAAACAGAGAGAAAGAGAGCGTGCAATTTTTTGGGGGGAGGGCACTTTTTTTTTTGGGCAGAATTATGGATTGAGGGATAATGTTGCTAGGAGACCATGACATCAGCTATTTGTCCCAGAAATCATGCTGTAGCCCACGTGCATTCAGACTCACTCTGTTAGTATATGTGTGTGTGTGTGTGTGTGTGTGCCTCCTCTCCCCACTGCGTCTGTGTCCTCGCTCTCTCTCTCTCTCTCCTGTATAAAGCCGCCAGCATCTCCTTCGCTCTCTGCTCTCCGCTCGAGTAAAGTCAAGGCTGTCCTCGCCGAGAAACAAATCACAGCCGTGCTCGGAGAATGAACAACGGACGGCGCCTGAGGGTTTTCCCTTCATTGTTTTTATGACACAAAGCTTGGTGTCCACTTTTTGTCAAGGTTGTAGACCAAATATCAACTCCCATGCGAGCACGTGTTTTTTTTTGTTTTTTTTTTATCCAGCGACTCCTCTGTCCTCTGAGACAAAAGCCGTGAATGGAGGGTTAGGACTCCGGTACATGCTTGAAGATGGAGACAAACAGCAGCGGAGCAACGAGAGGTGAAAACAAAAGGAAGCTGCTCGTTCAGTGGATGTTTTTTCCCCTCAGCACACAGTCTGCTCCTTGTGAGCCAAGTCCCAGGGCTGCCTGGAGGTTTTCTTATCCCGTAAGTCGTGCACACAGCATGCGTTACGGCTCTGCGGGGCGGCACTTTTCATCCAACCTGAACTGAAGAGAAGAAGCACCTTCTCCTTTTTTTCGTTCTCCTTCTATTCATCCACCCGAGACCGATTTCTCTCTTCTCTCTCGTCTTTTCGTTCATCTCGCAAACTTTTCCCTGCTCCCTTTTGCCACTTCTTTCCTTCCCAGATCTTTCCACTTACCTCTTAGCCTCGTATTCATTGGTCGCTCTCGCTACTCCGTTCCTATCCCTCGCCCGACTTTTTCCTTTTTGCCCATATTTCCTTCTCCTTTCTCCATTTTCAACTCTCTCCTTCCTTTAATTGAGGGAACCCAAGGTTCTCTTAACACCTGCCACTTAGTCCCTTACAATCCCCCTGCCCATCCCGTCACGATGTACCCCTGGAACTCCACCGACCAGGTCTGGATCAACGGCTCCGAGGCGAACCTCTCTCTGGGAGGTCGCGGGGACAGCGACGAGGAGGAGGAAGAAGGAGATCAGCACCCCTTCCTCACAGATGCCTGGCTCGTGCCCCTCTTCTTCGCTCTCATCATGCTGGTCGGACTGGTGGGCAACTCTCTGGTTATCTATGTCATCTCCAAACACCGGCAGATGAGGACGGCGACCAACTTCTATATAGGTGAGTCAAGCGTCGGGACATCCTGGAGATCAGCAGGCGGGGATGTATACACGATCAAGATGAACGCCCAGCGCTTCAACTTCAGATGCAGCATATAGTTATTAGATCAAGGTCTCTTTCATCTCATCAGTGGTGTTTCATTGCATGCCAACAGAGGGCTCAAAAAGACCTTCAGCAAGACCTTCACTGTCCATTTGCCAAATTAGCACATGGCTATGTGCAAGAATGTCCATGTTGATTACAGGTTGACATAAAAGAGGAAGAGTCAAGTATTCAGGTGTGTCCTGAATTAAAAATTAAAGATGGGAGAAATTCTAAAACTGGTGAAATTGTCATCTGCCAGAGGTGTGTGGAATAATTAATTTCTTCTTCTATAGCTCAGGAGGTCAGAGTTTAAAAGACGTAATCGCTTGTTTGTGCTTTTTTTGCACATGTTCGGCCGGGGGCTTCTCTACTGTATGAGTAGTCAGTCATAGTCAGTCGACTGGAGAAACAGAAATGCAAGTCGATTTACTGAAGAGGATCTATTTTGATGTTTTTTTTGTCACACGATTAACGGCATTCGTATTGAGTAGAAACAGAATACTTAACAGCTGCCGTCATCAAAATATCTGGTGAGATATAAGAAGACAATGTGAACTGTACTCACAGATTTACTCATCATCTGTTGTCTCTTGCACAGAGCGCACTGGAGGCGGTTTCAGTCTCCGCACACACACTCTGCATTCCGAACATCCTCACCACCACCTGTGGAAATTGACTTTATGATTTACCAAATGATTTATCAGCCTGGAAATAAAGCCAGCGACAGCTCTCACAGAATCATTACACGTCACATCCTCACTGTGGGTCCTGATCATGAAGCAGGCCGAGCTCACCGGAACTAAACTTCAACGAATAGGGTTCACGTATCGAACTTCCATTTCCTGGCTGAGGGGTACCACTGGTTGTCGAGCACAATATCGGAACGCGAATCAGTCAGTGTGATCGCTGTAAACTTAGAAATACTGATATGCTGATACATGCATGCACTTTCACTGTCCTCTTGCTCCAACCTCCATCTCAGACACATGCGACTCTTTCTCTGTGCCAGATACATGCATCATCATTCATCATCTTTCTTTGTGATTCACTATTCACTGATGAGAAAGCTAATAATACGCAGTATTCGACCCGTGACACTTACAGCCGATTAGCGCAGAGCATGACGCATCCGTCCCCAAAAAGAAAGACGTGACAGTCACGTTACGCAACCCGCGACCACATAATAGATGCACCTTGTGTTTTAGAGTGCAGAGAGAAATTAAAACTCCCCTGGAGGAAGATGGATGCCTTTCTTCTCATTCAGGACACGAGTGGTCGTGCACTCCAGCCTCTTGTGGTCAAAGAACTTGAATCTCTTTGTCTTGGCAAATGGCGAATGGAAAAGCACTTACAGGCATTGTCAGAGGATTTCATTGATCTCAGTTATATCAAAGAAAATGAGATAAATCAAAACTTTTTGAAAGTCCCGGCTGAGACAGACAACAGCACAGAGTAATTAATCACGCGGCTGCTTCATGTCTCTACTGGTTTTTCAGTGGTGATTGACTTGAAGTTGGGATGATTGATTTCTTTTTCGGTAGAAGTCAATTACAAGGCGCCTGACGTCAACTGTCACCGAAGGTGATTGATTAAGTGAGGCCACAGAAGAAATGCACGTCACGTCCATACACGTATATGAAAATGAGCTCGCCTCTTCTTGTGTAAATGGGGGGAAAGACGGAGTGCGATTGATGATTTACCATTTGTGTCCGTGCTTTGCACATCGCATCGTGCGTGTGACTAGAATTTGATCGGGATGTATGATGATGCCCCTGGGCCACAGCATTGAAGCTGTTTATTATTCAACAACATTGTGTTAGCGTGTGCACCATCTGGCAACCCTTTCAGCGTAATGATCCAGCCACTACAATGTGATTAGATCGTCCAGTAAAACAAATAGGAGCCAGTGTGTGGCAATATCGTCAGAGTGACAGATTTAACATCGGGAAAAAAAAGGAAAAGCGAGATCATATTGCTGTGGTTATCACTGCCAGTAGTGCTGTCTGACAAGAAATTACAAGAAGGTACCGGGTTGGCAATGTGGATTTAAATGAAGCGTTTTATGTAAGAGTCTGTGTGTGTGTAGGTGTACTGTATGTCCTGTCTTCAGTCAATCAACCGCCGTGTGCTTTGATTTTCTGAAGCACCAGCAGCACATCGTCAGGTAAACAGATGCTGATTCTGAAGTACACTTGACATCAGCATTGACCGTTCTTACTTTGAAGCTTTTCAGAGGGCAGACAGTTCAATCGCCAAGTAGAATAAACACAATTTGCAAAAAACTAAGCAACATGAACTAACTGGAGGTGATATTTCAGTCCAGTTGACAGAATAAATTGTTGGCAGTTTCTGCTAACAACTGTGTCACAGGCTACTTACTGTGCGGACATTTTACATGTTTATGACCTGACTTGCGTTTCAACATTTGTAAGAGTGACACCGCTGGATATTTTTAAAATTCAACTTTGGGACAACTTCCAGCCCTGTTTTCGTAGACGAACGTGGGTTTTTTAAGTCAAAACCTAATCTCTTCCCGACCCCAGTCAAGCTTTTTTGTGCCTAAAGCTATGTGCCTAGCCAGACAAGCTTAGCTTTGTCACAACATGAAATGGAAAATTGAACCTATAACATTTACGAATAAAAGATTGAAAAAACGTTATGTCGTAGCATTAAGAAATATAACTTTTTACATACAACGTAACTGTGGTTTGCTGTAATATTCATCACGTACACACAGATCGTACCGGCGTTGCTTACTGTTCTGTCGGCTGATGATCATCAGGAGTTGGCAGACCCTGCACAGGAGTTACAGATTTTTCACTACGCTAAATTACACGTCAACATCTGTAGTTCAAATCTCAGGATGTGTTTACTGTTCAGTAACGGTTTTTATCCTGTTTTTTTTACACTGAGTGCTTGTGTGTTGTTCTGTCTCTGTGCAGCGAACCTGGCCGCCACCGACATCATCTTCTTGGTGTGCTGCGTCCCCTTCACTGCCACCCTCTATCCTCTCCCTGGATGGATCTTTGGCAACTTCATGTGCAAATTTGTTGCCTTTCTACAGCAGGTAAACACACGACTTACCTTTTTCAATCCTATCACAATCATAAAGATATTTTTCTCAGCTCAGAATGTGTCATTCATCTGCGCTTGTTACAAAGGGAACTGAAAAAAAAAAGACATTGATCAAACACGCCGGATTTGCTCATAAATTAAACAAACTCCTGATAACATGATTCAATAAACGTGCTCTCAGTGGTGACATTTGAGACTTTGATACAATCAAATTCTCTCCACCAGGAGCAGCTCGATGTGTACTCGTTTCATAACTCAACTGTGCGTCACAGAAAATCCGGTCTTTTTAATCCACTGCAGGAGGCCAACAACCCGGCCTTTGAGAGAACTCTCTCTCTCTCTCGCTGAATAGGAGTCACTGCTTTTACATCTGTTTTTTCCAGTATGAGTTTCAAGCGAGAGACGTTTCATTTACACAGCTGATGATAGTGGACTCATCAAAATACAGCTCAAAGTGGCACAAAAGGACGTCCTAGCTGTAATCAAACTGCAACAGAAGAGAAAAGGCTGGAGGAGAAGCACAGGAGGAACAGCATCCATGACTGAATTCAATACAGTATGTTTCTACAAGCTGGACATTGATCATAAAGAATTATTTAGATGTATGCCGCCACCTGACCCAGTTTATCACCACCAACCCCTTAAGGGAGCATTCAACTCTCCACACATGATGGTGTTGCGGTGGTCTGCTGTGTCAAGAGCATGAATAATGAGCGTTGAGGCGATGCTGATTACTTTAAGACTTGCTACCAGAATCTCCAAGATGCAAGCCAGCATCAAATATGTTTGCACCGCTGTTTCTTTCGCACTTGTATGTGTTTACCATTGTTTTTGTCTTCAACCCGTTTCCAAATAGGAGGTTGAATCTACCACTTGATCTACTACAATCAATTCTTGGCCTACTGTACTTCTGCTCTTTCCCCTGCTCCGTGTCCTGCAGTGACAGGAATACGCCATTAATCATGAGTACAACAACGCAAAAAAAAACCTGTTAGTGTGTGAAGTTATCACATACACATTTTCTTCCTCCTTGTAAAAATGCATCACAATCAAGAAGCCAAGCACAGGCCACGACCTGCTGACCCGACGCAGCTTTCAGAAGAGGAGAGCCAATTAAAATACCCCGAAATGCCAGGAGCCTGACAATGAGTGGGCAAGAAGCTCAGACCTGTAAACGCAGTGTTTCTCTGCAACACTGTAATTACTCTTAACTATGCTCTAATAACTGTGAACTACGCTAAAATAAAATAAAAAGCTCAATTAACACCCATATGCAAAGCCTGTGCTGTCACTGAGGGTCTAAAAGTTGGGGGAATGTGATAGCTCGTGTTTCATTAATGAGCAACCTGTCAAGCGATCCACAGTCTAAAACAAAAAAAATGTCCTAGGGAAGAAAAAAAAGACTGAAACATGCAGTGAATTTCATAAATGTTATACTTTGTTTGGTTGTAATCATTATGAAACAAGAGGTGGGGAGGAGACGAGCTGTGAGGCCTTTAAGCAAAAAAAAACAATTTTCTTTTAATGTATAATGACTATGTAGTTGTATGATTTGAGCACGGAAGAGTTAAATATCAGTGTGAGTGGCAGGTGGAAAGGCCTAAAAACATTTTGAATTGAAATGTGACCACTTACTGCCTCCACCGAAGAGGGCACATTTTCACCCGTGTCCGTTTGTTGTCTGGATTACACGAAAACCACCAAACACATTCACACAAAGCTTGGATGAAGGATGTGCCTCAGCCAAGAACAGACCCCATTAACTTTTGGTGCTTTCTCTAAAATTTCAAGATGGCTGTTTTCTTAGGGAATAATGCTTGGATCTTGATGGAAACCTCAGGGTCCGCTCGTACCTACAAAGCTACAAACCAGATACACACACTGGTTGCGACACTGATCCTCAAGCCTTCTTCAGACCAGTCGTAAAACTTACAAAGGGTGCAGGAGTAAAGTCAAAATTGCACTCATCATTGGACTGACATAATGACTGTTCTCTGAACAAAGTGGTGAGCTGGACACCTTTCGGAGATGAGCAATGACTCAATGACTCCTGAGGGACTAAAACCTTCTCATGTGAAATGTGGGAACAGTAATTGCCTGACGAGCACACCTCTCCTGTCGCTCTTCAGTTTTTTTTTGTCTGTTTCGACACAGCCATTTTCTCTGCTTTTCATCGCTCAGCCCTGCACACATGGAGTTAAAACATTTAAATCCGTCTCTATGAATGGAGACATAAAATGCCACCATTTAATTGTGCACAAGAGAGGGGTAATTAGGTTTTGTATGATTATAATGAGACATGAGAGCTGACCGCTCTTTTCAAAGAAGTTCAGACCATTAACCACCCGCGGCGTTTCAAAATGTTCTCAGTTCAGTGAGAACCAGACGAAAGCAGCAGGTGAAGTGACCTACACTCATCATCAGTCTCTGTTGAAGCAATATGATATGACCGATTGCTCTACTGCTGCCGCTGTTTCGCAAAGAAGAGCATAAAAGCCTTGTGGGACGGGAGTGTAAGAACCTGGTTAGAGAGAAAAGGAATCGCAGTGGCGCAGGGGTTATTTCATTGGTCAACACTACACCTTTCAAGGCATTCCATTGGCTGGGGAACGGCCAGAAATATTGCACAAACTTTACACGTGATCAGTATTCCCTACGTCTCCCGAAGAGGAACAAAGGATGGTTAAGGGAGCTTCGACAAATTCCTCCATTTTGGACCACCCTGCAACGTGATACACCTTGGACACCTGCTACTTGCATTGTGCAAATTTTACACTACTAATACGAAATATCTGAAATATTCTGAGACACGAGCTGGTATCTTATTTATCTCATTTTATTGAAATATATGAGAATGAACGTGATTTGATTAAATTACAAGTAGCCTGCGGTGTCGTTTGTAAACTAATCAATAATATAAAGATTAGTCACCGATTAATATGTGATTATGTATGTCTAATTTAAAGAGCATCTTATGGATATTATAATGTTAAACGATGTCCTCCTTGATAAGTATGGATGGTACTTTAAAATGTATGCCAGGTCACATGCACCCTGTCATCGTCTCCTCTGTCAATCTTACACTTCTATACAATTATGAACCTGAAAATGAACATTATACATCTCCTTTAAATATTCACATCAATAACAGTAACAGTAGACACAACTGAGCTCTACTGTTTGAGCCTAATGACTGATGGATAATCTTGCTTCTTAACTGCCTGCAAAGGGGATGAAATGAGTGCGTTCTGCTCCCTACAGTTTTGAATCTTCCATGTTTGAATATTCCTGCGCAGTCCCCTTCACAGTAAACTACTAGGTGATCAGAGGGCACAGAAGAAATCTGAGAGTGGATGTTTCACGCGTGCACAGATACAGTCCAAATGCAAGGAGAAGGGTTTCGAGGGAGTGTTACTGCTCTCGGACAAAGATTGGGGCGAAAAAGCCCCACATCCACACACATTTCCAGCTATTCAGCCGATACAGACTCAATTTTGAACAATCTAATGTTCTGTCCTCCAATACACCTTTTCTAGATGTATGTAAAATGTGTTTCATGTGACACAAAATACGTAATGGCAAAGGTCACGGTGGCGTACATGTCCGTGCAGTTTTTGATGAGAAGAGAGGCGGCTCAGAATCGTACTTGTTAGGCTGAGGTGTCTCTTTCCAACCTGATAAGAAAAGTGGATGCTGAACACAGACAGTATTACAATATTTACGCAGTATACAATATTTTTCTCTTTGAGGTCGGTGGAAATGCCGTCTGTCTGATATGCAAAGAAAAATTAATCGTTCTAAAGCCACGCTGCTACATAGACGACTACTTCATCCACAAGGTCTTTTGCATAAAGCGAAGAAGGTCACTGATGCTGCCATGATGTGACGAGCGAATTCATACTCAAAGTGGGAAAACCCATTCACCGAAGGTCCGTTTCTGAAGGACTCCATGTTGCAAGTATTGCATGTGTTCTTTGTCCAGAAAAAGATGAGCTTGTTCAACAACATCTCTCTGTCGACAAACACAGTGGCAGAGCGGATTAACAAGCTATCAAGTGACATCTACGGGACAAAGCCTTAAAGGGATAGTTCGGGTTTCTTGAAGTGGGGTCATATAAAGTACATACCTATAGTCGATCTGTTCCCTACCGTAATCACCGATCAGCGCAGCCTCAGTTTGGAGGAGCAGAGAGCCGCTCCAGCCAGACGCTCAGCTTTGTACTGCAGTAAACGGGGTCCAGAGAAAAAACGAAATAAACCACCTTAAACAAGGCTCACCTAAAAAAATCTTTTCAAATGTACGTTGTAAAGGGAAAATTCACACCGCTTTACATCGCCGTCAGACCGGCCTTTCTTTTGGCACTACATTTCCTCCGTGTCCCTACGCATTAGCGCAACTGGGCAACAGGTGATCTGCGATCGGCGAAATACAGTGCGAGACCCAGTTGCTGGGAGAGAGGTTTACTTTCGATAAAAACAAAACTTAACTCTCTATATCCCTCCGCATTAGCGCAACCGCGTAGGGATACAGAGGTTCTACGGTTGAGAAAATGTAGTGCCAAAAGGAAGGCCGGTCTGACAGTGATTCAAGTTTCCCTGCTTACTCTGTGGCGCTCGATGAATGCACAGATTGGACCGACAGAGCACAGCGAGCCATTTTCATCAGGGGTATTCCGGGTGACAGAGGAGCTGCTGAGTTTGTGAGCTTAAACTAAAGACACGGCATGACAATTTCTGAGAGAACTCCCTCTGTCTCTAGGGTGAGAAACTGTTGACCGACTATGAACTGCAATAAATAACACGCACAGGTCCAGACCCCACTGATGCCCTTCCTCAAGCAGCACTTAGGGTTTCAACTGTGACATCAATCAGGGCTAATGTGGCTCAGCTGTGCGAGCAAAGGCGCTGCCAAGTGTCTGGTAAAAGATTAAGTACCAACTCTCATCAGGGATTTCATTTGTTAGTTCAGTGCGAGGTCTAAATTTAAAGTTATTCAAGATAAAGATTGATTTGCACCAACGGTTTAAGATGTGAAATATGACGAGAAATGCGAATTCATTAAAGTACTAATGTATTCAGGGATTGCATTTGTTGGTACAGTGCAGGTTTACTTTAACTTATTTATGTGGACAAAAAAAAAAAGGGTACAAAATGTTGTTTGTATGTTAGTATTTTTGATATAATGATAATAGAAATGACTCAACACTCTGAGAGTACCAGAACACTGAGCTGACCCTCCTACGAGATAACAATACCAGCAGCGACCTCCGGCTCATTTGAGTTTGAGAGCAACGGTGTAACGAAAGTCTGCTTTAAAACACCTGTCGATGTCAGATTAGCGTACTGCTCACCGCGACACTGGTAGATGCCGATCAAAGTAAGTAAACAGCAACAGTAAACTGAGGTAACTATAAGGGAAAAAAAGAAGAAATGAAAAGGTTTCTCACACATCTGTTATTCTCTTTTTCTCCTTTTGGTACAAATCGATCTCAGATTCAACATTTATTGAAACAGGCATTACTCGGAAAATTAAATGAACGCCAGCGTGTTTACAAGAATAAAGAAAAGACAGTCTATCGTTTGTCTATGAGTTTATTTTCTCTCCAAAGCACAAAGAGAAAAAGAACATGATGCTTCTCATATATATATATATATATATATATATATATATATATATACAGCTGCTATACTAGTTCCTGTCAAAGGTTGATTTTTAAGTAGGATGAATGAGAAACAGAGAGCACGTGTACCTTGTATCTCTGTCAATGTGAGGAGCTGCATCTCTTCCTTTTATTTCTCTTCTTTCTTTCTCACCACCTTGTAGGACCTTTCAGTTTCACCGAACAAAAACATGACAGATTTCTGCTTTTCACGCCTCTTACACCTTTCTTTTCTGTTCTGTGAGAGGAGTGTTTTTCTTTGCAGTTCGACAGCTGGGGTCACCTCTGTGCTGTTGTCTGGAGGAATCACGGGGGCTTGTGTTATGGGTGGTGATAACAAAGAGAGAGAGAGAGGGAGAGAGGGACATGGACGGCTTCTCTCTAGCTTCAGTATTTCATGCCTGTAAAAATCATTTGGAACACTAATTAGAAAAATGCCTAAGAGAAGCCATTGACTGAATGAGCGTGTGCTATATCATGAATATTTGAAGTCACTGCATGAATAAACCAGACTTTTCTTCAAAGCTGTGGCTACATAAACTACATTTTCAATAACAGTAACAGATCAAAAATGAAAATGTGGAGGCCCAACTGGACTACACTTTTATCCTAGTGTTCTTTTTCATTCTTTCTATTGTATTATTTTATATTATTTCCTTTATTATTTTGATGACAATGCACGCAGGGCTGTTGTTGAATAAGTTATGTCTGATGGATTCTAATTGGATCGCCTTTAAAAGTCGTGGACTCACAGCGTCACAATGTCGAGGGTCTTAGGGTTTGTTGTGAGTCATTCAAATCGCCAAAATAGATTTTTTTAGATATGTTGAAACTCCACATTTCTAATTTTCAACTTCATGTTCTGTTTACTCTTACTTTATGAAAGTCAGATGATGAATAGGTCATAAGAGGGTGATACAACAAATCTTGTAGAGATATTAATACGGTGGCCTATGCACAAAAGTGAACCTATCAGTGGTTTGCAGAAACGTTACCGCCAACATATTAGCTGCACCAATCTCAAAAAGACAGAATAAAGTCAATACAGTTTGACATTTCAATTGAGAATTATTTGCCATTTACCACAACGCTGCTCATTGCGAGGTTATCGTAAGGAGTGGATGCATTGTGAAAGCCTGGCTAGCTCTAGCACGCATACGTGACCTCCCCTTAATTGCTTTTTTAAAATCTTTCATCAGTTTTTCTGCAGATTAAACAGAGATTCAGCTTCTTTGTGCTGGTGGGCAGGTTCGATGTTCCACCCCGTTATATTCTAAGCATAGTCAGCATAGAGTCTGTTTCTAGAATAGCCGAAAACGGACAAACCAAACTCTGGATCTGAAAAGAGCGAGGGGTATTCCGTTTGGTTTGAAGTCTGGAAATTCCCCACTAGATGCCACTGAGTTCACCACATCTTCACCTCCTGATGTTTTCAGGGAAGATTTTCAGCCCAGTCAGCAGGATATGTGTTGGCAGATAACGGTTTCTGCAAACCGCTGATATGTTAATATTGACATTTCAGCGAAACATGTCATATCACGTTCACGTTACATGTCTGTGCCCTGACCTTCACACCTGGAGGTTGGAGAGGGTGGCGGTGGGGCTACAGGTGAGAAAGCTGCCAACGTTTCAATCGTGTGACACCAATCAATGTTTTTGAGGAGACCTTGGTGCAATTTACAGCCATGTTTTTGGTGACCAAAACAGGCATTTTAAGCCAAAACATGATCGTTTCCTTACACTAACACACTGTTTTTTGTGACTAAACCTAACCTGACCATGCGCAGCGTTGTCAGAACATATAAAAGTATAGATATTAAGTTGCAACATATATCGATGGTGTGCAAAAACGTATATCACCAACATTTATTCCGGCTACTTTGCTGGAGATTTTGCGCAACACAAGGTTTGCCTTTTGTAAAACATGAAGCATCTTTCCTCAGCTCACTTAAAGAAATGAGATGATCTCATTATATTCTCTTTGCGATGTTGGAAGCCTGTTCCTTTGAATTGACATCATGCATTAAAGAGAACAGCGTGGCTCGTTCCTAATGCACCAGGCGTCTTGATAAATTGAGGAGATCAGGGCGCCCACTTTCTCAGCGGCCACAACACTGAACTTGTCACGACCCCCTCTCCGTCTCTGTCATCATCACATGCTTTGAAACACTGATGCGGCGCACCAAACCTCTGGAGGGTAATGGGCACCGGCTTGAGAGGTAGAGGGAGAGAAACGGAGAAAGAGGCAGAAACATAAGAGGGACAAAATTAGATCCTATTTGGAGAAGAGCACAGAGCGAACTTCTGACCCCACATTTCTCATCCGGCTGCACATATTTCAAAGCGGTATGGATTAGTTCACCTGCATATAGCACAGCACGGCCCCTTGAAGTGAAGAGAATTTGATGAGGCCTGCCCCGCTGAAAATCAATGTACAGAGGCATATCACGAGACCTTCTCGTAGTGTGGAACATAACAAATATGAGATTTGAGTAAAAATGTAGCGCTTTTATCAGCAGGTGATGTGAGATGTAATACACCAGAAAAAAATGTATTCTGTAAACGCTTCTGTTGCAACATGAACTCCACGTTTTGGTTTCTGATAAGCATTCGTCTGATGTGCCCGATTGTCATCGAGTCGAGCACCATCGAACGGCATTGGAAATTAAATGGAGTGATTTGTCCATATGCTAATTGAAAAATACTTATCACAAACGCAGGTTCCCCTCTGCGTCCCGTTTTCCTGTTGCTCAGCAGGTTGCCTCCCGCGCTCGTTCCCTTCCCGCATGCTTTCTAGTCTAAAAAAGCGCCGGAGCTCATTAGCGAAACTGTCAGACAGCTCGGAAAACGAATTAGAAATAAAGCGAGTTTATTGAGGACCAAAGACGCAGCTTGAACTTCTCTGCTTCTTAATGAGGCTGGTGATTATGTACGAGGCTGAACGCACGAAATACCATTAGAAAGAAGGTGTTCGACGTCTGATGCAATTACCACGGAATATTTAGGAATTTTTACGATTGGCCCTCTGAGAGAACAGCTCACTCAAACAGCTTGTGCACATTGTTGAGCAGTTTTTTTTGTTTCTTGCAAAAATGTTATCGTTGGCTTTGAGTTTGTGGCGCTGAAAGCAATCACTGACATTTCACAACTTGGTGGACAACAGTATTACTCCTCGCTACATGGACTATTTTTAAACGCAGATTATTTACAGGGAGTGTTCTATTTATTTTCAGATATGTGGGTATCAACTTAAAACAGTGTTGTGTCAGCAGAGCAGCAGGGAAGATAAAGATAAAGATTCCTTCTCTGGGGCTCTTCCAGAGGTTTTTGTTTTGGTCCGGGGAGTTTTTCCTCATTCGAATCGATGGTCAAAGGACAGAGGATGACGTTCACTGCACAGATTGTAAAGCCCACTAAAGCAATGTGATTGGGATTTTAGGATGTATAAATAAAATCAACCGCTTTTAAAAAGCGTGTAAACCCATTAAAAGTAGACTGCTGACTGCTTTCTCATTGCCAGTGGAAGCCACTAATGGGGGTCACTAAGCTAACAGCTAATTTGCTTCCCTGGGTAGGTGAACACAGTCAGATGAAAACGTATTAACAAGACAGCGTCTACGTCTTAACTACAATGTGTGTCATGGCATCGTATCATACATATGCATCAGGTATGTTTTTTAACTGCCCTTCCCAGGTGACAGTCCAAGCCACCTGCATCACTCTGACAGCTATGAGCGGAGACCGCTGCTACGTCACGGTCTACCCTCTGAAATCTCTCCGACACAGAACTCCGAGAGTGGCCATGATCGTCAGCATCTGCATTTGGATTGGTATGTATATAAACTACGTCAGAGAATTAGCACGAGTGATGTAAACCACTTCAGCTAACAGAGTCCGTGTCCTGCACAGGCTCCTTCATCTTGTCCACCCCGATCTTGATATACCAGCGTATAGAGGAGGGTTACTGGTACGGCCCGAGGCAGTACTGCATGGAGAGGTTTCCCTCCAAGATGCATGAGAGGGCGTTCATCCTCTACCAGTTTATTGCTGCCTACCTGCTGCCTGTCCTCACTATCTCCTTCTGCTACACTCTGATGGTGAAGAGGGTCGGCCAGCCCACCGTAGAGCCGGTAGACAACAACTATCAGGTAAGGGCAAGGTTTGTTCTGCTTTGTTTTGTGCTCGGCTGTACCTAATTGACTTGGCTACGAGCTGCTGCTGTGAATTGTCAGCTAATTAAAAGATGTAAAGGTCTCTTGTCTGTACGGCGGCACTGTCCCTGTCCCTTTATAGTGTGTGTTATCTTGCGTTTAAAGCTGGCCATCTTTGAAAATGTCTTTGAAAGCACCTCTCTTTAAATAAGCTGTAACCAACTATGTGAAATCCAAAAGGTGCCTCTATAACAAACCCACAGAGAATTATCGCTCAGCTTGGTATGTTTTAGTTAATTACTTTGCTTTAACAGCTGCAACTTGAATGTTTTTCTTGACCCTCAGTACAGCGTTACTCAGCTGTAGCTTCAAACCAAATGACATGCAGACCAAGTTAGGGGCTAGCTGGTGAACATAGTGGAGCATTTCGCAGCTCATCAGCCATATATTTCCCTCAGGAGTTGGTAGAGACTGAAACCAGAGCTAAACGGGAAGTAAATATTGGAATTGTATCCATCATATCGCCAGAAACACTGGAAAATAATTTGTTTCTGTACCTGCTGGATTTATGAATTGGTACCTATTTTCTAGCAAGTTCAGCAAATCAACTACTGTGCTCCCAGTTGGCCCAAATAATCAGTAATTGCAGGTTGAAATATATAAGACACAAATATACGTCTCTTTCATTGTAAATGTTTTTACCTTAGTGTAAATTCTTGCCTGGGGCTATATGAATTGAGAGAACCTGGAGGGAAATGCAAAAAGAGAGTTCCTGTTGAATTCTGAGATCAGTAAGACGAGCTGCACACAAGTGGCGACATGCACCGATGGCACACCGTTCCTTCGAGAACAGAGCTGGGATGTAAATCAACTCATGCATTCATTTTTATTCATTAAGGCGTGATGGCCCAAAAAGATTTGTTCCCTTACGAAAAACATGGTGAATGTATTTTCTGACCTTCACAGGCATTCTCACAATGATTCTTTTATTGTCACAATTTGATCCATTC
>CAEMYA010000024.1:12728136-12745760 GCA_903131615.1 Diplodus sargus
CTGGCAGACCGTCTCTGGACAGTGCAGCTTCAACAGCCGAAGAGGTCGATGTGTTTACTGGGGACACTACAGCTCTGCAGCTGACTGTTTTACAATCCAAGCACAAAAAATGTCACAGACACAACCCATAAAAGCTGAACAACTACTGACCATACAGTTAGCACGCTAGCTAATTATTTTTTGCGCCAAAAAAAGTTAATTCATTGTGACCCACCAATCCCCCTTTGGTTGCACTCAGCCATGGCCACAGCCCCCACCACTCTTCAACCCTCTTATTGTCCAGTGAACTACCAGGGCAATGAAAATCTCTGTTAAATTTATTCTAGATTTTTCAATGAGAAGAAAGTGCCTATAAGTTGAACTCTGCCGCACCCTTCTCTAGTCAAAAAAATTGCTTGTTCTATTAAGCGTGGAGTACCACGACCACAAAGCTGTCAAGGCTTTCATCATCCAAAAAATTATCAATGCAAGCCACTCAGAGACAGAGTAGGGCTGGACCAGTGGAATCCATAATAACACCACAAACACAGTTGCTGCATGTTTGTACATTTGACACATTGGTGGTTTAAGGTGATTAAATACCCACTGCACAAACAGTCCCCTTGTCAACATTATGCAAATAACGAATGGGGAAAATCCCCTTTGCTTTGCTTCCTGAACACACCTTAATAAAACTACTCTCCTGTCATCTTTGCCTCGCCAGGTCAACCTCCTGTCCGAGAGAACTATCAGCATCAGGAGCAAAGTGTCCAAGATGGTGGTGGTGATCGTCCTCCTCTTCGCCATCTGCTGGGGTCCCATCCAGATCTTCGCCCTCTTCCAGTCTTTCTATCCAAACTACCGGCCCAACTACGCCACATACAAGATCAAGACGTGGGCCAACTGCATGTCCTACGCCAACTCTTCGGTCAACCCTATAGTTTATGGTTTCATGGGAGCTACTTTCCAAAAGTCCTTCAGGAAAACCTTCCCATTTCTGTTCAAGCACAAGGTCAGAGATAGCAGCATGGCTTCAAGGACTGCCAATGCTGAGATCAAGTTTGTTGCTGCAGAGGAAGGAAACAATAACAACGCATTGAATTGAATTTGAGAATTAAACATTTGAAGAGTGGAATAATTATTCGTACCCAGGGCAATCGCTGGATGAAGGAAAATAAAATACTGAAACAATTTTTAAATAGAGCAACTGGCTGATCTCAAAAGGACAGACTCTGTTTGGCAGACACATTATAGTTATGTTAATGAAGGAATTGATATTCTAAAACACAGACTCATAATATGGATGGACACTAACAATGTTTGGCACAATATGTTACCTGTTCTGCTGCCAAGGACAAGCAGCATTGACACACAACGTCAGCTGCCAAACGCCACAGCTAAATAACAGCTGGACAGCTGTACACAATGAGGCACATTCTGCCATTTGGACAGCTTATAATGTATAATGTATTCTAAGACACATGAGGATATAGTATTTTGGAAATGGCTGAAGGCTGAATGTGCATTTTGAATGGACAAATGATATTCCAGAATAGATGCCTATGGACATGTTTTTTTTCTTCACATTTACGTGGGTTAACTTTTGTTCCCATCACTGGAGAGAAAGAGGAATATTCAACGAGAGACATTGTGCTCTGTATCTGTCGTGCCAGAAACTGCTAACTCTATTACATTTTTCAAAGGAATGGTTCGAGAAGTTATGGTTTCTTTTCTCGTGTTTAAATGCTAAAACATGAAGCTAAAATCAGGAGGAGATTTGGTTAATTTAGCATGAAGGCTGGAAGGAGGGAGAAAAATATGCTTACCAGCACCTCTAAAGCTCGTAAAGTAACACATTCATACATCTATAGTTTATATAAACATTAGGGGTGCAAATGCTAATACATGCACCATTACACTCATAATAAACAAAGAAGTTGCCAATTACTGAGCTTTGGAAATGTTGGTAGGCATATTATTTGGGACCTGGGAAATAGCCAAGTGAGCTAATTCCCCCGATTTCCCTGTCATGTATTAATACAGTGTGTTTTTGTGCCTAAAGCTAACCACAGCTTAGCTTTGTTAGATCATAACACATGATTAGTTTGTACTATGTGCACAATTAAGCAACAATGCAGTAAGTTTAACTAATTTAGAGTTACCATCTCGCATTGATCTCTATTTCTAGCCTTTATGTGAAGGTAAGCCGATCTCCGCCTGGCTCTGGCTTTGTATGTATGCTGTGTTCATGTCTTACTGGAGTTATTGTAAGTTTAGAGTTCCAACTTGTAAACAGTGTTTCGTGTCGGATTCCAAGTCGTCATAAAGACCAGGAATCCTCATGTCAGCCAAAGTCTGTTGTTGAATGTAATCTAAGCCAAATTCAATGGATGTGGTGTTATAATGTCACTGTGTTTCTAATGCAGACGACCAACTCTGTAATCATCTAACCATCTTTAGTTGTCTGTTGCTGTGGAGGAATTAAACAGCTAAAATAAAATTAAAAGAAAGTAAATTAATATCAACTAAATACAATTAATTAATTACTAAATTAGAAAATGAATTGGTAAACTAATGGAAAGGTAAATAAATCAATTCATGTCACATTTAATACATTTATAAATATATCAACTATTTTATTTTTAAAATATTTTTTAGTTTATTAAATGGCATTTTTATCTATTTATTTATTTATGAAGCCTTCTTAATTTTTTTATTTTGGCAGTTTCAGTCCTCTATATATAACATAGGTTGTACGTATTTGCATGGCAGCTGCTGTCTCAGTCATGTTTTCATGTAAGTTATGTTATGTTTTTTTTGCTGGTGTCGTATATAACAGAGATGGAGACAGAAGCCAGCCCCTGACAAAAAGGAACGGGACAGGATGTTTATTTTTCTACTACATTTAACCAGCTGTGAAACAGTGAGCTCAGGGTAAGACAGGGTTAAATTTATGCTTTTCTGTTTGGTGAGAATCCAAGCAAACAGAGCCAGCATCCAGCTGAATGGGAGTTTCTCTTGCTGCCAAGTGTGATGAGTGGAAGCTGGCTGAAGCAGAGGTTACGGCTGGTGAAGCATAGACAGTGTTTACATTTCTTTTGTGTCTTACACACAATCCTCACACCTTCCTCATTACATGCGCACGAATACACGCACGCGCACACACACACACACACACACACACACGCACACACACACACACACACACACACACACACACACTATAGAAACATGCACGCAGGTGCACTTTCACCCAGTGTACCCAGGTGTTGTTTATTGGAGGACCAGTTGTGACATCTTTGAGAAACAGCCTTGCATGGTCTTGTCAGACGGACTGAATTTCAAATAGGGGAGCTGACCCATATGGTCTGTGCCCTGCATTTAGAGGCAGACTTGTTCAGAGAGCAGCTGCCTGGCAATGGAAATACAGCCCATGATTGTTGATAAGTTTACAAAGCCCCCGCCGGCTCTCCAGTGTCTAGAAGCACTCTTTTTCTATCCATCCCACACAGTGACATTCAAAATCAGAACTCCAATTATGGCCCATAGAAAATCTGCTAATGCAGTTCTCATTTAAATTGCAGATACTGTAGGACTTGGCAGTCTTCAGGGTCCAATCAAATGACATCAGCATGTTCTGAAAAGGAAAACCAACCGAGCCGACATAATTGGGGATAAATAGGTGACATAAAGGTTCTCAAGAGTCGTCATTAGCAGAAACATTGTAATGACGAAACCTTTAACTATGGCCAACTTTATGTACCTCAAAGGTAAAGTTCGCCCAAAATTCAGTCATTATCTTCCCACCAGTGCCTATGAAAAGTCGTGAGAGGTTCTGAAGTCAGCAAAACATTTCTGGAGCTTCACAGCAAAACAGTGTTGCATCCTTGTATTAAGCAACTGAAGTAGATGGGGACTTTCTTACATTTTAGAAGGAAAAAAACAGAAACAACTTGTCTGGTGAAGTCCGAATAACTGGAAGCCCTGAGATCCCAAAGAGATTAGAAAACACATTATTTACACCCTAAATGTGCGATCAAGCTCGTGGAAACACTTCAGATGGGGTACGTGCTAACGCTTTTAGCTTAATAGCTTCAGTGAAGATTTCTACTTAGAAAAGGCTATAAATACCAATATTTGGGGGGCTTTCTTACACTTGGATTTTGCTAGATGAGCTGTAGGGAGCCATTTTATGTTTTCTTTTGTTTTTGTTTTTTCCGTTTTTAAAACAGGCCCCCATCCTCTTCAGTTGTTCAGGAAATTGCTGCATACTTCCTTCAAGTTATAACTGTAGCTTCACTTCTGAATACAGTTTTGGCACAACATATACCTTGCATCCACAGAGTTAAACATATTACATTATACTTTTGATGAAAAAAGCAGGCTGAGTTTCATTTGATTGGAATGGTTTTGAGTTTTTCTATTCAAGTTGGAAGTGATACGAGCTCCATCACTAACTACAACTATAACAATAAATGTATAAAAGGCAGTCAACAAAAAGAATTGTTGCTCAGTTAATTCAGAATATTCGACACTGAATAAATTACAAGGTAAAAAGGGTTTATTTCTGTCCGTGCGCTGCTCTAAAAAGTCTCTTTTCTAGTTAATTTAATGCTAATGACTGCTTATTGCTATTTAATGAATGTGAATTGTGCTGTGTTCTTTCCATAGAGGCTGTTTCTAACTTCACCAGGACCAGTTTCACCAGTGATACTCATGTTGTGTGCTTTGCATCAACAGTTCGCTCTTTGTACCTATGCTTTTTTTTTCTTCAGAGATTGTGATTCTACTACATCTGTGCTCTGGTTGTTCAGCAGTTTTTCTTCAGTTAAGCTTCAATCTAGAAGAGTAAAATAAAGTGACCCTTAAATGTCTGGGTAAGCCATTTTTAAGTGAAGAAGATCAAAAACGACTCAGGGTTAATGTGAAATCATGTCTGTATTACGTTAACTTTGGAGGGAATAATTAAGGGGAACAATGTTAAACTCATTTTGTTGGTGCCAATCATGAAATTATCCTGCAGATACATGACGACATATGATCTGAGTCAATGCTTGACATTTGCACTGTGATTCATCTGGAAAACATGCTTTTCTTTTTTGTTGACCATTAAACAAAAAGAAAGACTTGTCTGCTTGCTGACTGAGTTTCTTACCATAAATTATTACGCTGTATTAGTAGAATTCTAGTAGAATTTTCTGCAGAATATTTGGGAGGCTAATACAGGAGAAAGTACAGCAGAGCCACTTTCACATAAGCTTTACCACTATAAGTACTTATTAGTAGGTACTAGGACCATTCTGATTAAATTGATCAAAATCATCATTTTAAAAAGTAGACATAAATATAACATAATAAGATATATAGACAACTGTTTTTCAAAACAAAAGCTCAAACATAGGGTACAATAAAGACAAACACAAGGAGGTGTAATAGTGCAGCTCAGCTTCTTATATTGATTGTAAAATACTGGGAAATCTTCCTATCTTTTATCTTTCGTTCATTTGGTTGATTAAAACTGCAATATCACGTTGTCATGGAGCATGTCGTTGAATTATGTCTTTTTGTTGGGATGTCGTGAGGTTTCACAGATGTAGAGTTGGATATTGTCGCCTGAGACTCCTTTTTAATTCCCGTCATCCTTCATCTGCTGGGTCTGAGTACTGTCATGCTGATAATGTCTAGTCTGAACCTGGCATTACTCTCGCAAGGACGGATACTGTAGGAGAGGTGATTTAAAAAAGAAGGATGGCACAAAGTACGCAACCTAAAACAGATGAAGTGGAATTCTAAAAAGCTGAATACTGCAGACGTCCTCAGTCTGGTCACACTTGACCATCAAACAGTCTGTAGAGTATAAAGAAAAGCTTTATCTTCAAATGTCAGGGATTAACACAAATGTCGTGTTGAGAGAGAACGAGAGACGTGTGTGCATTTTCTTTTTCATTATTATAAGCAGTCTAATGGCACCAAATGTAAAATGTAGCAAAAGAAACAACAGTCCCCAGTGCTGATTTTCAATTAATAAAGAACAACAAAAAACAACTACAGCCATGACTCACAGTTCCTGTAACAGAAGATCTGCCCACGCTGTGCCCCAATGTACTTAATGCGGATGACCTTAGTGAGTCCAGACTTTGGTGTTGTGCATTTAATTACGGGTTGATAACGCATCAGCGCAATTTTGACATCATTCAAGTTGAGCTAAAAAAAGGCTGCAGGAGACAGCAAGCAGCCAATGTGGGAGGGTTGATTCATGAAAATGCGAAAGCCAGGAACACAAAGGCCGTGGGGTGCTCACATACACTCGCTATACTTGGTGTATTATAGCTTTTATGACACATCTCTCAATGTTAAACATTATGTACTTACCCTGCAGGCCAGTGTGGACGAAGCAGCCTTTCCGAACACACACTGTTGAATTCTGAGCAAAAATATTCTCAGTTTTTATCAAAGCATTATGCAGGAAATAAAAGAAAAGAACCATACATGATGAGTTGTGTGCAATTAATGTTCAGCTGTATTCAGAACATTAAAGGTCCCATATTATAAAAAACAAGTTTTCTCTGGTCTCTACATATATAAGCTGGGCCTCCCTGGGCCTACCAACTCCAAGAATGAGGAAAGCAAACGATTCCTGCATGGTCTCTGCAGCCCACCAACTGGTAAAACGGCGCTCCAACAGGCTGTTCAGATTCGGCTCCTGCCGTTACGTAACAAAAGGAGTCATTTTCATAGGCCGACCTCCTCTGCACGCAGTGTTGCCAACTTGGCAACTTTCTTGCTGGATATAGTGACTTTTCAGACGCTTTTAGCGACTTTATTTCTAAAAAGCAACTAGCGACAAATTTAGCGACTTATTCAGATCATCAGGGGAAAGGCGAGAAATATATTATATTGTAATTCACACGCAGCTCAGAGTCATCACAGTCCACGGCTTCTCTGCTGCAGCGCCGGGGTCTCTCCCGTCTCGCGCGGCTGCGCAGGCAGCAGACCAGTGTGTGGGGGCCGGCTGGGCAGGCAGGAGCGGACGCCGCGGCCACTCGCTCTGTGGATTTGAGACCGGATAGCTACCGTTTACTCTGTTTTGATTTGTTAATTCTCTGACTTCTTAGTCTTTCACGGTTCCACTGGTACTTTACCGGTGATAACCTTAAGAAGCTGAGCCTAGATCTTCTCTCTCACTCTTTCTCTCCAGATTAGGATGTTCCTCTATCTTGTAAAAATGCACATAGTTCGTTTGATCTTCTCCTTCCCTTTACTGGCGACTTTTAGCGACTTTTGGAGCTAGTGCTAGCTACTTTCATTGGAAAAGAGTTGGCAACACTGTCTGCATGGCGATAGGAGATATCCAAGAAGGGTCATCCATCCCCGAGGTGAAGTTCGGTGTGTCCAGTGGTAAGCTAGCAGTGTTTCGCAATGTCATCGCTCAGAGCTAGACACGCAAATTGTTGTTGGTTGTAAAAATCAACATAAGTGCCTATATTCTGTCCCAGCTACTGAAGAACAGAAGAGACAGTGGTTGTGTTTAATTTTTAACGACAACGTGCCGCCTGCTGTTCGTGTTAGCTTGAATGTCTGTGCTACCCACTTCACATCGGACTACTTCAGTAATGAGGGTCAGTACAAAGCTGGCTTTGCCTCGACACTGACCCTTGTAAAAGGATCCGTCCCAAGTCAACCATACCGGACCCGGCAACTGCACCTGAGCCACAGGTAAGTGTCACCACGTTTTGATAGTATTTACAGTGGCTGAAGTTACCTTTACCGTTAGCAGGAGCTAGCATTAGCTACATGGTAGTAACTGTAACAACCCATGCGAACAAACTAAGTAACATATTCAGACACACTAACCATTCTGAAACGTCCTGCTGCAGCCGTGGAATCTGTATTTCTTCAGGAGCCTCTCCTTCTGGGTTCAACTAGTATGGTTGAACGACAGCATCTCAGCGAGCCATAGCGTTACATCCACCGTAAACATTAAAACATTCGGAAATATCCGAAAACGTAGCCCTCCTGTTTTCATGTGGACAGCAAATCCACATACTTTCCAAAACGATAACGCCATCGCCCCACCCCTCGACCACTTGCCTCCGACCTCTGAACCCTGCGACGTCTCGTAACAACAACAACAGCAACAACGGTGGACTACATGCACATTCTTGCAACTTACTCCCCTTGTAGTTGAGTGTGAGTCGCAGCAGCAGTGCGACCTCATTAACGGTCCACACAAACAATTCTGCTGAAATTCAGGACCACGGATGGGTCCAGTACAGTATAATATGGGATCTTTAAGTACAAGTTGCAACAGTAAAAGCATTTTGACATGTTGGTCCAAAGGAGCATGGCTAGTATAAAAACAGCTGCTTCCTCCGCCACATTCATGTTATATCAGTACGATCTTAATCACCACTTCACAGACTTTGAATAAGGACACAAACATCCGAGTTGTAATCAGGATCAGGAAACTCTCAAAGCTCCAATGTCTATTTTCTTTTCATGCTTCTGCTCCACTGAATTTAAGGACACTTTAATTTTTTACCAGCCACAATAGTGTTGGCAGGTAATGTTTTCACCTTGTGAGTCTTTGCGTGTGTGTTTTAAGGACATTTGCCAGGAATAATACTTTCATACTTTTACTTGAAGTGAAACTCTCACCAAAAAGCAACTGAGGCTCTATTTGCGATTGAATATGGGTCAAACCTTGCACCCCATTGAAAATTAGCTTGCCCAAAAACGAAAATACGGTAAATCTTAAAAGTGCCTCTTTTGTCGTAATTACGCTTTTACACAAAGGTTTGACTCATATTCAATCGCAAATAAAGCCTTGGTTGCTTTTTGGTGAGAGTTTCACTTAAAGAAGGACTTCCAGCGCAGGACTTTTAATGGACTCTTGGTATCAGTGTGGTACTACTGCAGTACTTTTACTCAAAGTAACAGCAGACAATGGACTGACAGTTAAGCTTCCCTTTCCCAGGTGACTGGGCACATTATTCTGTATACATTACAATGTGCGATCAACGGTTAATCCATAATGATGTGTTGAGGCAAAACGCTTGTCTACTGACAGTTTAAGTACTATTTTCCATGCAGGACTTTTACCTGTAGCAAAATATTTTTACAGTATGGTGTATCTGGATCTGGATTTTAGCAGGTGCCATAATGTGATTTCTAAGCTTAGGGCACGCTCTATTCTTCTGCCTGTTTTATCACTCCTCCATCAAATACTTCTGTTTCATTTTACTAAAGAGAGTTGAGCTCCTTTGGGTTTTAATTCAATGGTTTTCCATCGTCTAGCCTCTTGCTTCTAAATGAAGATTCAGGCCATTGAACCACTTCCTTTTGTTCTTTGCACGTTGCAAAAATCTGGATCGAGTCTCATTAAATAAATCGACAGAAAGCAACACAATGAATTAACCTGTTTTTCCAGTGATGGTGTAATTTCTGAATGACACATTAAAGCCAAGGGGACCAATCAGTCGTGCTCCATTGTCGACTGTCTGGAGTGTAGTTTACTGACACCATAATGTGTGTTTTCTCCATGCAGTCTCTTAGGTCTTTATACTGAAAGAAAAGTGGGTCATCTGCTCTATTCATGTGAGTTTGAATGCAGGATCATTTGGGTTTTAACCCAACATTATATTCAAAAGCACAGTGGATGGTCACCGCCCTCTGATTTAGGTCAGGACACTGACAGCAGACTCACACACTCCTAACAGAAAATCACTCATCAAGTCAAAGCTGTGACTCCTTTAACCTGCCCGCACTTGTCGTCTGGACGTCTTTGGTTATGACAGACAAATAGCACCTTTTTGTTTCTGTGGGCTTCATTTCAACTGAGATTTCTCACCTGCTGTCACAGCACTGCTCCCTCTCAGTTACCTTGGCTACAAAGAAAAGACAATGTTGATCTTTCAGGTTGGAAAACACCCCCAAATGAGCTGTTTTGGTCCAACTATTTCACTTTTAAGATCTCATAATCTCATGCCTGTCAGTACAACACAAACTGCTCTACATGATAAATGATTTCATCTGGATGAATGTGTGGCTCCCGCAGGAAATTAATCTGCAGATTAGCAAATTTTATCACAACAGCGATGAAACACTGTCTGGAGAATAGCCGGGAGAGATGTGTGGGCTGCTATTTACCATCCATGTTTCAAGCCTTGCCACTTGACAGTTAGCTGGAAGTGTAATGGAGTGTAAGCATTGATTTCAATGTCATTCTGACAGAGCATTATTTTCCTGCTAGTGCTGGCTGTTAAATAGAGTTGTACCCACGCCAAATGAGTTCTGGTGGCTCGTTTGGTGAACTTGTTAACGAAGGTCATTCATTACTCACCGGGAGTAACATAGAGAATCAGTAAAAATCACATTCTCCACAGCACAGTTTGAGCCCCACTTGAAGAACGACGGATCGATTTGCCTGTTTAGAAGCAAAACCCTGTTAGGACTCAAGTATTACTCCTCAGCATGAAAGCAATTACCTGACATAACTGCCAGACACAATTTGATCTCTTGGCTTGTCTAGTAATGGTTTCCCTTCATGGCTTCATGGCGCCCGAAAAAAAAGGACTTTAAGGTATTTTTTCATTTTGTGACGGAGCATTTTTCACAGGGTTTGATATGAACAGGGCTCTGTGCCTGAAAGGTTATTTCCATCCAACTGTTGGCTGAGATTGAAATAGATGGAGTATCACTAAAAGCAAAATTTAAAAAATGATGAAATAAGTAATTGTGAACATTACTTGAAGAGCATCGCTGAAGCTTTATCTCAAGAGACTAAAAAATGTGGTGGATGAAAACATCCAAACGGGTCTCATCAGTCTGCGGGCAAATAAAAACCAGTCTCCATTTTTAAACCTTTGAATTAGCTTCTGAACTTACTTGTAATTTCATCTTAAGTTTGCAGTTTGTCCACTTCGATTTTAGATGCTGACAGATTGCAGCGACCAGCTTGGCAGAAACCACAGCTAGCAAACTTCAACCTGCTGTTAAAAAACGGACTGCTGGGGTCTTCTTATGAAGTCAGTCAAATTTACGAGCTGTATCAAATCAGTGTCAGCTAAATTATTTCTCACAGTGGGATTTTGGAGAGCTGCACGTGTTGCAGCAGTCATTGATCTTTAGTCCCACTGCTGCCAACATGATGAGTGTGTGGCAGCGCCATGGTTGAGCTCATTTAAAAGCACTGGCTTAAGTGGGATACTGGGGAGTTTATCCGCCAGCTGGGCTCCTCAAGAGCTCTGCAGCACATGATAGGAATGCAGTTGTGAGAGAGAGCAAGAAGACTGCCTAATATATTCAAGGTGGGAGCAGTCGGAGGTGGCGCTGAGATGAGAAAAAGGCATCATGCAGTCATCGGTGGCATGATCTCCCAAGAGCCGGCAAGCTGCTGCTCCTGAAGAGGGAGACAGAGAGTCGCTCGGGCGCAGAGCAGCAGATCACTGACAAAAACCGATGTCTGAGGACTAATGATCTGTGGTAGCTTTTTTTGGCAGCGGCGCGCACTCTGTGGAAGAAAACTGTTGAACATGGGCATGTTTGTGAAGACAGAAAAATTGTCCTTTGCTCAAACTGCAACTTAAACACCAGCGTGACTGTTGACACCCCTGCTGCCGCTCTGGCCCCAGAAACCACATCAGATGGCTTGAGGGGGCCCCCGAGACGGGGAATCTTGATGTGTAATGGAACAACTGAACTCAACTGACAGATTTCTCATTCTCGGAGGATTGGAGCATGTTTTATAAACCGGCTGGTTGGGTGTTAGATGCTAAATGTTTTTCTTGTCGTGTGAAAATGGAAACTGCCTTGCGGTCTTTGCCTTGATGGCCTTATAAAGTCAGTAAAAATATAAAGAATAACAAAAATTTGAAAGGGAAGTTGGATAATTCTGGGTGGCCCGACAGCGGATAAAGCCGATGAAAAGAAGCCTCAGCCCCAAACTGTTTGAGGCCATATCAAGCCGGCGAGCCCCCCTTCCCCAAGCCGTCGTCACACTTACAGTCGTGAAAATGAAAGGTGCAGCTGCTGAAATCCAAACCTGCAGTTGTCGCTCTTTTTTTCTCTCATTCCTTCAGTTTTCTTTTTCTTTTTTCTTTTTTCTCATGAAGTAAAATGAAGAATGACGACAGCAGAGGCTCAGCCCGCCGAATTGTCAGCTGAGGGTTGGAGGGGGAAAATAATTGCCGGCAGTGGAAAGAGGGGAAAGGCAGAGACGGTCGGACACAAAGAGGCCTTTCTACCAGCGAGCAGAACCGCCTCACGTCACAACACAAGCAGGAAACCACACCAACACCACCACCACCTTGCCCCGGGGACTGAGTGTGTGTGTGTGTGTGTGTGTGTGTGTGTGTGTGTGTGTGNNAGAGAGAGAGAGAGAGAGAGAGAGAGAGAGGTGGAGGAATGATTGGAAAGAAAAGGAAAAGGGGAAAAAGAAAAAGGGGTTCTGGGACATTTAATGAAACCCAATATCCTGCCTCTGGTCTAAAAATAAATGGAGCAACCAGCACATAAACACAACGTCTCATGTCTGTGTGTGTGTGTGTATGACGTATAGACTAAGCCATGCATGGGAGAGGTGTGAGCGAGCTGTATTCATTTCCCAGGTTTATTTGAGAAAATGAATATTGTATCCCCCACTAGCTCTACTGCCCCACAACATCACACACACACACACACACACACACACACACACACACACACACACACACACACACACTCATTGAGATGAGGTAACATCAAGTGGCACACAACTGCACCCAAAGGGGGTAACGGCAGTTTGATTACAGAAACTATACAGACCACCGACTCTCCGATGGAAATGCAATTAAATGGCAGGCTGGGCGCGGGCAATTAAATGGTGAACTGGAACTTTGGAGCCACATATTTTTTCCCCAGTGTTAATCTACGAGTGGGAGTGTGTGCGCGCATGTGTGAAGGCTGATAATTACTAATTAGTTTTCATGCATCGAGACATGTGTGACCTGACTGCAGTGTGGTGGAATAAAATCCTCAAGTGATGCAGCGAATACATTAAATGAAGAGAACATAATGTTGGTGAGCTAATGACAGTTCATTTGAGGGCTTGTTGTGCAGCCTGGATTCCATCAGTGTTACACACACACACACACACACACACACACACACACACACACACACACACATGGACTAAGACAGTATGTATTGAAGAGATCAGTCCAACCATAATCCAAAATAGCATATTAGCACTTACTGATCAAAGTGTAATCATGCAGACACTTGTGGTTTGATTTGCTCAGATTTCGAGATATCCGTCTTTGAGATTTCTGCGTTCACTCGATTAAAAAAACAAATGTTAATGAAATATTTTTAAAAGTAATTAATATAATTTAATCTAATTTTGTTTTTGCCCAATCTGTTGAAAAAAACCCCGCTTGAAGGTCCAGTGTGGTGTGGCTGTGGTTTGCAACCAACTGAACACCCCTCGTCTCAACCCACCCATATGTCAGCCTTTCCAGGTTTGGTTATGGTCTGTTTTGGGCTACTGTAAAAACATTATGGTGCAACATGTTGGAAGAACACCTGCTGCCCCTGTAGATATAAAAGTCTCTTTAAGGGAACAAAACACAAGATTCTTCATCTTCTTTAGCAAGTAAAGACTTTATTTGTTGCAATAAGCAAGGTAAAATAGGAACTGCTGTATCATCTCAAGCAGTGGGGAGAGTTTTATTGGTAACACATCATGATAATCATCAATGTTAATTGATGCATTTATAGTTAATTAAACTTAAGTTAATAGTTATTTCACAGTGAACAATAACATTTTTATTTATTTGGTAATTAATTCATAAATGTTTTTTACAGTTGCAAATTATGTTTATAATACTTTGTAAATAATTAATGAATACTGTGTATCTTCTCTATAAACATTACTTGAATGGCCATTATAATGATATAAGTGTTGATCATAACCCTTTACAATTGCTTACACAACGTTTTAACGTTTTAAAGCATTTTATTGTTTGTTAAAAGGGAAATATAATAAACTCACGTACAATAACCATAAATGTAGCATTTATTAATGATGATTAAGTGCTACAAAATATACGTTTCGTTGTTCAGTTTTCACACAGTTTATGTTTATGTGTGGGAATCATCTGATTATTCCGACATAACAAATGTTATTTGGTAATTTACCTCAATATTTACCTAATTTGGGACTGTGAAATGTTATTCAAAGTCTTTACATCATGAGGAAACAACATAATATCAAGCGTCGAGTGGCCTTGTTCCATTTCTATGTTTGGTCTTTCCTGTAACCTGTCATATATAGGTAAGCTCACTTATGTTTTGTCAGCAGTTAGAACTGGTTTGTGCGGTGAAGCTCTGTTTAATAACTTCTATCTATTTCATCTAATTTAGTGAAGTTTAAATCTCCTTTTACAATTTTGTATAAATGCAAATGCACATATAACATAATAAATACAATGTAATCAAAAGACTTTCTTACACTTTTTTTGTTAATTAGTTTTCCTTGATCTATTAAAAAAACAAACATTTGGCGCCCAGTTGTCTCCGTACTTACGTCACGAGCTGATATAATGTGTTGGATTCGGGCCACAGTTGGAGGATTTAACCTGCTCGTCTTCCCACAGAGGTTTTGAACTTGCTCCTCACGAATGACCAGCCATCTCCCATAAAATATGAAAGAGAGGTGTGTTACTCTGTTTTGTTTGGCTGTGTGCTGTTAAAAAAAACACGAGACGTACGTTGCAATCGCGTCAGCTGGGACTTGAGGTGGAGATGAGAAAAATTCTGGCGGCCGTGACTTACTTTCCTACTCCTCAGCTCTTAAGATTCATTATGTTCACATACTTGCGTGCACCCACAAAGCACAAACCGAGGGCATAAATCACACTGATGGGACTAAAGAGAAAATAACATTGTCATTTACAACATATTAACGTGAGATCACAGCCAGGAGAGCCCTTCTGGGCATCCTTGACTGAGGCAAGTAACCTCCACCCTCCACTCCCAGCTGCTATCAAGCACTCGTCCACGGGCACTGAGAACATGTGTGCTCAATGTCTGTATGTATGTCTGTGTATGGATGTGTACTCTGTGCATGTGTGTGTGTGTGTGTGTGTGTAGGGGGAGCATGCCAAGCCACCTGGAGCAGAGCAGGTATTATTAGTGATGGTGCCAAGAGACACTTAAAATGCAGCCACTCTGTCTAGTGCAAACACGCCTGTCTGGATACAGATCAGACGTGTGTCTATGTGTGTGTGTGTGTGTGTGTGTATGTGTGTGTGTGTGTGTGCTTGCACCTTCGTAAAAGCCTGACAAAGCCTAAGTATTACACACCTTCCACCCAAGATTTATTAGAAATGTCCAGTCCAGTCACAAATAGTTAGTAACAACAACAGAGAGTACACAGACGAAATTTATGAATAAGATAATTTGATATTGGGCCAACAGGAGCACACATTTTTTACAGATGGTGGAGTTTATTAGTCGACTTGCCTCTTCCACCATCCACCTTATGCTGTGAGAGTTCAAATGTTCCCAGACGAGGCACCACAAGGTGATAAAAATGAAATGACAGTTCAAGTGCCATGATTGTCGCAGTCACCTGAACTTCCTGTCCTTTTTACGACAGTGTACAAACAGTTCACACATGCCTGTGTAATAATATGCCTCAATGATGACTCACCTGTTGGCCCTGTTTTCCAATTTGTTATGTTGCAGGAATGTTCAGTTGTGTGTCTGAATGTGTTGACATCCTCCATCGGCTGTGTGGTCTTGATAATTGCCTCATCGGCTATCAACATGATACACCGTTTTATCTTTCATCACACAATGTACCGAACGTCTTGTGCTCTTGGTGCAGCAACACCGGGGCATCAATTTCCAGGTAAAACTGACAATGAGGAGATCTGGAGAGATTCATTTTTCTTTTTTGTAAGTAAAGGGGCTTAAGGGAGGGACAGGGTTGAACGTGAGTATCAAGTGTATGAGACACTGGTAACATTTATATAACGATTTTATTAGCCGGGTGATGAAATTACTTTGGCTTTTTGACTTAACAAACATTTGAATTAAATTAAAACATTTCATTAGTTTCCAAACCTTTAAACTGTTTCATTTTTTTCTAAGAAACTGAAGTTATATTCTTTTCAAACATTTAAATGTGTCTTTCTTAGAAATTAAAAGTTTATATTCTTACTTAAAACTGGACAAATTCATGAAAATAATAATAAAAAAAGAACAAATGAAAAATAATAAGTTCATTATTAAACTCAATTATAGGTAATCATATGTACATTTCCTTGACACATGATTATAAACCCTTATATTGTTATTCATTTCATTAAATGCATTTCTTTTTAGCAATATCCAGTTCGTGTTTATTTACATTTAAATATATTTTGCATTAGTATTTTAGAGTAAAGTAAGCAGAGCAAAGATGACTGAATGTCTTGCATTATTTTACTAATTCATTTACTAATTTAGTAATATAATTCACCATGTGACTAAATCTGATAAAGTAATACTTGTGTTGTGTTTGTGTGTGTGTGTGTATATATATATATATATATAGAGAGAGAGAGAGAGAGAGAGAGATTGTGAAAGGGTTTGTTCTCTTTAGTCAAAGCTGGAAAAAGTAGAATTTCTTTAGATTTTAGGTGCAAAAAGTGACAAACTATGAAAAGATGTACTGATGATGATCCATACGGCTGAAGAGCCTCTTCTACTCTTTCCTGTTTTTTCTGACAGTTTGTTGCCAGTGTTGCCATATCCAAATTCAAAAAGCAGATGGTTCCTGCCTGCTAATTAATGAGACATCTTGACAAAGTTAAAAGCTCCATTAACTGTGACAGTGAATAGTCTCAGAATGCAGCATGTGAAGGCGCCTGCCAGGGTGACATTCAGTTGTACTATCAAAGTGTATTATGAGGTTTGAACCTGATATAGTGACACGGCATTCGTTTGATTTTTAGACAGCAGCGCGGTGCGAGAAGCGGCCCAGAGGTCTCAGATTATTTCACCTCTCTGGGATGAGGATTGATTTCATGCTCAGCGGAGACATTGTTTGACAGATGGTGTTTCTGCAAAGCTGCCAGTGTTTGTCGAGACAGTTTTTATTTTTCAAGCCATGGACGTTGAGTTCTTGGGCATATATACAGAAAATACAGTCACACACACACATGCGCGCACACACACACACACACACACACACACACACACACACACACACACACACACACACTCTAAAGATAAGATAAGACTGGAGTTTATTGATCCCAAAGAAAAGTTCTTGTGCCAGCGAATGCTCAAAAATACAGTAACATCAGAATACAATACAAGAACACAGTAGACTAATAAAAAAATATGTAAAAGGAGTGAACGCTGAATTCATTGCCTTATAGGATAACGATAAAAATAGATTAAGATGAAGACATTCCAAATTAAAGTGTCCTAAGGATTCAGAAACTCTCATTTTGTTACCAGCCCTGTGTTGTGGCAAATAAATCAGCTTATTACTGAACTTATTTAACCTTGAACCTTGAACATGATGTGTCAGTTAACCCAGATAATCAACAATTATAAATCTTTTTTTTTTTTTTAAGTTTTCCATTTACACTTAATGGTTTTAAGCTGCG
>CAEMYA010000024.1:12754042-12777944 GCA_903131615.1 Diplodus sargus
TTTTTTCATAAGCAAATCAAGTGAAATTGCACACTCTTCAGGGAGTAAGGGCATGAATAAATAAACCTTTGGATCAGTATCCTCCAGCAATAACTTTACCATTCTTCCAGTGAGTGAAATGAACAAACCCAGCGGATTTATCACACTTTATCAAACTTATTCTTTGCCTCTGTTGAGATGAAGCTTGTTTACCAATGAAATAATAAAAAAACCCTCGAGCTCAGAGAATTATTCTGATATTACAGGAATGTGGCATTCATTAGCAGGAGTCCAAATGCTTTTTAAACACTCTACACACAGCCTTTATAAGCTGAATTCAATTACCAAATTCAGCACTGAAAACTGTTTTGCTGGAGTGTGGTTCAACTCACGTTCGAGACTACACTCATTTCCAGGCTAAACGGTTGGATCTTAAAAATCTTGTTTAATTTAGAATCCATATTGGACCAATTTATGACACAGTGTTTTCAAAATGTATCACAGGGCAGTATCGCAGGCTCTGAGCAGAGTCAAAACAGTGACTCACGAGAGAAAGGTTTCCCTCCAAACATCTACACACACACACACACACACACACTACAGAATGAGTGTAGGCTTCGTGCCCGGGTTTTTGAGAGAATGCCACTCTGAAGCAGACTTTCCACATGGTCGGTTGGTTCTTCCAGTAACCGGATGGCACACTTCCCTATTTTCCACAGAGGGAGAAAAACTGAAATAGGGTATCAAGGGTGTGGACAATTTAAAATAGGGACTTCCAGTGCCTAACTGGCAGTCGGAAAAAAATAATTAATTTGTCTCATGTTCACGTTCACTGACAGGGCAAAGGCTGTTGGGGTTATAAAACGGACAGGTATATTTTCAGATCTCGTGCACTTATATGTGGTGAATGAATTTCACTGCATTTTTACTAAAACCTCATTAAAATAGAGCTGAATCTTTTGCCTTCCGCAGCTCTGCAGTGGTTTGACTTTTGCTAAAAATGCTTAACTGCTTCCCCTGCTGAGAAGTAACATGAAGCTGCTGAGGTAAGCTAACAGGAAAACTTAGGTTTACGTTAGCATAAAAACATAAACAGAGGGAAACAAGCTAGCTTGTTCAAAGATGACAAGATCCACCTAGGGTCTATAATAAACATACTATTTCTTGTTTATGTGTTCAAAAACCACCTAAGTGTAAAAATATATCACAGACAGAGCCATGCTTGGTCTCTGGCGTGTGCTAGCTAACGCTAGCTAATGGACTACTGACTGTAGCTTTATATTTACAGCACAGACACAAGAGTGGTGTTGATCTTCTCTTTAACTCTTGGGAAAGTATTCTTCTAATTGTTAATAAGAAAAGAGGCTTGTTTTGTGCACGAGAAATAGTCGAAGCAGTGAAGGCTTAAAGGTGTTATCTGTTGGAAAATGTTATTTTTGAGCCTCATTTGCAACTCGTCAGATAAGATGTTTTGGGATGGCGGCCAACCCGTCCCACAATCCCAAAGCGTCAGGTTGTGAAGTGTTGGGAAACCCAGAGCGTTGTTACTTGACTAGTTGGGAATGAGACTGAACAAATACAAATAGCACCTCTAAGAGAGGCGGGGAATGGCACCTTCCTTGGACTCACACTCATTCTCAATCTACCCCTGACACGCCGCAGACCTCCTCCCTGCAGCTTGCCAGCCCAAACTCTGGTCTGTTTAGGCTTCTATTGAGATTTATTTGCCGCCAGCTTTCATTCTGGTTGAGGGACATTGTGTTTATTCTTCAGCCCAGACCACAAAAGTCACCAGTCAACTAGGCTACCTGCATCAGGGTCGTCCTTATTTGTGTTGTAAGTGTTGCTTGCCTTATAAAAAGCAGGACGCCTTCAGGTTTTCTTCTGTTGGTACATCTTTGGTTTATCTTGACTGAACCCCTATGCACCTTCAACCCATTGGGTTGAAATAACCCAAAAAATGGGTTCGTCCTTATTAGTTAGTTCCTTTCGGTCAAATATTCAGTTTATATTCTTTAGGTTTAAGCACAAAACCCACTTGATTAGGAAAATACCTTGTTTTGGTTGACACAAACGTGGTTGGAAAATTGACTTCCCTTCAAAAATATCATTTTTTTGTTGCCACAAACATGGCTGGAAATTGTCAAGAGACATACTCAAAAATACTGGTCCAAGCAGGGCTGAATAAAAACAATATTTGAATACAAATTGTCCTTGCTCCTCTGGCATACAGGCTAACAAGATAATCCTCTGCCACAATCTAAAATAACAGGTCGACTGCAAATATGTAAAGTAATATGCATATCGAGCATGGGGGGTTGCACATAGCATTTTAAGATTACGGCAACATACAACTTGATATCACAAGATTGCATAGATTCATGTATTTGGTAAGATTTGATTTGATGTGTGGCTGTAATGGAAATGGTTGGTCATAAAAATTGACATTGGGTAAATATTCGTGTACATGTTATGACTGGCCTCTTTTCTCCAATTGCTTTGCTTTCTAAAGGAAAAAAAAAAACCTAAACACAGCTAGTCTGTGCAACATAGCAATTTCAGCAGTAACAATATATGTCCCTGTCAGTACCAATGTTCCCACATCAAGCGCGTGTGGACGACAGGCTGCAATCTGGGGCTTGGGTCTGCTGCATCTCTCCCCTGTTGCCTTATAATGAAGGCTGACTAGAGCAGAGATTAACTGCGATCTGGTTTACGTTAACCCCCAGCAGCTTCTTAAGCTTCAGATAAAGATTAACATGGGACTAAAAGGTGGGTGGTTACTCGATTCGCCCTGTTTGTCAAGTCTGTTCACGACGCGTACGCCTAATTGGGCTGAATCGAATGGATGGCCGTGAAAACTACACCCAATTATAGGAAATAAATGGGCATCTCCAGGAGGGGAACCTTATTAGCGTGAAATGAATGAAAGTCTGTCCAGGCTGATGTAAGTCTGGGAGGAGCAGATTTCTGCGACTCTCTGACAGCTAATTTGCTGACGTGACGTAATGCTGCTTCGAGAGACAACAATGAGTAAGAAGCAAACAAAGCTGAATATAATGCTTAAATGGATAATGAGAAGCATTTTGCCACTTGTGACTTGTAAACTCAACGTTTATATTCGCTCTCTACTCCTTAGCTCAACGAGACGGGAAGCATGAGACCCATAAATGTGACTGCCAAAACAAAACAGTGCTCCAGCGGCCGGATCAGCGGACCTCCCAAACACTCACGCTATACCTGAACTAGTATCAGTGACAGTGTGATGGAAATAAATGTTTCTTTTCTCATAAAAATGAAATATATATTACAAATAGACTTTTGCGATAGCTGTAACTCGTTTGCCGAGCTAGCATTTAAGTAAACTCGGCAACACAGTGAGATTTGTTTCAGGCCCAAAGGTTGATGTTCAGATCACTGAAAGAATAGAAGTCTATCACATTAGTTTGTCAGAATTGAATCTGAGAGCATTTGAAGATTCCATCATAATCTTCCTTTTTGAAAGCTATATATATAGTCGGTCAAAGTCTGATACTGATGTTTACATCACAGGAGTCACGGTTCACAACAAAGTTCAAAACGATGGGAAAAAGAGATTATGTAACTAACTAGCCACGGCAAACGGTAACGTGTTAAGCCCTGATTTTAAGAGAGATGGTTCAAAACATGTAACACTCCTAATATTTACACCCCCCATAATCTAAATCTGCTTTCCGTTCCAAGTTATGATGGAGTGAGTTCCTTTGAAACGGCTGTCCGAGCTAAACAAGGCAACTCTGCAATGATGAATTACCAAACCAACACGCATGCTTGCATACAGATCGATGATGTTTGGTTTTATGAAGTTAGTCATTCTTTATGTCTAAATGTTGTAGTTATTTAGCTCACACATGTCCACATAAGGCAAATTTGTTGAACTGTGGGTTAACAATATGAATAGAACGGCAAAACTTTGGGCTAAGTGCGGTGTTAATTGCCAATGTTTGACCCATTTATTAAATCACACAGATAGAGCATGTTCTACTTTTTGAACGTACGCTTTCATTTCAGTGTAGAGCGAAATATTTCCTCGGCTGTATTGCTCATTGTTCCTCTAAATTAACTACTAAAATAGAAAAAGTGTTTTAATTCAACTTGGGTCGATAATTTTGTATTGGTTATTCTAACAATTAACTTTTCTTCAGTAAAATAAATAGACTGAGAGACTGCTTTATTAATCCCAAAAGTGAAATTAGAGCTGGATTGTCCTCGTAAACCTATTACAGATTGTACATAGAATATATTTATACTCGTGAGTATAGGTATAGGTCTGTTACACAATATTTTAAGAAACGGCTTTAAGAAGGAGTTAAGAAACGGCTCAATAGATACAAAAGACACTGGATACAGACAATCATAATAATAACAGCATTCAGCTGTTCGGTCAGGTTTTTTTCTTTGAAGGCAAAATTGGAAGCGAATGCGGCCGTAGTTTTGGCTACAATCCTTCAGGCGACTGGAAAACATGCATATAACTACAGCAAGTATCAAAGTTGGACCAGACGCTCCAGGTTGTTCTGATTATAAAAAGGCAGTTTGGCTAATATTTCAAAGTTTGTCTTTGTTTTTCTCTTCCAAATGAGTTTGACTAAACTTAAGGTTTCATAGTCTCCCTTCCCAGACCTCTGTAAATAACTTACTGAGTGTTATATATTTTTATACCGTCAATAGGAACAGTGGCCAACGTACTAACAAGCAACCCAAATGCTACATAAACAGAATGATTGTTTAGTGTAATGCATGAGATAAAACGCTTGCATGCTTTTTTCTCCCACTGCGGTCGGGCTGGATATCCTCTGAAATCAAACTCGTCTCAACACTGAGCTGAAATACAATATTCCATTTGCCTCCTCAATCCCGAGCCTCCCATCTCAACCTCTCCGTTAAGGGTAGGTGCACATGGCTGATGGATTTAGTCCCCAGATGGGTCGTCCCTCTCACATTCAAAAAATGTGCATCCTGGTTTTTCACTTTCTCCTTCACCACCAACTTAAAAAAAAAAAAAAAAAAGAATGGCTGGACGGCAACTTTGGCACATAATTAACTCAAGAAATGTTGTAGTGGTTTGCATCCAGGCTTCCCTTAACCCTCGGGTTTAACTCCATTTCTGTTTCGAGACATATTCATCCATCTGCACTCTCTTGATCCGTAGTCCAAACCACAACGATGACTCACGGGTAAATGAGCTGAAAGAGCTGGGGGGGAGGCGGGGGGGAGACAGCAAGCGGACAGATTAAGTCGCAGGGAACGTTTTGTGGCGGGGAATCAGAGGGACGCAGTTTCAATGAGACTGCTTGCGGGTGCTGGAGGCCGATGAGGCGGTGCTGTTGCCTGGAATAACAGAGACTGTCAGGATGACGAGCACGGATGGTGGTCCCTCCCGTACCGCCTTTTATAGGAGATCCTCCGGAGAAGAGGGGAAGAAGATTAATTTCATTTTTATTCTGGAACGGATTTGGAAAGGCATCCAGCGTGCGTCCGCAGAGGATAGCTAAACAGTGTTGGATGAGTTCAAGTGAACAATATGAAATACTACTTTCATTCACATTTTTAGACGGTTGTGTTTGTTTTTCTGGTCCTCCCTAAAACTGAGCTCAAGATAAAACATTATGTTACAGACAAAGCTTAGGTGACGCATTATCTCAAACCTAAAGAGGCAATACATTTCTGAATATTTAAGTTATTGTCAACAAATTCCATGTAAAGACCAAAACCAACAATAAATGGTCTAAATAACAGGCTTGGCTATTCAAAGCCTGCTGTTATTTTTTCCTTGGTAGACATCAATTGTTGTCCCAGAACTATAAATTGACATGTTCCTTCATTATGATGAACATGGGCATTACAGTTTGAGTCATTTCCACAGAGATTGTCCTAATGCAGTAAAAAAGAAAACAGCAGTGCACAAATGTGAATTAGTCCGCTGCTGAAAATAGTCCTCCGCAAAAGCACAGTATATTTCTGTTTGAGTAATGTGTTCTAAGAACTACAACCCCCAGCTGTTACATGAAATAACTGAGACTTAAAAGAAAAGCACAACTGTATATTTTTTACTTGTTTTGAAAGATTTAGATCTTCAACACAGCCACGGAGCCACGGGTCTGTGTCTAAGCGCCACATCATTATGGCAAGCTAGCTGGCTAGCTCAATTCTATGGATTTAATGAGCAATCGAAATCATGTCTAAGTGGAGAAACATTTTCAGAGGCTATGCATCAAGCAATAGTCAGAAAAGAGGTGTCTAGGGAAAACTCGGATGTCGATGTCTGGGATGCTCCTCCACCCCTCGGCTCCTCTTAGCAAAAACTGACAGCTCCAGCCACCGCTGAAACTGTTAGTGTTACGGAATCTTCAGCACTAGACGGACATGTAAATGTAAAAGATGTTTTAATAACAATTTTAGAATAAAGAGTAAAATAACTGTTAGGGTTGATCTGCGTGTCACTTTTGCTTTGGTGCTTCTTGCCCACCTCAATTAATATTTCCGGCTGAGCTACTTCTTCAGCAGGCGTGCTGCACACAGACAGGCTGAGGAAGTCAGAAAGCATTGGGAGACTTTCAAACACATTGATGGATTTAATTGGATTTATTTATTTTTTTGTTATTTTTTTAGTCAATCACACAAACATCATCTGGGCACCATGAAAACTCACTTCTGTGTGAAATAAATTGGTCTAGCAGAGGCATCATTTACTCTAGTTTGATTAACATCTGATAACATCTGCACTGCCACGCTGTGTCAGGAAAGCATTTGTGGTTGTTTTTTTTTTTTAAATTAAACTTTTTTTTTATAAACATGGGGGAGGAGAAATTGACTCGGGGCCTCAGACAGACATGTGTTAGTGGACAAATTTAAGCACTCTGGTTTGAGTATTATCATGACCTTTGTTGACAGTAAGGGCAGCCTCATCCTTTAATGTAAAAACAAAAGAACATGCTGACTAATTATCTTGGCATTACTCCTTTATTCATGCAATGCTATTTTTTACTATTTAAGCTTTTATAAAGATCAACACGATCAACGACAACAACAACAATCTCATGACGGAGCACTGAATCAATTACTTAATCCAAAGCCGTAACGAAGGTGACAAAAACATCTGCAAACCTTTTTTTTTCATTGTTTTTTCTGTATGCTCCTTCTTTCAAATTGCCACGCAACAGCCCGAAAGTGATTGCACATTTTCTTCTTTTTTTTTCTTCTTTATTTGCGAGAAGAAAAACAAGTTAAGAAAAGAAACTTTACAAGTATCCCGGTGAAATTACTTGAAGGGAGTAAGAAGTGCGCAGTAGTTGAGACGTTTTCTGGCTACCAGTGTTTAAGCATCCCCAGATGGTTGTAGTTGAGCACCCGGCTGTCTGCCAGTCCACTTCACCAGAGGCACTACCACCCAGAGCAGAATACTCTCTGCTAGTAAGTGTCCAAGTGTGGAAAACAAAAACAAAAAAGAAAAAAAGAAAAACACTTCTGTTCTGTTTCTGAGATAAACACCAGTGAAACAGAGGGGAGAAAAACTAAGGCGAGGTTACTTTAAGACTTCACTGACTGGACTTCCTTTTAGCAAACTATCACCGATCAGGATAGATCGTTTCACTTCATGTGGCATGCACACGGCAAAAGACGCACGTTTCCCTTCTGTTTTGTATTACAGATCAAATAACACAGTACACAAACGATTTGAGCTTTTTCGCTCATTCGTGCCCCGCGGTTCATCTCTGAGGTGACGGCCGCCGTTTGGGGAACAAGCTGTACAATTCAGCTGGTCAAACATCGCGCTGAAAAGAGGCTGTCCAAACCCTTTCATTAACGTGAGTAATGACAGTTAATATGAGGTGATAATAGCAGAGTTCAGACAAACACCACTCGCAGGCTGTTAGCAATACAGATTTAACAATAAAACAGTTGTTCGGGGCTGAATTGAACACCAGTTCAACAACATATTGGTAAGCTTTGCTGTTATATCTTTAACCCTAAAGTATTCTAAAAAACAAACAGAAATCATTTCTCACATAGAAGAAAATTAATCTTTATTATATTATATAAAATAATCTTTATATGATATAAAGATTCTTGCTAGCATATTCTCTTAAGTCTTTCTTTCTTCTAAAGATTTAGAGAAAGGTAAATATCCAGATGGGGTTAGAGGGAACTCAGTGAAATTAGAAAAAATGAGGAAGTTACACTGGTCATCAATATTCATGTTAAATATATGTATTCAAATGATAAATTCATGTCTGATTAATCAATCAAACCAAAAAAAGAGGTCAACATTCAAAAACAACAAATAGTCAAAACAAGTCTATGTTTTGCTCACGATCCTTTGTGTCAGAATACAACCACTGGCTCGTAAGTCTAATGGCGTTGTTATGACTTCCCTCTAATCAATAACATTGTTTTCACTGATGTTACACATTTGAGTGACCTCACCGCCGAGCCACAGTTCATGTTTTTTCCCTCTGAGCTCTTCCTCTTCCCTTGAAATAAAAGCAGCATGTAGTCGGGTCGACTGAGGTAGCCACGAGTCCCTCGTTCTCCAGCGGAGGATGAACTACTCACGCATCTCACCCTGTGTGTGTGTGTGTGTGTGTGTGTGTGTGGGTGTGTGTGAGCCTCACCATCTGGCCGCCATCAGCTGCCCGAGCCGAGGTCCTGCTGACAGTCAGAGCCAGCTGGCTGACTGGACAACAGTGCAGTTGTACGAGAGCAGACCAGAAGCAGACGGAGGCAGGTTACTGCTGGCTCTGACCGTCAGAGTGGGAAAAGTACATGACCTTGATCGTGATATGAAATGTACCAGACTTCAGTCATCACACACATTCAGTGCTATAGAACGTATTCATCTATATACTTACACTGATGATAATTCTTGCTTTAATAATGCTTTTAATGCAGGCAGATGATGGAGAAGGGTGGAAGAGAGGGAAAGGGCATCGTGTGTGGGTGTACGCCAGCCGTCAGTTAGCCCTCCGGTTGTTTTCCTGTATGCATTAAAACATTGTAAGCAAAAGTCCACGGCTTGAGGCATGACATTTAATTTGCTAAACTTATAATTATATAATACATGGATCAGGAGGAGGTTGCTAGGTCCACATTTCACAGCCTGGGGTGTTTACTATGTGGGCAAAAATAGTGGAACAATATTGATTATAAACAATGCACTAAAGAATCCAATTACAGCATTCTGAACAGTGTTTGTTTGAAGGAGCACCGATCCAGACAACCACTTCCTCGTTGTGTTGTAGTCATTAGTTTTGTCATGTTGCTGTTTATTTTCTGGGTTAATCAAAAACTGTGCTTAGATACAAACTGAGATGTTTCTTCATGACTTTCGTATTCATGTAATAGCATTCTTGTAACTTCAAAATACTCAGAAAGGACCTACTCTGCAAGAAGGGAACTTCTGACAATACTTCTATACTTGTAAGTAATGAGGCTGGTGCAATTCCACACTTTTGTTATTGTCAATACATCAAGGAAAAACACCAGAGCACACTGTTCTTAATACTTCCTGTCTTGTGCCTTGTCTGTGGCACAAAGCCCATTCATTTCGAGTGAAAACATAAATCTTTAAACACCAGTCATAAATGTGTGGTAATATGTTTTAGGCTTTAGCTGTACAGGCTCCTACAGGACAATAATTGTAGGAGGGATTAATTCATCCATTGTTGGTATATTCATGGGATTTCTTGTCAGCAGGGCAAATCTAAAACATTCCTGGCCTCGTCTGTTAAGATTAAATAGAAAGGTCTTGGCCTGTACATGTATAGTACTTAAATAAGTGACCTGAAAACCTCTTACACCACTAAATGAGTACCTTGGTCCAATGCAAGCAGTGTTTTTTTTTCTTTCTTTCAGGTCTGGAAGTGGAGGGCTACTGTATTTCCTCCTGGATGAGATAAGAGTTTGCCAAAACCAGCCACAGCAGCAGTAAAACACAGCGGACTGAAAACACTGGTGTGCCTGCCGCTGTCTGAGCCTCTGTAGCCTCTCTGTGTTATCTGCCGCGTGGCTGGTGCAGCGCCTCAGTCTGCTCATTGTATATCATGGCGCAGATCTGAAATGCGCTGTGGAAATTGCCGAGCTGCCTGGTGAGTCAGAGCATCATTGTTATGACCATCTTCCTCAAAATGGCCCCTAAAGACCAGACTGGACCAGGCGACAGCAGAGAGAGAACAAAGAATGGCCTCTGGCCTCGAGGTTGTTCCCACACTTACGCTGCCAGTCAAGGAGAGTCCAAGAAACGCGGATAAAACAGGCTTAGACGTCTGTGTTGGCATTTGGATCAAAACAATATTTGTGGAGGAATCAGTTTGTAATGTACTACAGGACGAGTGCAAACAGGGAGATCATTTGCGTAGAAATCAAAATGGCATGTCGCTAGCATATCATGTCCCCCCCGCCTTTTATAGGTTCTCACATCTGTTTACCCCCGCGAACATTCAACCCAGTCCTGTCTGTTTTCAGACACATCATGCATGTTTTTGATGCGTCAGTGTCTTTTATTTTCTCTTGAGCACAGTGTGTTTGTTTTCCTGTGCGTGACATCTTGTGCAATCAGGGCAGATCCCATCGGCCAAATAAAAAACAGCATGCTCATCCCGGCTGTGGGGCAGAGACGGATCCACAGTCGTAGCCTACCGTAGAACCCAAAAAAAAATAAGTGTCGAGTGATTTTGTCTTTTTCAAACCCTGCATCGTTTGGGAGACAAGATCTGTGATCGTAAAATATAAAACTCTAGAAACAGAAGCCAACATGACAGGACAGTATAAACTCTGAATATCTCCAATCTAGTAAATTGTTAACATCTGGCACGCAGTGGTGTTAAAACACTACTTCTTTTTTTTTGGAAGGTTTCGCCTGACTCCGTGTTGCTGTAATTTGACAAAATGGTCGTGACATTTTCAGTGATCATGTATTGTGTCTTTAGAAGCGAGCCTGGATGCCCGGGAGGTCTGGGGGCAGTGACTCATGCTCAAAGCCTTTGCGCCTGTGACATGGAGAAAGGAAATAAGAGCCAGATGCCAACAGATATCCACAAGCACATGGCTCACAGGACAGACCCTGTTCTCTCTGTGTGTATTCCCAGCAGTCATACACAAAGGATTCAGGTGCGACTCAAGTGATTTTCCAGTGGCGATTTTACGTCAAAGCCCTGGCAATATGTTTACAATTGTCAGAAATTCACCTTAAGAACCAAAAGTAGGCCGACACATACACACACGCATACGCACTTTGTACAGTAAGATGCATAATTTTGTCCTGGTTTTTATGTTTTTCCATAGTTTGGGCGGGGACGAACATGTTTCAGCTAAAACAGATTTTACCAACTATGTTTTAGATTAGAAAAGAACTGGCACCGATGTTGGTTTCCGTCAGAGATCTCTTAATATACTGTGGTGTGCTGCCAGTAAATCATCCAAAAAAGCCGAGATCCACCAAACAGCGGAACTTTCACCATCTGCTTATATAGTTGTTTCAAAGGATGAACTCAGGAACTTGACTTCATAAACTGCAGCTTTCCCTTACTTTTTTTTATTTTTACACAATGTTCCCCTTGTAAATGCAAACACTGGGGCATCAGTTGCTCCTTTTCTTACACTGCTACACGAAGAAAGTCAACATAAAGTTATCACATCAATGAAAGTGCCTTAAATTTTGAGAGCAAACGCTGTTTTTTATGAGTGAACAAGTCAGAACATGGCACAGCGGGTGATCATACAAACCTGAAATGTCAGAACGTACATGCAATGACAAGAGATTGACCTGGGTTGGAGAAGGAGGGAAGACCGTCCTCCTCGATGATGATTATGTGGGTGGGTATGAGTGCGTATGTACAGTATGTGCGGATGACGAAGATGTCGGTAAGGGGAGTGCTTAGCAGAACCAAAAAAACAGACCGAAAATAAAAGGAACTCTTTCTTGTTGTCTCCACCGCTCCCCTTCTGTTCTATTCTCCTGTGTGAGAGGTGGGTGTATGTTTGTATCTGCGTAAATAAATCACAAACATGAACACATGTGAGTGACCAAAGGGAACTGGGTTCAAGTCCATCAGTCTGTTGACAGGGCTACATAGCTAATTAGCTCAGCTAGCTGCAGCACATTAGACAGCATGTAAACTTATCTTCAAATATCACTTCCATTCGTTTTAATACTGGTGTGGGCCCTTACTCACATCATTCTGTGATGACCAAACACATTTGTATTGTTGTAAATTTGTATTTCTTTAAACTAATCACATGTGTGCAGAATGCAGAATGTAGTCTCTACAAAATACTGTCTGGGAGAGCTTGGGGAAGTGAGTTCTGGCCTTAAAATGGCTAAATCCCACAGTAGAAAAGGTATCAGCTGCTAGCTTGTTTCTGTTTGTATTGTTAGCGAGCAAGTTAGAGGTAAGGCAACTTGTCAACGTCAGCATGTAGTGTGCTAGCTTGGGGGTTGTTTCACGTAACGCTAACATGCAGATAAGGGAAGAAAATGCTGTCAAACTTAAACCAACAGTCTACATCAAGCAAGTCAAACTTACACCACCACTAACAACACTTTCGCAACAACACTGATTGGCAACCCACTGAGCAAGTTTGCTACTGTCTCTTGTTTCCCTGCTGGGGCTCAGCCTGCAGTACGCTGCAAGGACAAGAATTTGGTCGTCTCTCCGTTACCTTTATTCCCCTTTCTTCTAATAACAGAAAACACAATACATATAAAACACATGCTGATATTATATTTTAATTGCATGACTTAATGTGACTTCAGTTGGACTTAAACAGCAAGCCGCTAGCTTAAGTAAAGAAAGTATGTCCAGTATGTTTTGTAGTTTTTACGGGGCTATTAAATTAGTGAACTCATATGCAGACAAAACCAGCCCAGGAATGAATTAATTTATCAGAGAAGATGTAAGAAGATGATGATGGTTAAAGAAGGGAAACATGACAACACTGTGATTGAAGTCCTGCACAAAGATCAAATAATCTTTCTCAGCCATTCAAAGAAGCCATCAGCCTGAAACGTCTGGAAAATAACGCCCAGCCTGAAAAACCCAAACCAGACAACATGCTGCAACAATAGACTTAGGTGGGATGGAGAAAAAGCACACTAGTAAATTCTCTCTGGACTTCCACCTATACTTGCTGACCATTCATAAGCCCAAGGTGGACGCCACTACCGCAGAAACTACCCTCCAAGCACCACGTGGATACAGTGTGCGTTGGCGCCATTACAGAAACTATGGCAAGCTCTCTAGAATCAAACAACACTGCCTTGCTTTTTCGAGTCTGCCGCTCTGCTACAATCCCTGCCAACCAATTATAGGAGTTTACATTCCATGCTGAACATTGTGCCACAGTGTACTTAATACACATCATTACTATTACTCTCCTGTGGTAGAGGAACTGAAGAGGACAGTTTAATTTACGTTGCATGATGTTCTGTTTTATCCTCATCCAGCTCCAGAGAAATCCCATTTTCACAGCCTCTTCATCACTATCTCAGATAATGCAGAAGCCACGCGTTCGACATCCGTCCATCCATGTGTTTGGGATGCTGCACAAGTCGGCTGACTCTGCCAGAAAATATATAAAAACTAAAAATGCTTAAAAGTTCCCCCTTGAGGATGAACAGGGTGTATCATATTCAATGGTGGGGATAAGAAGATGCTCTGAAGAAATCAGGCCTCTTCAGCGAAGGCTCTCCAGTGAGCACTACGCTACACTAAAACGACATATCTGGCAGAGCTGTCTCCCAAATGCAATAGCCGTGAATGATGCATCAGCCGGCTGTGTTAAAAATCAAAGACTATTCTGTACATCTGGAGAACATGGAAAAGGATGGGATGATTATCCAAAATATGAGTGTGTCCTCAGAGCAATCCATCATTTGTTATTAATCAGAGCAGAGCAGTAATCTATCATGGTACTTGAAGTAGGGAATTACTAATCCATCTTTCCACAGCTGACACAAAATCACACTGTGTATGGTGGATGAGGTAATTAATAGATGTAGCGATAAGACGTTAGAAAAGGCTGAGGTTTGTTTTAGTTTTAAATATATATACAGTATATTCTGAGGACAAATACAGAAAGCAGGTCTTCATAAACTTCTAAAGGGCAATTCCACATGTACATATGGTATCAATACGGCACTGCTAGACGGCATTTCTCAAATGTGTCAAGTGGTGTAGCCAGCTAAAGTGCTGCAAATTCAGCCCTGATGTGCTTTAGTTGCATTTCACAACTTGCGTCTTTAAGAGAATTAGTCACCTGGGCCTCCGTAAACCTGATACTCATCCCTCAACGAGCAACAAGAGTTACAATGTGGGTATTATAAACAAACGCCGGGGCTAAATGGTTCCAATTTGAGTGTCAGTGACCCGTAGTGCTGTTGCTGGTTCACATGACTCTCTTTAGTTTGACGTGAACCCTGATGTGACTCATGGTGTTTACATATTCCACCACATTCTTCTCTTCACTGGAGCACACAGAGAAAAGGGAACAGCCGGGGACAGTAGGTGTCCAGTGCGGTCGAGGTCAATTAGAGCCAGTTCATAGCAGACAGTCATCGGCATATTGTTTAAACCTGTGATTGAGTCACTTCGAAATTCCTTACTGCATAAAGAAAAAACATTCCTGCCAATAAAGTGTTGTAGTAATCAGTCCTAAACCCGGATATTAGTTAGAATGTTGCACTTTTGGTTCCCTCATCTCATTTTTAAGTATTTCAATAATCAAATCACAATTGTCCTCGGCAGCACTCAACACTTGCCCGTGTGAGACCTGGCATCCAAAGGTTTGTACCATTATTGATCAAGGTTGGGGCAACTTGCCATTTTCAACATGTAAGTTACTGCTGTAGCTTGGAGGTTGTTGTTGTTACCCGTCGCAACAGGGTCAGGGGCAGGTGGCCACAATCAGGGTTCTAAATTGACTTTTTGTTTGTCAATCAGAATTTCCAGTAGCCAAATTTTTACCAGTGAAAATAAGAGAGATTAGATAAGAGAGATGAGTGCCGCTGAATGAATTATTTTTACAATTTTGGATTTTATTAACACAATCTAAGTACAATACATACACATACACATACAGTACATGCATACAACAAAAAAAAGTCATTTATTTTTCATTTTGATAATTTCAGAGCTCTACCGCATCAAATTTCTTCAGCACTCTCTGAACTCATTTGTTCATCTGAATCTGAGCCATCCTCAGTTCCTTTTGTTGTTGTTGTTGTTTTGGCAGATTTAATCCTGAGGCTCTCCTGATGACTCCGGGCACATGGCAGTCCTTACAAAACATGACAACGTTTTCGTGATCAAAGACAAGCAATTCAAGACCCGTCAGCTATTTGGCATTGAACTTTCTTTTTTTTCGTTTCGCACGCATTGTTGTTGATATTCTCAATCTCATCCCCTGCCTCCTTCCTCTTCTCGCCCTCAGACGTCTGTCCAACCAGCCACCGCCGCATTTAGTTCAAGTTTAGGCTACTTTTTAATTTACTTTAACTAGCTCCCTCCCTTCTTTTGATTTCTGCTCCGTTCATTCACTCTTTTCCTTCTTTCTCTTCTTTGTGTTTTCTGTTTCCACAGTTTCTCACGCTGGTTGATTGCACAGCCTGCCCGCAGCCAATGGGCGTCTTATACGTCTTCACGTAGCATCACGACAGTGTTCATGGGAAATGTAGTCAGTACTGCCTAGGGAGCGAGAACAGTAGAGCGGCTCTGACTGACATGATTGTCTCATGCATCACCGGCCAAACTGGCCAGTAAGTTTTTATTAACGACCGCCAAAATGATTTATAACCCGCATTTGGCAGGTTGGCAGGTGTTAATTTAGAACCCGGGCCAGTGTTTTCCACACATAGACTTTGCTTGGCTGACCAAGTATATTTGGTAACCCATTAGAGCATTTTTTTACATTTCTGTTTTATCCATGCAAGAATGGCACCATCTGAGATCGATTAACTGGTGGACAATCTGCACTTGCTCTACACCTGCTGTCCGTGTCATCCAGTACCATGTTGGTTACGATATTTTCTATTTAATTAATTCATGACAAGCTTGTTCCACACGAGGCACACCTGCTGTTGAGAACTCTGAATCAGGGTTGAAAAGTCAAAAACCTGAGGTGGGGTTTATGAGGAACTGTATAAAACATACTGCTGACAAAGGAAGTCAACAAAGCAGACACATACAAGCATGAAACGTAACCTTTGTTTCACAGTCTACTGGTTAATATGAATGAATTCTCCGCAGGCCGTTGTCATGAATTCGCTCCACGGCCACGATGTTGAATTTTTTGACATGTTTTATTTCTTTCACGTGTAATCCAATTCAGGTGACAAAGATAATTTGCCTCCCTAAGATCTGATCAGTGAGACGTGGCTGTCTCCACTCAGCGGTTGTACACACAGCGTAGGACTAATGGAGCGCACTTGCCTCTGTTTAAGTGTTTCCATATTGCCAGATTGCCTTTAAGTCATACAGTCTACATTTGACCCTTCTGCCTGGCCAATTCACGTGTCATTAAATTCTGGGAAAGCTCAACGTTCCCTGGCACTAGAACATAGATAAACCAAAAAGGCCCCACTCTTTTTTTGTTAGCATGCTGCTAGAATATCAATGTGATGGCTCAATGGATGATTTATTGACTTTTCTATGCTTCCAGCGCAGTTGTTTATGGAGTCCTTAGAGGATTTCTCAAATTCATGTATTCTTTCTGTATCCACGGCGGGTGTGGAGGTATTGACACACTGTAAGGCTGTAAATCCAGATAAAAAGCAAGCCAGCCAATTAGCCTGAGTGATGTGCCGATGGACACAGGAGTGACAATTAGGAGAAAACAGCTTTAAAAATGTCTTGCATTTGGTAACTAGTAGCCGCTAAAGTAAACATTTCATTTAAATGATGTTTTGCCTCAGGACAGCTCCTGGCAGAACACTCTAACTTGAGCCCTAATGGAAGGCATTAAAGAGAAATTAAGAGGCCACATGGACACACACTTACTTGATCTCCTTTCTAGCCGGTGACTCTGGTCTTTACCCTCTCTGCTTAGATGAAACTTCAAAGGAGAGGACGTCAGCGCGAGTATCATGAAGCCACAACTGGCAACAGAATGAAACGCAGCAGGGCTGTTCCTACAGCAGCTTGCTGTACATCTGTATATGTTTCACTCTTTATTTTTTCACTGCGCGGGAGTTTATTTGATGAACTGACACACACTTTTTTTTTCTTTTTTTTTTGCCAGGAGCAGATGGTGCTGAGATGAAGCAAGATGGTCTCAATACACAAGGCCACCACAGTCGCTAACTGTTGAGGAAAAATTAGTTGAATTAGTCTCAAAGACTCACACAGATACAGTAAATGCCGTGACAGAACAAAAGAAATGTACTTTTCCACGAGCACGGGCTGTGACAAGCACGCACTTGACCCTCCTTACGCCCTTAAAGCTTCATTCGCTTGTTTCTCAAATTGACAATTTGTGTGCATAGAGCAGAAATGTCGGGATGGTTCTGTATGCTCGCCTGGTTTTTATGTGGATGGTTTTCGAGACTTATTAAATGCCATAAAGGATCAACATCAACGTTTTGATTGCACAATCTGCAATACATTCATCCTGCAAACTACATGCAGAGTGGAAACTGGGGCTCAGGTTTATTGTGATGAAAACGACCAGGCTCGTTTATTGCAAATCATCCTCATAGCTTAACGGCCGAATAGCTCCGCGGACGATGACTGCAGCGCGACGCGTGTACTGGGTTGAAAGATGCCTGTAGTGTTTATTAATTTTACAACTCGCTAACATTAACTAGCAACGATGTAAGGGCAGCGAAACATCGCCTCGTTTTTTGGAACAACTAAAAGAACAACCATTGAACTTTGGTTTCACCCTGGACATGAACAGCAGTCATCTCTGTTAAAGTCCTTTGTTTGTTTGCAAATACGTCCATGACAACTGCCTCCTTATGTGTGCATTGTTGTTTTTGACACCACGACACCTCACTCTCTTAATAATTAAGCTGTTTTTACTGTCCTTTGTCTGATGAGGACAGGCTGGTTTACAGGCAATAACATCACAGTCTACAGTAATGCTGTATTCCAGACAATGTCGGATTTTCCCACTTGAAACTTCTGACATCCGACTCAAAGCTTTCCAGGCACAAAAAGTGAACAAAAAACGAGACCGACCGTAGTGCAGTGCAACCTCTGTGCATAATAAGAAAATTCTGTGGTCTACAAACACACCCTAAACCCTTCCCATGGATGTTGACATAATTGTGTAGCATCAAACAACTGGGAATTCCAACCTTGAGTGGCGTTCAGTTGTACTTTTCCTAGTAGAAGATCGGAAATGTTTAAGAGGGCAGCATAAGTTTTCATGTTCTTTCATTCATGCGGCGAACAGTGTTTAAATACAGTTTCATCAGTATTTTTCTACCCATACTGTCATATTCCCTGATTTGGATGATCAGGGGTTAAACACCTGCCTCTTTCGCTTTGTCAGTGTAACAGTACTCCGGTTTATGACCTAATGCTGACATGCTTTTCTGTATTCTCTATAAAATCTTAATTAAAAGGCATGACATGACATGAGCGCAGGTAAAATTGGGGCAGTGCTTGAAAGACAATATGTAACTAAATCCGTCAGGAGAGAAAAATCCACGGAAACAACAAAAACTGTGTTTCATAGAAACACGGAAGGGACACTAAAAGCAGATTTATCTGACGATTCAACCACGGAGAATTTTTTTTTAATGTAGTTATTTTTCAGGTTTTTGCAAGCGCAGCTGTGATCCCATTGGATACTCTCATTCCTCAAAAGTTTTCCATTATCTTTTAGGGTTCTTACCGGATTGAATTGTTTGCAACATATGGCTCATGATTCATGGAATTTGCAACATGTGACAAACATTTTGTGACCATCCTTATCAGTGTCTCCATAACAGTCATTGCTTCCTGAGGCTATTTATGTTTTTCTTGAAGAGATGAAGGCCAAGTCACAAATTATTCCATCATGTGGCCAATGCGATCGGTCTTTTATAACGTAAAATAATACAACGTAATTACTTTGTCCCTGTGGAACTGCGTGCTTTCATTTAACATTTCTATTTACGACAATGTTTCTTTGAACAGCTTCCTTTCTATTCCGTCTGCGCTAACAGCTCAATCAGCCCCATCTTGGAAAAAAAAAACACGTCATATATCTCCCATTAAAGGAGTGTGCCTAACAGTCGGTCAAAAGTGCCGAACAGTAATTCCTTTTATGCTCTCGGTGGCCATGTACTCAAACTTGTTCAAACAATATCAGGTGGAGCCATTTGACTGAGTAGCTTTTCATCACATTTCTTTGATGGTGAAACATTATCGGCTTATTTTGGCCTTGCAAAGACATGTAAGTCCCAGGAAGAAAGTCATTTTGGGAAGCACAGTATGAATTCAATGCTCAATTCTTTTGACCAATAAGTCCTGCAGATTAAACAGCAAAATACGTAGCGTGTCCACTTCCTTCATAACAACACGCACAAGCATTTCTGTCCCGTCCCTTCTAAAAATGTACAATGCTTTCGTTAAGGTTTGGTGAAGTCACCCACTCGGTGAGGTTTAGTGGAAGATCATCCTTAAGCAGTTAGTTATAGTTAAAAAAAAAAAAATCTGTATCTGTATTTTGCTGTGTCTGGGGCGTTTCTGGGCGTCAGCAATTCTAGAGAAAAAAAGCTGATGCACGACTCTCATTCACAGGTAACGAACATGACTGGCGGTTTGCCAACACTATGGGCTGGCAAGCCATCAACTCAGAGCGTCGATATTTGAAAACCAGGTAATGAGTCTCCACAAACAGCCATCTTTCACGAGAATCACTTACCGCCGACTGCATCTCTGAAGGGCGTGTCAAAGTGCAGAGTCGCAAATCCTGCATAGTGTGCCGTTAAGGAAGTTGACTCTCAGCGGCCATCTCCTTTTTACAAAAATCCAGCTAACCAGCGCACTGCAGACATCCTGCTCATCGCATGAGCTGCTGGGAATGATTCAGCATAAAAAACAGCGACTGCATGGCAGTAGTTTTCTATTCAGTCGTGTACAATAAAGTTGGAGTTGCCCATGCAAATGAAATGAGGCAGGGTAAAGGAAAAGCCTACACCCGTGTGTAATCGCTCTCAAACGTTTCACCTACTTAAAGGCTGATGTTAATCGTTTTTTAAGTGACCACCGCTGCACGTGCGACACCTTATAACCGAGACGGAATTCAATTCTGAATTTGTGAACATGATGCTAAATAAAGTCGGCTGTGTAATGTTATAATCTCGAATCAAACCACATGAAAGGGGTTTTGAACTCAGTTTGACGCCGAATTGTGTTCTAGTAAATACTTCTCCTCAGAGGGAGCACGACGCCCATGATTCATTTTGGCTTTTTACGTAATTCTGCATAAAATGAGTTCCAAAACAACTTTAATTGCTGTTACAAAGGCACAATTGTTGTTGGTCATGTGCACCAGGTGTCGATGCAGAAAAGGGGAAAAAACAGGACAAAACATCGACAAGAAGAAGAGAAAACACAAACCAGACGGGCATTTTTCCTCAGGCAAACACAAATGATGCATTTTGATTTTAAAAAAAATGCATTAGAGTAAAGACTAATAAGCTCCTAGAAATTGAAACAAGTAAAAGGAAGGTGCTATTAGATCAGGTTGTACAGCATTTGTGCTGCTCTCCGGCGACAGACAGACGTCAGTAATATTTTGTGGGCCGGGCTCAGTCATGGCAGCACAGAGCGACAGAGAAAGAAAACGAGGAAAAGAGCACGAGAGGCAGCGATGGGATCCCTTCTCTTCCTCCGAGAGTAGTGACATTTGGAACAAAGAGCCCAGTTATGTGAGCAGCTCTGTCTGGGACAGGCAGACTGACAGAGGCCAAATACTCCCGGCCCGCCAAATCTACCGCCCACGTAGGGTGGGGTCACTCTGGGATGACTCATTCATATACACACACACACACACAGACACACACACACACACACACACACACACAGGGAAACAGGAACACACACACACAAAGTGTACACTGTTCAAACTCAAAACTTCCTTAAAAACATCAGTCCTGTGAGGCCGAGCCTTGCAACTGTGCAAATCTGCGAGGAAGCGTTAAAATGGAAACGTCAAAGGAAATAACCATCTTGTCCTTTCTAGCCGCACTCGGTTCTGTCCGCGGCGCAGGTGAAAGGGTTCCTGCTGGGATTGCCTGTCTGGCACGTCTTGCTCTTGTCACTGATCGTGTGTGTGCGTAGGCAGCCTTTGTTTTCACTTGCCATCCGGGCAACCTGCCAGACCAAATAAGACTTTATATAGTTTGTTTCAAGAGCCTTTCTTTTGTGAGATAGCACTTTACTTGGTTCCTTGGACGGGGCTTTGTCAATATTTCAACAACCATTTAGTCACAGTAAATTATTCCGGCCAGACAAATAAACACTATTTACTGCAGTTTGTGTGGTGTTGCGATCGCTGATGGAGGTCAGCTCTCTGCATATTCGCCTGGAACATTTCTTTGTGTCTCCCTATGCGTCATGAAGTCAGGAAATGACGAGGTTTGGCATATACGTTGCTGCCGTTTGCTGTGCTGTTAATGTTAATTTGATAACTTCGATAGAGCTGGCTGTTCCCTAGCAACATAATATTTGGCCATAAATAGAGACTAATGGACAAACATCGCCCGGCTTGGCTACCATCCAAACATCACCTCTGGTTTCGATGGACACTTTTATGAATGATTACGCCTGAAATGCTGCAAGTATGAACTTTGCCATAATTGTGTTGTTAACATGAGCCAGAGGGACTCCCTGAAAAGGATGTTTTAAACAGCGGAGAACGGGGGCTGTATGTTTTCACACCTTGGCAGAAAATTTGGCTTCTGTTTATTGCGGTTTTTGCTTTGATTTAACACAGGCAGGCAAAAAAATAATGGAATTTTTTTTAAATGCTGAGCTTCACTGAGAACACAACACATCTACAGAAAGTCGAAGATAACTCAGTAAATCCGAGACTTATTTGGGATCTTCAGACGCTTTTGCGACTGGCCTATCTTTGAGGAGTTTGCATTGGGTTTCCTCCGGGTTGTCTGGTTTCCCCCGCCATCAGTACATTACGTTGATTCTCCAGTCAGTGTCCCTGACCGAGGCCTGGCTAAGATCTGGAGTTGGTCGCTCGAGCGCGCACACATGCTGGCCACTGCTCCCTCGGGATGGGTTGAATGCAGAGTATCGAATTCATCTTGCTGTAAATTGTTTGATATGTATAATCAAATAAAGATCCTTCTTCTGGCATGCTCAGAAATGCTCAAACATGTTCGAAATTTACACATTGCGTGGGTTTCAGCCGTGGGCAAAGTGGCTCGCTTGTTCCCCCTAAAATACAAAGCCCAGACTGCTTTTACCTACGTGGGTGAAATTCTATACGCATGTTTATCACACCAAGATTTACGAAAAAGTCTCTCAGCGCCAAAACCTTAAACCCAACAGGAATTCAGTCATTAGGAGTTTCATTTTAGGGATTACACATGTACTTAAACAAACTCCTCCAAGAGCTTCAGCTATCAAATTAAATAATACATTCATTCTTCAAGATGTACGTGTCCTTTCGGATCAAATGGGCTTGAAGCTGAGAGCCACAGACAGGGAAGGGAAATCAGACAGCATTGTGTCTTTTTCATGGGATTTATTCAAAAAATATAGAACACGCCAACTTTATCCCTTCTAGGGGAAAAAGTCCTTTAAGATGGATTGTTTCGAACCTCCGGGAACCTAATTGCTCCGAGTGAGTTTTGATGACTTTAATCCACAGCTGCGTGAAGCTGAGCGAGAGCTATTTCAAAGGTAGAACGTGGCACTAACACTGCCAGGAATAGGAGTTCGATTCACGCCAAGCCATACTCTGCGCTCACTGTAAAACCCCTTTGGATGAAAGCGTCCTCCATAGGGCCTTATGTTGTGTTATAATAAAGCGAGATCAAATAAACGGCAGGGGCAGAAGAATCGCTCTGGGATCGCACGTGTTTGGTTAACGCCAAACAGATGTAGGCATACTGTATGATTACTGCATTATAGCATGGATTGTATACCCACTCAGACAGGAAAGAGATGGCAGCTGTTAGCCATCAGCGCAGAGGCGCAGCCGGCCCCCACGCTATAGGCCGCAGCCGTGCCTACTCAAACACACATGAACGTATGCACATGTTCGCAAATGTACACGCCGTGCAGCCGGACGTGCAGACGACGGAGGAGCGTGTGGAGGCACGAACACACACAAACACACTGACAAACGGATCCCTTTCATCTCAGTAATCCGATGTTTAACGTCAGGGCCCACCGTACGCCTACCGCCATCTTAAAAAGTACAGAGAGCGTCTGCCAAATAACATAAACATCCTGAAATGACCGCTGCTCTGCGTCGTAATTTTCTTTTTCATGACAGAGCGTTCGGGCCCGGTTATTTCAGGGCTCCGGGTGACCCTGAAAACAGAAGTTTCCTCACTCCTCCTCTCTTGTTATTTAAGGAAAACTTCAGTGTTTCCTTATTTGCCCTCTCTCTCTCTCTCTCTGTGTGTGTGTGTGTGTGTGTGTGTGTGTGTCTCTCTCTCTCTCTCCCTCTCTCTCTTACTGGGTGTGGTTTGCAAGAGGCAAACTTGTGTGAATGATGTGGAGTCTCTATAGTCATAGCTTTGACTCAGTCCACACCCTTGAACTTAAAGAGGAGTCGGGAGGAGGTGGAGCAAAGCTTGGAGCTCGGAGGCTTTTGCATGCAACATGTACGTACGCTGTGACCTGTGTTGTCTCTGTGCTGCACTCTGTGACTTTTGGATCCCGTAAGTTTGAGCGTGTAGAGGCATCAGTGGGGTTTTTTTTTT
>CAEMYA010000024.1:12788208-12811134 GCA_903131615.1 Diplodus sargus
GCAGGGTTTCCTTGTGAGAGACTATATAAATATGAGGCTTAACTCCCTGACAACCCAGACCCATAACTAACACAGTCCTGCGGGGCCCCAGAACAGACGTATGCATGAGCTCGATCGATCACTCGCACAGAAACACCCCTTGGCACACCTGCATACGTTCCTACAATCAACGGCAGTGTCTACATGTAAAATGCAGCCGTGTTTGTCCAGGTGCCTATATGAAAGAAAACTCAGCCAGCACTCCTAACAAGCCTGCATGATGAGTGGGTGTGCATGTGTTAACATTTAAAAGTCTGTGTGTCTGTGTGTGCGTGTGTGTGTGTGTGTTTCCCATAATTACATAGTGATGAAGGAGTAAATGTGCTCAGCCACGCTGATGTGTGCTCAGATAGACACCTGCAGTCTGCGCTTTCACTCTCCGTCCTCTGTTGCAGCCTTCTCTCACCACAACACACGCATTTTTTTTTTCCAAGTCATTTTCAGTATTCCTACTTGTCATTCTCTCACTGCCCTCCGTCCTCCCTCCCTCTCCTCCTCCTCCTCCGTTCCCCTCCTTCTACTCTTCGTCTTCCCAAACAGGATGCTGAATGGTTGCTTTAGCTGGAGGGATTCCTGGCAGAGTGATTTGATTGTGATGTAATGTAAATCACATTGCCAGGGATTTCCAACCAGCTACGGCTGAAACCCACACCTGACGACTGCTCTGCCAGCACCCACGCCAACAGCCTAAAATCCTTGTGTAAATGATTCGCAACACACATCCCGTCAGGACAGGCTTATAATTTGATCATGTCTTAAAGATGTGGTTTGTGCTGGTTTGATTGGTTTAGCATAAAGACCGGAAACAGCTACTTGTTCTCCGTCCAAAGGTAAAGAAATCCACCAATGTCAAACAATCACAAATGAACATATTAAATACATGTTGCGGCCTTAAGAGAAACTGTCAACTTTGATGGTCGCCCAGTTTAGGATATCTAATTTATTTAGTTGGATTTAGAGACGGACAGGTTGGTTTTGTTAACTTTGGACGAAGCCGGGCAAGCTGTTTCCCTCTATTTACATTCTTGTCCCTTTTATGCTTATGTTAGATTAAGTTAACCTGTTAGCTTGCCTTTCATGCTAACATAATCTAAAATTCTTACATTTTCCCTCCAACGTGAACTGGATTTTTCCCATTAGCTTACCCTTTATGCGAATGTAAACTGAAGTTCTCCTGTTAACTTACCTTTTATGCCAACATGAAAATTACCTTGCCCCTTATGCTAACATAATATTAAATTGCTCAATTTTCTTGCTTTTTATACAGACATTTTCCTGTAAGCTTACCTTTTACGCTACCATAAAGTAATCTTTTCCTTTTAGCTTACCCTCTGTGCTAATGTGAGCCAAAATTCTCCTTTTTGCTTATTTTAGAAACGTTTTTTACGGTACAGACCTGAGTGTGATATCAATCATCTGATTTTTGTCAGTAAGAAAGCATATAATCATGTTTCCCAAAATGGTGAACTTGTACCTGAAGTAGCACTCTTGTCTTCATGTGTTGAGTTTGTGTGTTTGATGGAGGGGTAGGACTTAGCTCGCTCCGTGAACAGTTCAGTGACAGCCTGTGTTCACAGTGGCTAAGTTCCGCTCCTCACAAGCATTTTCAGCTTTTACACCCACTAACAGCTGTAAGAAGTCAATATGGAATCAAAGGTTTATATTCAATTATGTGCTGCTACATTCCGGCTGGAAATGTAAGGGTCTTTAATTTCAAGGAGATTAATGTAGAAAGTAATGCTGTGTTTTGTGGTTCATCTTACCATTTTGAACTCCCAATAATAAGAATGTTTATATATATTATATAGCCTATGTATCTCTGTTATGTTGTAAAGCACAATAGGCTTTCAGTCTTCTCCGTTTATCCCTTCTAAAGATAAGTATCCTAAAAAAAGAAAGATGGGCATAAGAGCAGAGGGCAGGATGCAGGGAAGGGAGGGCTCACTCATACAGGAAGGAAGTACAGGAAATGTCCCATCGGGAAGGAAAGTAGCAATGTAATTGTGATTCCTGAGCTCATTTACTGTCTGGGTGGTCATGAAAGCAAAGCACTGATCGTGTGTGTATTCGTCTGTATATGTGTGCGCTTCAAGTAAACATGCAGTTACCCGCGTGTTGCATGTAGGGAAAAACAGAAAGAGGCTTTTGTAAATGGCGCTTGACCACATGTGCTGCTGTCAGACGGATACATACCACGATGGCACATGTTTAAATTACTTTTCTGGCATTACATTTCAGATTTTGGCTTTGGCTTTTTATTTTTCATTTTAATTTCCATCCTGCTTAATTTCTGGATCTTTTCTTTTTTAATGTACGATGTAGTGTCACACCATTGTGGTCTTACTATGTTTTCATATTGTAATCCTGAAGCGTCTCAATTTCATGTGAAAAAGCTACTGCAATTATTATCCTATATCAGACTGTTAACATTGGAGGGGAACTGAGAAACATGGCTTCAATGCAAACAATGATCCTGACAAACGATGTGACATAAAACTGCTGAAAAAACAAGCTAACTTCAATGGCAGACATAGTGGAAAATTACCAAAACGTGTGCATATATTGTGCAATATAGTGTTACAGTGATACCCACGAATTGACCTTGTCGTGGATACCACCAAACGGTTGTTTTTATTACACCACTGTGCACAGTTTACAGTGGAATTACTTTCTTTTGAAGATAGAATGAAATCTGTTGACACTGTGTTATGTGGATTATCCACAGTTAAGCTTCTTTAGTCTGAAGACTTGTTGCTGGTGAATTGCCGAAATGTAATTTCTCGATGCTCTAGTGGCGGAAATGTCCATAATTACTCCGAACCTGGACACGTAGAAGACTAATTATTTGTATTTGAGGAAACTAACCCTTTGAATTTAATTTTAAAGGCACTTTTATCATATTTTCTCTTAAAAGGGGGACATGCTCTGTTAAGGTAAAACTGTGTCCTTTTGGTGTTCAGACTTCCTGATGATGTATTGTTTGCTACCCCTCGTGGTGAGAGTGAGGTGGTGCGGGTGCCTGGGCTCAACCTCCTGTGCCTACTGAGCTGATAACAGTTCAATGTTAAACAAACACTGGCTCAGTTCAGCAGGAACCGGAGTTAGGCCCTCTAGAAACAGCTCCAGACGTGATCGCCTGATGCACACAATATTCAAGAAGACGCCTTGTACGCCCACGTTTGTATATGTAGTCAGTATCTGCCATAATTGTCTGAGCCTTCGCATCTGTATGGCTGTATTTAAAGTGTTTTTTCCTGCTCTTTACTGCTGTTAAAGGCCATTAGACCTGTTTTTTCTCAAAGCCTCATCAAGGCCATTCTTCAAGTTACCGAACGTAATCATCCAGAGCCGAGGAAGCACGGGACTCACATAAACGTGGCCACACATCCTCTCTGAGTTTAAACCCTCTCACTGTAAAGCTCATGATGGAGGAAATCTGCTTCTGTTGGTTTGGTGTTATTAAAAGATCACAGGAGCAGAGTTTTTCCAGTTGTATTCTCGACGTCGCGCTGCTCGAAGAGGAGAGGAGGAGGACTCCTTCAGCGAAGTTCAAGTTGAATGGTGGGTTTGAATAATTGACGTTTAAATTTAAGATTCTTTTGTTACTTCAGACTTTCTAAATAAGTCCTTAAACAGTATTAATGCTCTTTTTATGAGTACGTTTCAAGATATAATATATTCCTATTTTACTGTGTTTAAGTCTATAAATCTGTATTTATGACAGTTGTCTTATTTCTGTTATGAAGAACTTTGCTCCTAAAAAAATCCTCTATGAATGAATTTACCTTCTACAATCTGCTCAATAAAGTTACTTACTTCCTTACATGCTGTACGACTAGAATTATTTTATGCAACTTTATTTTACACTACATATCAAAGGGAAAAACTGTGATTTTTACTTCATAATATGATCTGATGTTTGTTTTATATTAAGATTTACAAAAAACACATTATGATAAGATAAGCTTGTAAATTAGAAAAAAACAAAAAAACAAACATTGTTATAGATTTTTTTTTAAAAACAGTCATTTCCCTTGTGACCCCTATTAAAATAAAAACAGTATCCAGTTGTGTTTGGGCCACATCTCTGTGAGTCGTTAGCAGCTCCAACAAAGAGACGCTCCCCGCTGAACTAGTACACATTTTAATAAGTCATGGTTTTCACAATAATGAAAATCTAGCCAGACATAATAAAGGTTAAAGGTCAGTCTCCACCTTAAACTTTTATACTTTAAAAAATTAAACTAGGGAGCAGATTCACATATTGACTTTGTACCAATGCAGGCTCAAAAATAGCACCGAGGAGCTGCTGCAGCTTATCTTCGGTTCACTGAACTGACTGTTCAAACCAAGATAATTTAAAGGAAATCAAATAATGAATATTTGCCAGTGTGACGGAACGACGCTGAATGTGTTGTCTCAACTTCAGTTAAATTATTTTAGCAATTGGTCTCACAGATATTTAAGGCAACGATTGAATTTATCCGTTGAAACAAAATTGTTTACAGTGTGAAGGTAACGAATGCTTATAGATACATACTGAACATTACACAACCGTAATCCTAACGATGTGTCATTCATCTATTTACCAATTTTCTTTTCCTCAACTGTGTTATTTCATCAAGCTCCCACCACTGACTGATGCTATATGAGCTGTTGTACCAGAGGGTAGATTGGAGATTGGGTTGCAGTTAAGCAGCCAATTCTTCTAAACTGCAACCAAATCTACCCTCGGGTACAAATAAAGTTACCTTACCTTACCTTAGCACCACTTTCCGATACGATATGAGCTGTTGTCGCTGTTGTAACACTTCCATCTTTATATATTATTATTACTATAACATTAAAGTGTGTTATCATGTTTTATGAAATGTTCATTAACTGATAGCACGGCGCTTTATGCAAAGCTGAAGAAGTTTGTGAACTCGTGAGTCATGTTTGTGTCAGCTTTTTTTACGAGAGGCAGGCGGTGTTAATCTACCCAAGATTGTTCTCCCGCTGAACTTTCTGGTAGCAGCTGGATGCAGGCAAAACGAACTCTCGAGTACAAAATGTGCCACCGCCGCTGCTACTAAACGAGAAACTACTGCTGATGACAGTAATTGCAAACATGCGTTCAGTGTCAGACTGTGTTCTTGAGCGCTTCTTTAAGTCTACTATCACTTCTGACTTTTTGACATCAGCTTAGAGGAGTGATTGAATATTCAAGGGTCGTCGGTACATTTAACTTCCACTCAGAGCACATCCAGCTCACTTAAAAAGGTGCTTCTGTCTTCAATAAGTAGCCTCCTGCAAGCATTTAATAATCATTTTCCTCTCTAATCAAACTATTAAGCACCACATCAAGGCCGCCATGAGTAATCCCAAAGCGTTGCTACATCCGGAATACTAACTGAGGCCTGTTTGTTATTTATAACTTTCTAATCGTTATGCAAGAGTCTGTTTGGAGAGCAAAGCACTTAAGAGACTGCTCCTCCTTCAATAAATCCTGATGCTCAGACTGAGAGTTCATTTGCAAATATATTATTAATTGCGGAAGATTTGAGATTTGAACAGTGGAGCAAAGATGGATGGGCAGGCGGGACGCGATAAATAAAGAACTATGATGTTTAAATGTTTTTTTGTTTTTGTTTGTCTTCTTCGTGTTCCTCGTTCTTTTTCTCCATCTGGATTCTGCCTGCCGTGAGTCGTGTACCTGTTTTTGTTTGTGATCTGGCCCGTCGTATCGCGAGCAAAATCTCCACATTTTAGCCATTTGTGAACATGCATTCACACAAACATGAACTCTCTTACATAACCCTCTTTTTTTAAAAACAGGTAGATAGAGTATACCAGCTCTCACAGTCAATTCATTCCAGCTACATGCAGTCGTGCATCACGCTGAAGACGAAACCAGTTCGCGTGACAACAGATCATCTTCCATATCTGAGAGAAACCACAGCAACAGCTATCTGTGTGTGTGCACCCGTGCGTGCGTGTGTGTGTTTGCGTGCATCTGTGTTCAATAAAAGGATAAATCATTTGTAAGTCTGTGTCAGGCTTGTTTGTGACAGCCTCAAAGCCAAACCCAGCACGAGGTCTAAAATTTCGATAATTAGAGGAGACTCACACGCATTTCCACACATGACACTTTGCTGGATCGGTGCAGAAACCATCCCTCACATGTAATTTAACTGGGCCAAAACTGTCAAATATAAAACGTGCAACAGCTGTTTCGGAATTTAAAAATATAGATCTGAACAAACCCGTTGAGACCGACTCCATCTTTATAATACCTGAATGTCTTATGATGCACTCTTGTGGTCTAGATTAAAATCTCCAGCTTCATTCTCTGCCACCTGAGCAACCAAACCCCAAGTTAATGTGAAGCTGTAAAAAAGCCAGTGAGGGATGAGTCATATTTTAATGCAATATCTGGGCATTTTGAAATCCTTTTATGAGAGTTCTCGGAGTCTGCCGGGATGACACCACTTAAATTGGTTCCACTGAGCAAAGAGTGCTTCACAAAACGCAGCTCGTAGCTTTGTTAGCTCGGTGCAGCGGCTTTGGCCTTTGCGTGCTTTACTTGATTTGTTGTAATGCTAATATGTTGGAATTAAAAAAAGCTCATGCTGAACAGATGTGTGCACACAACCGCTATAGGCTCTGAGTTCGTGGCTCCGTGCCAGCCGACACAAAGCTCCGCAGACTGAAGATGATAATCTGATTCAGACTCGGCCTACAGGTGGAGGCTAAGGTGAAGGTGGGGGCTTATTAAATAGTATTTGAAGTTATATAAGAAAATATCAGAAGGAAGGAAACAGGAAGTGACAGGGCAAAAACAGAGCTGAAGCCATGCTGAGTTTCCTGCATCCAATGTTACAGGGAAATGAGGATGTGAATGGGTTGTGTGCAAGACAGAAGTTAGTTAGTTAACTGATATATATTTTTGCATTCTTCTTTTGCTACAGTTTTTTTTTATGATTTTCCATTAGATTTGTTTGCAGTGTACACAGGATCATAACTGCCAAGACACTCCACTATTCTCAGATCAGGTCAGATCATCTTAACGTTCAGTATGGAGCCATTACACGTCTATCTGATTTTCTCTGAGTTTCAGGTAATGCATAGTGTCTCGAATCCAACTTTGCAAGGTGCTCAGAAAAATGTTTTTGTTTTTACAACCCAATCACCAGAATGAATGTTGGCAAAGCACATTTCAGCAAACCTGATATGTGTTGCAACTTTACATATGTTTAGGTTCAGTTTTCACATTCATGTTGTCATAACACTGTGACAGTCTGGTTAGGGTTAGGAAAAGATCACGTTTTGTCTTAGAATACCTGTTTTGATCGCCGCAAACGTGCCCGGAAATTGTCCTCAGTGTTATTGTTTGAGTCATTGGCTTTGTTATTTCCTGTTTTATTTTGAAGGTCTGTCCTCATGTGTCATGTTTTGGTTTCAATCTCCTCCTTTTGTCTGTTTTTCTGCCCTCTTTGCTCCTCACGTGTTCTATTAGTTAATCATACCGTAAATTGAATTCCTTGTCGTCCTCTCTCTATTTGTCAATACATTTGTTCTGTTTTGTCATGTGTCTCAGTGCCATGTCCCTCGTGTTCCTTCTAGCTGTCCTAGAGCTTCTCAATTAATATTTTATTTCTGTAGTTATTTTGCTCTTGTGTTTAACTGCTACCTGCCTTTTGGTTGATGCATTATGACCTCTGGATTTTGTATTTTTTGGTATTATCGGTTTATTATTGTTTCAACCTACCGTCCTTTTTGTGTTTACTCTGTCTCGTCTCGTCGTCAGTCCAAGGACTCCTGCATTGTTCTTGGTCTTCACCTGGTCTCGGTTTAGGTTATCTTGACGACAGCACTGTTGGATTTGTATAGACGTTGAAGGTGCTATAAGCTTTGTTGTCGTTTTTAGCTAAATTCCTGTCTGTTTTGCAGTTAGCAAACTTTCCTCCTCTCCACATCACCACATGAATGCACTGCTCTCTCCTATGTTCAGATGCAGACAAGTACGTCTTTTTAGGGAGTTGTGATTGAACAAAGTGGGCAGGGATACCAGAAAACATATTTTCTCTTTTACTGCATGAGCAGGGTGAGCAGAGACATAGGTGATGGAATAAATGCGCTATAATAGTGATCACTCCTGAAATACAGAGCTATTTAACACTTATTTAAATAAAAATATATCACTTCCAACAGCCAACATGTTATCCTGGTGGCTGGGCCGGGTTCACACTGAGCTAATAGGACCCACCCCTCCCTGCGACACCTGCAACCGTCCAGGGGAAAATGTAAGTGTGAAGACCTCATACTGCATATGCGAAAAAGAAAACCATTGGCTCAGTCACTCCAATCAAGTGAATTAACACCTCTGCACATACTGCACATAGATTGTGAAAAGAACATAACTCATCAGGCAGACAGACACATGACATCACCCCTAAGCAGATCGTCACGAAAAGCCATAAAACAGAGACGGACAGCCGGGTCAGCAACATCGCAACTCATGGTGTTACCAGGCACATAAACACTGTCTGTTCAGCTCACGACGTGTACGTTAGCGTAAACAGGAAGCAGCTACTCATGTATGAAGGGAAGCAGGGATCTCCAAAAGAAAGAGACAGAAGCCCGGAAGCTTCAAATGCGTGTCCCAGGGTTCAAAGGTATGTTTGTGCTCTGAAATAGACCCAAGGCTGGTAGCAGCAGAGAGAGTGGCACAAACACAATTATTCTTCCACAAAGCCATCCCTGAAGCCAGAGTTCAGGACTGTTGGCAGGCAAACAAGAGTATTAAATATACGAACAACAAAGCAGGGAGCAGAGAGTGAGTGAAGCAGGTACAGATGAATTTTGGAGTTGACATTTCAGGATAAGTAGGGGCAGAGCGGCATGTTAAACAGGCATCAGAGGTTGTGCTCGACTTGCCGAACTGGCCTCAGTATAAGACAAAGTGAAAAGGTCGGGGTATTAAATCATATTTGAAGTGGGCCCTGCGTTTCTAGATGATCCTGTTGCACTCAGTGGTGCATTATAAGTCACTTTAATGTTGCCAGCCTAGAGCGCTTCTTCAACCCCCCCCACGTTCAAAGAAAATAAACTCCCTGACAAAAGAGAACAAGTCCAGAGTTTTGTGACATCTTCACCTGGCAGGGGATGAATTATCTTTCAAGCAGCCAACACATACGGTCACAGAGTGACATCATAAGCAGCTCAAAAACAGCAAAAACAGCGTGAAATGTCAGAGATAAGTGTCCGACCGCTTCCATGAGCCCGACAGGAGGGTGTGTGTGTATAATCACTTACAAACGGAAGGAATTAGCTGCACTTGGAGAACCACACTGTGGAAATGGAAGTATTTCATGTTTTACTGTTAGAAGAGAAAAGGCTTCAAGGATGCAGCATCCTGGGTAAACTTTCTAAACTGATCAAATATTCTTTATCTCCAAAAGGTGTTGGGAGGCTGGCTTCTGTTCAGGCAAAAAAGTACAGTTGTTGAATGAGTTAGAAGTCTGTTTCTTCTGGGTCGTTCTGCTGTGAGGGATGTTTTTTTTCTAGTTCTGTTTTAATGCTGCTCCTCAGGCCTACGCATGACCTCAGTGTTGATAAAATCCCGCTCAACCATTAAGGACGAAAGCAGCAAAACATCCCTTAATTTTCCGGAATAGCTAGAAAGGGAGGAATTGCTGCTGTTAAAAATAACAAAACCGTGTGCAAACACCCGTGTCTACTGTTCGCTCCGGTACATTACAACCCTGTGATAACCAAATTATCAGAGCAAATGTTTGCAGTGTAGAGTTCCGCCACCATATCTGTTGAAACATGCCGTCTTGACATGATGCAATTTCTATCTTTCTGATCAACTTTCAATTTTGCTTTTGCCACAAAACCCACATGGCTAGGGTTAAGAAAAGACTTCGAAAAGATGTTTTGGTTTACCTGGTTCTATCGGCAGAAAGGACAGGAAATCGTCCCAACATCTTGTTAAAAAACACCTGATTTTTTTGTCTGCAAAAATTCCCGAACATCTCCTCATAAACATCCGGCTTTGTTGCCGCTGACACAGCTGGAAAATGTCCCGACTCCTCGTAAAAAACAACATTGTGCACTTACAAATGTTGAAATGTTATCTCGACAGGTGGTTTCTTGCTTGGCAGCCATCTCAGCCAACTGTCACACATCGCCACCGGGCCGTACCGACATCCAAGTCATATCATATACATGCAATCTCAACATGATACGGGGTATATTGTAGAAATATTGATATGATCGAATGAAACATACAGTATTTTATGTGTTCGTGGCAAAAATGTACCATGTTTGCTTTTGGAATGTCATTTCTTGAGAGGAAACCAGTTATTTTAAACTGCGATTTATTTAGCTTCATCCACATAGCAAACTTTTGGATGCCTATAGGCAGAATTAACTTGCTCTGAACACTGCCACAACCGTTGCTACAAGACCTAGCATATTCTTGGCCGACTAGCTTGTTAGTAGTTGACTCACAGGCTACAGTAGCTTATCAACCAACTTTGCAAGTCAGAACACATAGATGAACTTAACTGGGCCACTTCAAGGTGTGCACAGAGGCCTATTAGTCAAGAACTACAGCGATCTTTCTCCTGCCTTTTAGTAATTAATGAGCCGGTAACAAAACCTACACCACCACCTGTCCATTGCAGTGACCTCATCCAGTGGGGCAGTGCAATATTCTTACAACAGTCCTAACTCAGCTACAACGTCACCTGGCTCAGGAGTAATGACTGAACTCTGGAGGCTTTCTGCACCGCTGAGCTTCACGGAGAACGAGGCCAGTCACCCTGTGGAGAGGCTTAATTTCAGCTGCTCGTCTCAGCTGGAGCCTCTGGCTGTGAGGCTCAGAACAAAGATCAATCCGTAAATCAAGACCTACGCTGTGAGGTTTACAAGTCTTATTACCTGCGGGGTTCGACGTAATGGCCACATTACCGCTGCTAACACACTCAGCATACCACAGAGAACGGAGTGCTGGGAGTCCTGCCACAATTGGCTTATTCACACTGTTTAGACTCTAACAAGAACTCATAGTGTTCCCTCTGTGGTGTTCACTGACAATTCGGATTTGGAAAAGTGTCTGGTTGATATTCGAGGGGGATATTGGTTGTTCGCGGCTTTGTGCTGTGATTCTGGCATCCTCCCACAGTGTCGCCAAGGCGTGCTGAAGCAGTTTGCAGCTCGATGTATAAAAGATTCAGGTTGTAATCATCCCCCCCTGCAGGTCTGAAGATATTGTTTTCTCTCAACGCTGATGGTTTTGAAGTGAGAAGAGCAGCTGCTCTAAACTGGGGCGTTCAATTGCAGTATTGCCGATGTATTCCAATTCATTCATTATTCCTGAGAGACGGTGTGAGGAGTCAAACTCTATTGGGAAAAAATACAACACATCTCCACACCTAAATGACGAAATAAGGCTGATTGTCAACGTCTACGCTTCACAGTTCCTAAAACAAAATGACTGTTGCATCGTGGTTTGGGTTGAAATCTCTCTATTACCGTCATAATTTCTGTTACAATCATATCCACCAAAGTAGCACTGGAGCCAATCCCAGGCGATACTGGGCGAGCGACAGGGTCGCCAGTTCATCACGGACCTTTGATCTTGTAAAGTTAATTGAGTAAATCATTGGCAAACAATTGCCAATTTACATTAGCATTTATTTAGTGGTTTTGTCCACCTGATTAATGTAATCCCAATTTTCACCATCCTTCGAGCTCTCTTTTGGTCTCCACCTCTTCCTGAGGAAAACCTCTGGCTCTCAAGCTGCTAAATCCTCCACTATTCTCACCAGCTAGTCACTATAAATGAGTTTGTCATCCACACTGGACAGATTGTGTGCAGTTTTCATTCAAAGCAGCCATTAAGAGAGTGAACCAAACCAGTAAAGTTTAACCAAAACAATAAGCTGAAAGACACTAAAGTAACATAGCCTGGTTACAATTCCCTGTGTGTTCATCGCCTCTTCAGCATTACATTCACTCATTTGATCCATAAAACATTGATTAAAGCAGCTTCGAGGCTTTGAATAGAAACCAGACACAGACAGGAGGCTTTTCTTTTTACATGGCAGTACATTGGCACATAAGTGAATCTTCTTTTCGGGACACAAAAAGAAGGCCAGGGACCTTGTTCATGCTTTGCATTAAAATGCGTGCAGCCTGACGAGATCACAAATGAGAGGCGTGAATTCACTCGAGCGTTGGGAGGTAACCGCCAGGCCACCTGTAGGTGGTCAGAGGCACATTTCTTTTGTACATGTTTCCGCACGTATTGAAGAACGGCTGAGGCACTTTTGTGCTACATGCATAGCGCAACAAATGTGCCCAACACAGCTTGCCTCTCATCTGGTGTTGTTTTCAACTGTTCCTCATTTTTTGGTTTTATGGCTTTATCCAATATGCAAACACACATAATAATCCTCTTCTCTATCTGTATGACTGCAGATAAAACCTGCGAGCGGGGAAACAAAATCTCACCAAAGCGTGTCTGAGATCAATTTTAGTACGAGTTGCGAACTGCAGCTTGTTTCTGATGGATTATCAACAAACAGGCTGGATATGTGGATACAAGATATCCAGACGGGGCCAGAGAGAGGGAAAACATACAGAAGAAAATGAGAGAAAATGACTGATTAGGATAAAGATGATAATTAGGAAGAGGAGAAAGTGGAACGCTCCAATTCTGTAGTCGTTACATCTGAGGTTAAAACAAATGACTTCATCACCTCAGTCTTGGCAAACGTCGTGACACTTCCCCAAAGATCCGCATACAGAACTGGATGATGTCCTTATCTGTCTTCGCACCCCAGAGGACGAAGACTGATCACCAGCCTGTACGGCTGCTCTATCGCCAAATGTGTGCGTTTGTGCTGATTGCCAGGGCTGAGGTAGTGATGTCATTTGTTTTAATCTCATCTGCATGTACAAGCAGCTTTAGACCATGAAAGGGAAGATTTACTCAATCACTGCAGCCTCGCCGTCTTCCTGTCCGTCTGTGTGTATTTTTATGTGTCTCGGTCCGTCTCTATGACTCACGCGGTCCTGCTGCCTCGCGGTGTGGAACGAACACATCACTGCTGAATGAACATTGTGCTGTAAGGTCAGAGGCATATCTGACGGGCACAAGGTCTTTTGGCTTTTCTTCCCTTTGAAATGGGCTTATCTTTTTCGTTAACACAGAAATTAAGATCCGCTCCCCTGAAGGATTTTTTGGGAAGTTATGATCTCATTAAATGTGTCAGCAACTATACGTTCATTACGATGTCGTGTTTCATCTTTAAATGTATTCTGCTCTTATCACTGAACAACCCCTCGTTTCACACAATAAATGTCAGTTTCAGCTGATTATACACTATTGAAAAACATAATTAGGAATATTATAGTTTCTGCTAAATCCGACGCACTGGACCTCTAAAGAAATAGTAGCAATAGTAAATATGCTTATTTACCTGTTCATTGAGCATCAGATGGCAAGGCTGATACGCTCTCTCAAGCTGCCCTGTGGAGTTTTCCTACACACAGACAAAAGTTATATGTTTACATTCGCTGTTTCCCTCCAGAATGCATTGTGTGTCTCCGTGACGTCCGACAAACATGTTGAATGCATTTACTTCCTCATAGAAACATTTGTGAACTTGATGTCTTGAACACGTTACAGCCTGTATTGCTTACATTCATGTTTACTCCCTTGTAGTCTCCTTATTGGCTGAGGGCGCGTTGCTACGCTTCTTGGCACATGTAGGTCGCCCGTAGGTCAGTGGAATAGTATCACCCGCGTATGACTGTACGTGTATGTGCATCCTTGTGCTCATGCGTGAGGCAAACAAAAGTGGCACCCACCCATGAAGAGGCTGGTATCAACATATGTCCTGAGTGAGGCAAACACAAGTGGACAGTTTTAATCCAATCGGTTCACATTACCATGCATCTCAAGTGAGCACTTGTGACTGGATGTCACTTCCCTGCTCTATTTGCGAATGATCATAACTGAAAAGAGAAAGAAGTTAGGAAGGCCTAAAAAATTGACATATTTGTCACAGACAGTGTTTCTGCTAACTCAAGAACCCACAAAATGTAATGATTTGTCTAGGATTGTCTCCATGGCGTAAAGGAAGTCGCCTGCATTGCCTGTTGCCTGTACTATTTGTAAAATTTGACATATTACTTCAGATACAATTGTGTCTTCGTTCGTAAATTAACTGTAAATGGCTGAATCAGAGGAAACAGTGTTTTCAAACAGCTGCCAAATGTTGCCAGGCAAGGCTTGTGCAGCGACTTTTTACAAGTGAAGAAACAACTTTATGTATTGCATTTAATGCCGAATTTCCAAGAAGGTACGAGTAATTTAGAATTTGTCATATCTAACGTGATTATAAAGTCTCTCATCGTGCAACATTACTTAGTAGTTACTAGTTTAAGGATTATATCGGTTGAAACGGACAGTGTGTTCACAAACATCTGCTAACACTGGGTTACGTTAAGAGTCCAAACACGTGATCTGCATTACAGCGGACCACATGGGAATCTGACAGCGTGTAATCTATTATGCCCGTTGTTGTGGCTTCTCTTTTTTTGTTTCGGGGAGGACATCAGTTGAGTAGGCAGCCCTTCAGTGTGGCCCAGGACACATGTGCATACACACAGCAAAAATGATGTGGTCACATGTGGCCCAGACCACCTCCGAATGAGGTCTGAGTGATCGCATCTCAGATGCATCCTCAGTCTCTCATGAAGGCCTGAAACGGCCATGTCCAGAGTTAGCACAAACCGCATATCAAAACCCGTAAAGCCAATTAATTAACACTTAGCATTTATTTAATCTGTAGAAAAAGAGATATAAAAAAATGACAAACTGCGTTTTTTGTGGGGGTTATGTGCTGAACTATTTCTTGGCTGGGTGCAGTAAGGCTCCGTTTCACTTCTGGTAGGTGAGTTTTTTTTACCTCTGGTTGGAGCTAGGCTAGCTGTTTTCCTCTGCTTTAAATCCGAAATCCTAATCTAAGCTAACCACCTGCTGGCTGTTCCTTCATATTTGCGGTAAATAAATAATATCATAGCCTCTTTCATAGCCTCAAAGTTAGCTGAGCATATATTTTCTCCACGCTCTGCATCAGAATCACATTTCTGTTTGTATTTTGCGCACAAACTGCTCTGAATGGCTGCGCTCCACTTTAGTGGATCAAATCCAAAGTCACATTTTCATGGCTTACTGGAAATGGGAAATTCTTGTTGCCTGTTTTCAATTGTTGACATTTCCTCATAATTCAGCCTGAGACATTTGGTATTTTTGGAACCCTGGCAAATTGAGTTGAACTCAAAATGAAAGGTCTTTGGGTTCAAACAGTGTTTGTCTTTGTTGCTTGAGTTTCTTATGATGGCACCACTAAAGAAAGAAAAAAAAACCCTGCTGGCCTGAGGAGATGAAGGACTCCCCCATGAGGCAGGGAAAGGCGCCTTTATTTGCGTAGCAGATTTTGCTAGAAGGGAGAATATACAACACCAACAACCAACCACCCTCCAAGAGGCACTGACTAATCACACAATACAGGCAGAAAGAAGACTGTGATAAAACTTAAATACATCAACTGTTCATGTAATACTTTTGCAGACATCAAGGAAGTTTCAATGATATTCCTGTCTATTTCTATTTGTTGCTGTAACCTATTAGAGAGCACCCTCTAGTGATTTATCCTCATTGCTCTACACGTCCACTAGAGCAACAGAGCTCCTCTCAGTCCTGTTTCAACTCTCTCTGAGACATGGTTGTTAGTATAAGTATAGGAGCAATAATTACACTGTCTTCTAATATGTTTAAACTATCCATGCAGTGGAGAAACACCAAGTGTAAATCAAACAAATGCCATTAGTAAGGCGTTTGCCTGGGAAATCCACGTCTAACCTGCATTCTTGTTACCGCACCAGGTTTTTTTTTTTTTTTTTGGTTGTTGTGTTATGTGGGTTGCAGGGTGAGTCAGAGGAAAGTGAGTCATGATTTAGTCATCCTTGTCATAATACAAAGTACACGCACGCACATGCACTTAGAGACAATTTGTCTTTGCCTCTTAGGCCTGCTTTTTTTCTTCCTCTCACTTTTACACACCGCACATACACTCAAATACACTGTAGGCTAACAAAAGTATGAATCAATTTGGGGCTGTCTTTCACTGAAAATGTTAGCTATTGAGCCCTTTTAAAATCCCTGAAAAAGTGTTGCAGTATTTTGTACTGATTGATAGATTATTCACCGATTTTATCTGCATATCCGAAACAACAGTTAAGGGGAAATAGTGCAAACAGTTTGTGGGCATCTCTAAGTCAGGCACAATACTTAATAACAATAACAAAACAACAAATAACAAAAACAATAATTAATACATTTACAACCAGGAAAATTATACTTACAGGCCATTTAAAATCATTAATTTTCCTTTTTTTAATCTGAATTATTCCCTTTACTGACACAGATTGAAATGTGTCTCTTTAAATATAAATATCTCTCTATAAAAGCAATCTCTGTCTGTGTGTGTGTGTGTGTGTGTGTGTGTGTGTGCCTCAAATATCTCTGCGGATTAGGATCAGAATGACCTGGGGTTTCAACATGGCTGCCGTTTGGTTCAGTGGTGTGCGACTTCGCATTTGTTTGGACTGCAATGCTACCGTGAATAAATTATTTCATAAGTGCTTTACACATTCTGGAGCATAGTCCACCGGAGCTATCACAGTGACATGCGCATTAGAGCCAGTCACTGCAGAGCTCAAGCCTACGACACACATTAAGAAACAAGCGGATGTATACCTGCGGCAGCGCGAGCTGGACCGGGAGTTAGCTGGCGGTTCGGTCCCGTTCTGTTCTGTGCATCTAAACTGACTGTTGTGGATTAATGAGACTAAAGGTGTCCAGACCGAGTCTGTTCGGGTCTGAGGAGAGCGGATTTATACCTGCAGCGGCGCGAGCTGGGCCGAGATTTTGCCGGCGGTTCTGTCACGTTCTGTTCTGTGCATGATCTAAACGGACTGCTGTGGATTAATGAGACTAAACGAGACCAGACCGGTCTGTTCGGGTCTGAGGAGATGCAGAGACGCGCGGACAACAAAGTGGAATCGTAATCTGTGGATGTTCGTGTGTAGCTAACTGCTAGCCGCTAGCCGCTAGCTAACCTACACGGCCCAACTCCCGAGCTGACGGACCGGACGCACCGACCTGTCCAAAACCGGACTTGGGGTAAATAATGTCCGCCACGCTTTTTCGCGAACATTGCCGTCACGTTTGCTTAGTGTCTGGTGCAGAAGAAACGGTTAAAAAAAGGGGTTTTGTCACGAAAGTGTTCAAGCAGCAAGTTTGGTTGTAGAGGAACAGGAAGTTGTGGGAGGGACTTCGGCGGATGATTGACAGGCAACAACGGTCGGTGTACAGACAGCGATATTGAGAATTGAGAGATTTGTGACATTGAGCGTGTTTGGAGAGTATAGTTAGTGTGTTATGTAGTGTTTGGTTTAGTGTGTAGTGGAGTCGTTTTTTGTTTAATGAGTCACAACAATGAGAAGGTCAATGTGGAGCAGGCAGTGCAGCTCTTCATTCAGCTGGAAGGAGCTCAGGCAGACCTGAGCATTGCCTGCATTTAAATGTAAATAGTTACACAGAACTTTGTACATTTTCATAATGTATGCACTTATTCAGCAAACAACAATTTATATTTGCATTAAAAGTAATAAAAAATGGTTTGTTTTTTTCACAGTAAAAAAATCTAACTTTTCCTACTTGGATTTTATGTTTTTTTGTGATTTTAGGTCCATTGTGTTAGTACAATATGTCAAAATGAAAAAATAACCGTACAGTCACACATGTGAGGTTGTGTTGAAAATAATCACACCAAGTAAATAGTTTTAAGGTGAAATATAATGGCAAAATCAAAAATAGTCACAAAGGGCCAATTATTCCCTGGAATATCGGATTTCACAACAAACCTAAATATCCCTGACTTTCCACCTTCAAACAGCCTCATTTGGCCATCCATAAAAATTCTTCTTAACCTCCCACTTTTCTATAGGAACACATATTTCATACGGGCACTGCACTAGTAAATTAAAAACGCTGCTCTTATGTTGTGCATTTGATTGACTGGTTTCTCTACTACACTCTTATTTCCTTAATCTAGTTTCTCTCATTTTTTTATTTTGTGTATTTCATTGCCTTATCCAAAGTACTCTAAATGTCCTTTGTTTTTGAGGGTGCTATACAGAGAAAGTTGCTTTACTTTGCCTTCATTAATAATTCTGCTCTGGAAAAGAACGGACGTGATGGTGCAGTGTGTCTTTGTGCGTCTGTATGACTTCATCGACATTACAGAAACCGGATTGAAATCAATCATGTGCCTCATAAATTATGACACTTTGATTTATTTACATATCGGTAACTTCTTATACACGATCCCTTTTATTTTTAAAATACAATAAAATCGCCGCGCTTACCGCTTCACCCACTTTTATTTTGAAGTACAAGCGACCGGAAGCCTTCTGCAATACTTTTCTTCTTCTTTGGTCTTTTCCTGCTGTGCACGGAACGGTCGTCATCATGGCGCAGGCAGTACAGAAACTCGTTGCTAAAGTACCCACTGCTATCGGTGGTAAGTTTATTCACCTGTATTCATTTTACCAATTATTAATTGAGCTAGCAGTAGCAGAACGAACCGTTTAGCATTAGCTAACCTAGCTCACGTCGTTACAGCTTGTTGGCACCTGCACAACTTCAGTGTGACCTCTATTAGCTCAACTCAGGTGTCATTAACTTCACTACCACTGTAGCGACTGTTCTTCAGATAGTTGTCAGAGGAAGACGAAACAACAGAGTGGCTTCAGACTTTTCTGCTCCTTGGCTAGTGCTAATGCTGTATCTGAGACTGTTCTGTGTTTGTGTCTCTGTCTCAGCCGCTGTCACATACTCCAGACCCCGACTAGCGACCTTTTGGCGTTATGCCCGTGTGGAGCTCGTCCCACCTTCACCTGCCGAGATCCCCAAAGCGATAGAGGCCGCCTCGGGCCTCATCAAGAGCTTCCAGGCTGGACGCCTGGGACAGACCACAGTGAAGGTGAGTCCTTGATATGTGTGTGAAAAACTCTGTGTTGAAGTCAACAAGGTACACGACTCCAAATGAGTTGGAGGTATTGGGATAATGTAGCATATATGTTTCTGCAAATCAACCACTTAATCAATAATGGAAATAACTGTTAGAGCCTGGATGTCATCCTCTCATCCAATTTGTTGTGTTCAGTGTCGACACATGGAATATTTCACAGAGGGTAGTGATTATATCTGGATGTGACTGATGTGGCCAGATGCAGAACATTGTTAGCCCCTTGCCTCAGATCTCCAGCCATTAGTGTGTTGTAAACAGCAGTGACATGGTTGAGTTGATCTGCATAAACAATAGAAATGACTGAATAATTTTACAAGACAATAGAAGTAAACTGTGTGGGCCACACAAATAAACAAGTTCAGACTGATTAAATGCCATCTCGGTTAGTTTGAAGCAAAAGTTTGTGGAAAAAACCCTCCAAGAGGATGAACGTGGGTTATTGTCTGTCAAATGATATGTCATAACAAATTTTAATTCTGTTTTTTTGTTTTGTTTTTTAGGATGCCTTGAGAAATGGACTCGTGGCCACTGAGGTGCTGATGTGGTTCTACATTGGAGAGTGCATCGGCAAAGGAGGCATTATTGGATATGATGTCTGAATAATGCACTTCTCTTTCTCCATTTGCACTTCTAATTGACACATTCTCAACAATCTGCACCAAATTTTCCAATAAATAGATGTCTATAGTCAGATGAGTGTCTTAAGTCTCTTGAGTATTCATTTCCCGACAGAAATTGTTCATATTTTATTAACAAAAGACTTACAAACGATGTAATAAACCAAAACTGAACAAAAACATTGAAGTTCGCAAAAGGTTTAAGAAGATTTCATGCATGACTAAATGACAGCAAAGATGAATAATTAATGACAATAAAAAGTGTTCATGAGTCTTACTCAAACAGATTGCCGATACCCGAAAACTCCTCCCCATTAAGCTGCATATATTATTTTGCTTCTAAGTAATAATAGACATCTCCTCACGCTCTCGACTTTCCGACATTGTATTAATAACATTTCCCAAGTATCTCCAGAAAGCTCGCCTCACATCCTCCGGTTCCTCCTCCAGGTTGGAGTGAATAAGCGGCAGTCTGCTTAGATGTGAGGCTGCAATCAAAAAGAATGAACATGTTAGGTGAAAAATAGTGATAATGACTCACACAACAGCTTTTGGGAGGCCTGCAGTGGAAATACCTAATGGCAGCCGTCCTTCGTCTACTCCGCTGCCAGGCTTGTGGTGAGCTATGAGCAGACACTGGTTTTCCTGCAGGCTCTGAGAGGCGATAAACATCGAATGCCACGTCTCTATTTCTTTGAGGTGACTAGGAACATCTGGATTGAAAACGATCACCACGCCGCTGGAGTCTTTCATCAGTGCAGGCCAGCATGATTCAAATCTGTACAAAAAAGAACGTGTGTGTGTGTGTCTCTGCGTCTAGGTATTATAACATATCTAAGCTTTTGTTCACTGTAAAGTATGTTTATGACATTTAACCTACTTAAATTCTCCTGAACAGTCCCAGAGTTCAACCTCACATGCCATGCTTTCACCACTGCCTTCAGGTTGTGATTCAAACTCCAGTATCCTTGAAACAGTAGAAAAGGCTTCATTTATGTTTTTTCCTTATACCCCTCAAGGCAAAAATATAATAATCCAATAATGAGTGGAACTGATTTTACATAAACTTTAATACAAGGCACCAAACAATCTGTGAGATCATGTTATTTCAACCATCACGTAGTTTGAATGACATTTGTTGACTTATGGTTTGTACCTTACTCCCTGAGTAGGTCTGTATTCACCTCCCACATTCTCCGTTGTGCCTGAGAGGAAATTTGCAAGAGCTGTTTTCCCACTCTAGAAAACAGATGAATGAGTTTAGAATAATCATATCGGTCACAGTGCTAGAGGGATAAACACACACTTATAAATAAACACTCTGAAAAGGGCTAGTCTTTACTATTACTCTTGATATGTAAATTAATGTTACTGCCAATGGGCCTTTTTCACAGCAGAAGAGCTGACCTGAGGAGGTATCACTAATAACAATTATTGGATTCATTCTATTAACATGTTCCAGTTAGAGGGCTCTGATATACTGACACGGCTTGCTTAGACACTTAGTGATAAGTAGTCATCAGTCCTGTTTAGGGCTGAAACGATTCATCGAGTTACTCGATTAACTCGATTATAAAAATTCCTCGAGGCAAAAACTCTGCCTCGAAGCCTCGTTAAATTCCTAGGACGCGCACTGTGCGCGCATGGATCTGATTGTTCCACACGGACCGTTGTTCAGGAAGCACACCAGCGCGTCATACATTTTGAATTTAGCTGGCTGGCACAATTTATCTCTGTATTTGTAGTGATGTCGTGATGCGGTTTGACTAGATATGATGTTTAGCTGTGATGTTTTTAACCTCTTCAACCCGAGCTGCGCATGTTGCATTATACACCCTATAAGAGCATGCCAAGTTAACCATGGAGCAACATATTAATGCATCACACCAACTTAACGGGAAGAAGCTCGGCTAAACGCTCATGATAATCATTTTCACCTAATCGAAACTCAATTCCGACACCAAGCAACTGAACGGGCACGTAGAAAAAACACGCTAATGGCGCATGTCCGAAAAATCGGCGTTAGCGATTACGCTACTTCATGCTAATGCTACATACAGCATGTCATATAAAAGCTGGGACTCTACAAATTTCAACGGTATATGTCTCATCACTCTGCGCCCAAAACTCACTGAAACAGCCGCCGAAGAAGAGCAAAACTAAACATCACTTTATACAGACATGATCATGAATTACGTGCTACATTGGCTGTTTTGTGATTATAAACTCTGTTTGAGTGCATTACACCGCCTCCACCGGCTAATCCAATGTGTCTGTGTCACTTTGAAATGATACCTGACAGTTCAGGATAAGTTTCGGTTCCAGGAGGACACGTGTGGAGTAGGTAGGACCCTAGTCTTCCCACACAGTGTATTTGCCTCCTTATGATTGGCGGATTAGTGTGGTTATCATGGATTTGGGGACTGAAGACTGAAAAAGTCTTATTTATAATTTATTTATTTTATTTATTTATAATTGTTTTATTTACATTTATTTTTTACATTTATTTTTTATAAATTGTACACATTGTGTACCTGTTTGGCTTGATATTTTATATTCATTCTTTGTTCTCAGGTGGGTAATTTGCAGAAGGCACAATCCTTTTTTTGTAATGTTGTATTAAGAAAACAAAATCAAGGCCAAATGGCCTTTACTATTTAAGTTTGTATTCACTGTTTTACATGTTATACATGTTTTACAGTAGGTTGATTCAACTGTATTGTTGTTTAATTATTGGCACTGGCACTTAATAAATGGGCTTATAGTTTTGGAGCCAAATGTTGGAGTTGGAACTAATACCTCTGTTTTTTTGAGAAATGCTTGATCATTTTACAGCCACATCATTTTCGTTATGCATTATTTGTTTTGGTTGTTTAAAAACGCAAAAAAAATAAATAATAATAATCAGATTACTCGATTAATCGATCGATAAAGTGCTAGATTAATCGATTACAAAAAGAATCGATAGCTGCAGCCCTAGTCCTGTTATCAGTTAGACCTGTGCTGCCTGCTGTGAAGTGGAGTGGTGCTACATTAATCTTTCTTTGTCAGCCACTTTAACAGCACAGCAGGAAACTCAAATGTGAATCAAAAATCTTCATTAAAACTGT
>CAEMYA010000024.1:12811681-12856967 GCA_903131615.1 Diplodus sargus
CTGTCTTCGGTGTAGCGTGAAGCTTAGCAAGTCACTTAACCTTGTAGTGTTGACTGTCTGCTGCTATGGAGTAAGCTCAGTAGCTTGCTTGACAACCCACTGTTGCTGTCCTAATATGCAAGATTATGTAGTGTAACTGAGATAGTTTTGAAGGCCATGTCTTAAACTTACTTCCTGTTCTCCTGTATGTTAAAGCTGACTTTTACTATGTATTATTTTGTCAGTAGTAACAGGCATGTCTCCAGAGGATGAACTCCAGAGTCCCTCCCTTGGTTTCAGCTCTACCAGGGAGGATGTCACTCTGAGCTGTGGTGACCTAGCCAGCTCTCACGAACTGGGGAGAAGGAGCAGAGCACGCAGCAGTCTCCACATGAGGACCCCAGAGGCTGATATTAATGGGTGAGAGGTCCTGTGGTGCATGGCCCTGTGAGGCTAAACATACAGACTTCACAGCACAACTGATCAAAAGCATCTACTTCCTGTTTTTCATTTAGTCGTGGAGATTGCGCTGATGGAAAAAGCCCTTTCCTGAAAATACTGATGGATGCAGAGGCGGCTGCCAACTCCGCTGCCATACACCTCGTGTCTTTTAAAGATGCCATGGAAGATGAATTTGCTGTATGTATCAAGTTGGGTTCAAACACAAACCCAGAAAAATAATTTTTGAGTTTAAGGGTGCAGGACTCGGTGTATGACTTTTCTTCTTCAAAACTACATAGGGCCCTTTAATGACCCATGATTGTAACTTTTTTTTTCTTGCATCTAAGGATTCAAGGCAGTCTGCCATTGATAAGCGCCGGATTTCAAGGCAGCGAGGACTTTTGCTGGAGAAGCTGGAGGACTTTCGACGAATAAATAAGTCTGTTCGACAGAAACTGAAACAGCTCCGAGATTCAGAGGTCAGTGACAACATTTCTACCCTGTATGTTGCTCAGGATAGTTGGTCGTAGATCTGTGTTAGCAGTGTTACTGCAGGTCATAACAGCAAATGAAATACTAATTTAAAGGCTTCTTGAAACAGCTGTTTTCAAAAGCTGATGTCTTTCCACATAGGCTGATCGAGTTCATGCCAACCATCAAATTGACAACTTATTGAAGAAGATCACACAGGCTGAGAGTGAAAATGAGGTGAGTGTTTCATTACGTTTCTGCAGTGATTTAAAGAAAATAACCTAATTTAGGTGTAAATAATATAAGCTTCGTGCTTCAGTGGCAAACTAGTTGAACAAATAGTCTCTGACCTCTGAATGTCATGGCTGTGTCTCCTGACATAGCCACAATTTATACAAAATAAATGTAGAGATTGAAAGATATGACATAAATGCAGTAGGGCTGCAAATAACAGTTATTCTCATTATCGAATAATCAGCAGATTTTTTTCCACAATTAATGGTTCAGTCTATAAAATGTCCAAAAAAAGTGTAAAAAATGATAATTACAATTCCCCGGGGGCCAAAAGAGACGGTGCTGGAACTTCATCTCTTGTCCATCAAGCTGTTCAAACTCTTCATTTATAAAAGCAGCAACTTTTTATACTTAAGAAACTGGAACCAGCAAATGTTTGATATTTTTGCTTAAAAAAGCTGATTATCAAAAATGTGGGCAACTAATATCATTGGATCGATTAGTTGACAAATCGTTGCAGCTCTAAATCATCTTCTGTGTTAAACTGAATGCACCTTTAAATATGATGATGCATAAAAACAGTAAAATTACGCCAGATCCAGTCTTCAATCATGTGCTGATCGCTGTCATTTTTCTCCTGCAGCATTTAAAAAAAGATTTGAGTGACACAGAAAGAAGAGTTGAAGAACTGATGGCTCTGCGGAGAGAAGAGCAGGTGAGCACAGCAGACGCTTTCACATAGATGTTCTTGCAAAGTGCGTTTTAAAGCATCTGTCTGTATTGGTCTTTACAGGAGAACACGAAGAGTGCAGTTCACATGACCAAGACGGTGGAGGCGACTCGTGCTCACCTGCAGGGGCAACTGCGCCACAAGGAGGCCGACAACAATCGCCTGACTGTTCAGATACGGGTACAAAGGCCTCTATCAGCCGAACCCTTAAAGAAAACGTGTGACATCATAGCTCATCCTAATGGGCATGCTTGTCTTTTCCCAGAACCTGGAGAGGACTCTGGTCGAGCAGAAGATGGAGATTGATGATCTCAAAGGCTCAATCGCGTCTTTAACTGAGAAGGCGGCACAGGACAAAGAATCTCTCAAGAAAGCCAATCGAGCACAAAAACTGAGAGCGGAGAGATTCGAGGCAGCAATTGAGAAATGCTATGCGCAGTTAAAGGAAAAGGTATAGAGAAAAAAAAGCTGTGATTTTATTCGTTTTTTAAGATTCATTCAGGATCTTTCTTTGACTTTGTGTTCTTGGTTGGAGAACAGGATACTCAGCTGACCAAAGCACGTTTAGAGAGAGACTCCAGGAGACAACAGAAGGAGCGGACGACAGATGAGACGGACAAACTTGTTGCTCAAATAGAATTTCTCAAAAGGTTTGTTGTTTTTTTTTCTCTTTTCCACATGCCAGATGCCACCGATCAATATGACAAACGGCGATTTTCGCTTATGAATTTTAAATGTGCATCTCCTATGTAGTCAGGTCGCAGATTTGACAGCGAGGCTGCAGAAAGAGAAGGACGAGCTCACGGCAGCCAACGAAACTGCGATGCAGCGTGCTGAAAAACTCAGTGCTGAAAACGGAGACCTCGGCGTCAATAATGCAAAACTCAAGGTACAAGGTGCCAAACATTTTGCGGTGGACGACGTCTGTCATGTCCTGTCACATTCTCTCTCTGATTTTGACACCATTCACTTCACTTGCAGTTAAGTTTTTGGTAACAGTTATTAGGCTTAATTGTAAGTGAAGTGGACACGAGTGGGAGTTCTTTTCTGAATTTGTCTTGGTCCTCTGTCACGCACCTGTCCTGATCCACAGGTGTGCTAAAGCTGCACTCTGTTATTACTTCTGACTACAAGTATGTTGGTGTTCGTGTAATCGCAGACATATGTTGCTGAGTTGGAGCAGCAGCTGGCTGATTGCGAGTCTGCGCTGGTGGAGGAGAAGGTGGCGGCTCAGGAGAGGAAACATCAAACCGAGCAGCACCAATATCAGGTCGACATCTGCTCATTAATTTCACTGTTTACCTTTTTCATTTGATTTATTTTTGGAAATCCGACCTGGGGGGAAAAAAAATGTGGGTTTCCTCTGCAGATGGTGTGGCGTATTAATTGCTGTGATGTATGTGAAAGGAAGTATAAGGCGTTTTGAGGTGTATATGATTATGTTGATTTGAATTCATTATCAGAAATGTGGGGAAAATTTGACATCTGGTCAGGGAACATAAAGCACTTGTGCTTTATTTCAAGGCGACTGTTAATCCTTTCTATCCTTTCTTTCTTCTTTTGCCATAAATAAGTCATGTTTTGTGCTTTTGTTTGAGCCTTAGCGTTGCAAAAACAGGATAAGAGGATTATCATAGTGATTATATCAGCTTATTCCAACTTTAAGGACTTAAAAGCTAAAAGGTGACCGTGATAACACTGTTCTCTATTTTTTTTCCAGGTTGCAGAGCTTCAGGCAGAGATAGACGATCTGAGGATAAAGTACGCAATTGTTTTAAGAGAGGCGGAGACGACGCGAGATGGAAAACATACAGAAGTTGAGAAGGTAACCTCCCGTCTCTCTGAGTGAAGTTTTTGAGTTCGATAAGATATTTAACAATGTGACTCATTTCTTTGTCTTTAGTTATTTTTAACAACAAATCCTAACAGAAATGTTACAGTTGCTTTTTGTAGCATGTTCAGCTCCACAGCATTGTTTCTCCTGCTGTTGAATGGCCAGTTAGTCACGACATGTCAGATCTAACTTCTGCTTTTTTAGCTGCGTAACATTTGTTGCACGTGGACCTGCGCTCTATCAAACTATTCTGGGCGGCAGAACACTTCGGCTAACAACGCAAAGCTCTGTCTAGAGATGAATAACTGCTCGCTGTGCACGCTTAAAGGATTTACACGCATCTGTGAGCATCTCTTTGAGGGGTGTGATTGAAACTTCAGGCTAATAATTTGTCTATTCCCAACACTCATTCTGAGCCCAGGTGAGGCAGGAGCTGCAGGGGCGCGTCGACGAGCTGGAGTCTTACCCCGAGTTACTGAGTGCAGCCGAGCAGAGTCTGTTTGAGTGCCAGGAGAACCTGCGACGCTCGGAGAGGAAGTGCTCAGAAAAGTCAGAGTCCATTAGGCAACTGCAGGTTCAGGTGTGAAACGTGAGCTGCGGCGGTTAGAGAATGTGAAATGCAGTGAATTCTTCCTTCATCTGACCACTAGGCGGTAGTACAACCCCATGTGCATCGTGTGTTCTGGTCCTGCTGTGAGTTCGTTTTGATGTTTGTGATTTATAGACTCTCATCGCAGTGGATTTGATTAGGTTGCAACCATCCTTACCTACGTACACATTTGTGAGTGTTTTCTGCTGTGTGAGTCCTTTTTCGATCACCCACGTGTTTCTGTCCTTTATCTCGAAAACTGCCCATATTGTGTTTTTTTGTGATTGTGGCACAAAGCATTAAATGGGCTGCTGGTGTCTCCAGTTTTGCATGTGATATTAAATATCAACTCCATTCACTTGCGCCCAACACAGGCGATACTGAATTTAACATTCTACAAACACAGATGGAGAGTCAGACGAAGCAGCTGAGATCGTCTGTGGACATGAAGGAGTCGATTCATGAGGCCAATTTACAACTACAGGAGAAAATGGCTTCTCTGCACAAGTAAGACATCCCTCTTGTCTCTGCTCTCTAGATGTTAGATGTCTCCTTTTACAGTTTCAAAAGCAAAAACTGTTTAACGTACCTTCGTAGGCAGATGGACAAGCTGCAGCAGGAGAACCTGGAGCTGGTCCGGAAGCTGGCCGCTCAGGAGGAGGCTCTAGGCTACAGTAACCGGCAGCTGGATCAGCGCTCGACAGAGTGTCAGGCCCTCAACCGGCAGCTGGAGGCGGCTTTATCAGATGTCAGACAGCAGGTAAAGATCAGAGAAGAACAACTATGACAAAGCATTTATTTTGGTATTTGGTCGTTTGCTTCCGTCTAGCAGATTGCTAAATGTTAAGTCAACTAAACATTGAATTAATCATATTTTAATTCTGACTGTACGGATGCAAATGTTCACATTTTAGTGTTTCATTGTATTCTACCTCCGTTTTTAAGCCTCAATCTCAGAGATCTGTTTTGTTGACTCTGACGGCACCTGTGGTGATGAGGTGTGTGTTTTTGTACTTTCGCTTCAATGCCATTTCTCTATTACATCTGCCGGGATGGCCATATTCAGTTTGACTTGGCACAGGTGGGTTTTGCATTACCACCACAACTGGGCTACCTGCTTTAAGGTGGCTTGACTAATGAAGCACTTGTCTCAATCCCTGCAGTACTATCAGAGGTTCACCGCCAACAAAGGGGCCCCCCCTTAATTCACAAACATGTTTTATTTCTTATAGCTTCTTCACAATAAAAGCAGCATGAAGCAGTAATACAGTAAACGTTGTGTTTTCACCAGTAGTCACTAAACATGACTCCTGACACAGCTGAAAGTGAATCAGATGTAACAGTAAAACGCAGCAGATGTTCAAAAGTACAAACAGGACAAGAGAAACTAAAGAGATCAGTAGCTACAAAGCTACAAAAGTATTGGGAGCTGAACACACTAAAGAGATCAGTAGCTACAAAGCTACAAAAGTATTGGGAGCTGAACACACTGACTTTTAAAAACGTCTTTCTGTCAGGAGTCATACATGTTTTTGAGATGACTTCGTCTGTAGTCATCAATCTTTTCTTTGTTTGGGTGCTTCCGTCACAAGTGCGTTGAAGAGTGAGTCTGTTACGTTTGGTCTGCCTACGCTCCCTGGCAGACCGAGCGCTCCCTGCTGATGGAAAAAGCCTCACTAACTGCGCACCAATTGTGATTTTTGCCAGCAATGTTACCACAAACATCCAATTCATAATACTGCAAATGCATTTCATCAGTCGACCATGGGTTCGTTCACCGCCGTCCATACTCATATGATATATGATAGATATGTAGTCTTCATGATATTAACTTTAAAGTAATCATTTCAGACATATACAACTAATGGCATCACCATTCTGTTTTTACTCGTCCAGGTCAACAAGGTAAAGGACCAGGCTGTTTCCAGAGAAGAGGCCCTTCAGACGAAAATCCTGGAGCTGGAAGCCGAGAGGAGCAGAAGGGACGGTGAGCTGAGGCTTCTCCGCCAGAGCAAGCTCACTGTGAGTATCACCCTTTTTCTCAACCATGAAAGCAAATGGAGCACACTCAGATTGTACTGCAACTTGTGATGTGTCCATATCCCACATCCTCATCTGCAGGCTGAGAAACAGTTTGAGGTGCGCCTGAAGGACCTGCAGCTCAGCCTGGACCAATCAGAGAGCCACAAGCAAAGCATTCAGAACTACGTCGATTTCCTCAAAAACTCTTATAAGACCATGTTTGACGAGGGACTGCAAACATCGACTTTTGGATCATCATATTTTCTAAAATGATACACGATGAATCTTTTTTGCATTATATGTGTGTTTTGTGTAAATTATAATTTATTTAAAGACGAGAATGAAACTAGTAAGCAACAGCTCATGTTTGAGGGTTGTATTAGTGTATCCATAATAGATGTGAATCAGGGGTTTTTGTTTTTTTAAAAGGTAGAAATCTGCTGTTGTCACGTTTGCTACAGATTTTTAATAGACATTACACGTGAGACACTTTCATATGTATCTGCAAAGTTTGTACTGTTAAGTTTTGGTGCTACTTCGTCCTATTACCATATAACAAGGAGTCAGTTGCATAATTCTATTCTTGATTTCAGAATGATTTTAGATGGTTGAATAGGACTTTTGCTCTTGCTCAACTTATTCAGAGTTTGATTTAATACTTGGTTATCTCCTCAGTACCTAAAACAATGTGGCTGGGCTTTTGTTATCCATTTCAATGATAAGATCACAATGTTAAGTCCCCGATAGAAGTCTGTGGTTCCAGTTTAACAAATAGGATAGTAAAGATTTACAGGACTTTTCTGTTTCATCACCTAAAATTAAATATCTTTGGGCTTTAGACTGTTGGTTAGATAAAACAAGCAATCTGAAAATGGCACATTGGGATCTATTTTCTGATTATCTCTTTAACTAAAATGATTCATCGAGACACCAAAACAGGTTTCAGATCAGTCAGTCACGTGCCACTAGGTGGAACTGTTTTGCCAGTCATGTTTTTGTGAGGTGATTCATTTACATACATTTAGTCATCAGTCTACCTTAGTCAGAGAAAGCCTCAGTCTGTCTTTGTGCAACTGGCTCTATATCAAGCTCTTTTTTGCCATGTTTAGAAGCTGCACATACTGTATACACACCCATTGATGAAAGCAATTATTAATCAATTTAAGCTGTGCTTAAAAAACAAATATTACGTGGGGGCACATGTGTCCTCCAAGTTTACCTGCGTCCGAAAGAGACATTTTCCATGGTGCCACATTTGAACATGAAACACTTCTGTTAATCTTCTGATCCTGAAAACAGCCATGTGTCTCTTCTTGTCGTGATCATAAAACAACACGTGTGACCTGCTGAATATTGAATGTGTTTATCTTCTGACCCTCAGCCGGACTGAGACGACTGATGCTGAAAATCGATTGACTGGCTGTCAGCTGTGAAGCTCGTGCCTTCTTGGTTGCAAACATAATTACTGAGATACGTGCAACACTTCCAAACCACTTTAAACCCTTGATCACAATTTACACAGTTTGTTTTGTCCTGTTCTTGTTCTGCTCTTGTATTGATGGTAATAAGTGAGTCCAGACCTGCGTCCAGACTCTGATGTGACCTTGCTGTGGACGTATTCCCTCCGAGTGAGCGGCGCTGCTCTCAGGTTCTCACAGACAAAGCTCTATTGTGCTCTCCGTCAGGGGATGGAACCATTTCATCTCTGCGTGCGTCAGTACCCCTGTTTTTCCTTCGCTCTTGTTCTTGCCCGTTTACGTAATTCTATGCACACTTTGGGAATTAGCCTTTCTTCGCTTGCTTGGTGGAAAATAAGCTGACATATGACTTCTGGCAGTTTGGCTGATACTATGAGTCAGCACCACGATGGACAGACCCTGAGCTCGTGTTCATATTCGATGCATACAAATCGGACGCCCCTTTTTTGAAATTTGTTGAGCCAGTTATCTTAAACAAACAGGAGGCTCCACTGATGCATATTTTGTAAAGATTGTGTGAAGGGCACATACAGTCGCCTAACTGACGTATGAAGTTCATCAGATGGAAAATAATCCTTGAATGCTCGTGTTCACACAAAGTCACTCTGGTCAAAATCTCACATCCAGGCTGGTAAATGAGGTATTTCGCCGGTACAATCTGTGGAAAGATTAGATCATTCTCTATACACGCTGTAACTCCTTCATAAAACAAAAAGGCTGTGGCGTGCGCCCAGCATCTGTCCAACAGCAGGAAAACCACTCTGAGGTTTACGTTACACTCATTCCCAAAACTATGCAGTGACATGTAGGTCCTCCCAGAAGTGGGTCAGCCAGATGCAGTTGAAACAGTATAGCCCATTTCCTACTGAAAACTGTTACAACAGACCCCCTAAGAATTTCTCTTCTTTTCAGCTTATTGCGAGCCCTGAACCTGAAACTCCTCCGGTGCTTTTTAAAGAATAAAATCATTCCCATCAGAAGTGCTGTTTTACGAGTTTATTTGTGAAAACACAAAACATTAAAATTGACAGTTTGGCAGTTATCTGTTCAGTCGCACAACAGGATATCATGCCGGTATTATCGCAATGATGACTTATGAATAAATCTAACAATCCATTAAAGGGCCAGTGTGTAGGATTAAGTGGCATAGCTGTGAAGTTGCAGATAACAACAAACAAAGTATAATCACCCCAACCTCCTTTGCGATGGTCGGTAAAGAAACAAAAAATATCAGAGGGTTCTATTTAGAGTCGGTGTTTGGTGTGTCCCTTTTGGGCTACCGTAGACACAAGGTGAACCCCGTGGAATAGGGGCCACCATGTTTTTGAACGGCATATTCAAAAGATTTTTACTTTCAGTTGATTTTTTTCACAATTATTCTGCCCCTAAATCCTACACACTGGACCTTTAAGTGAAGTCTGAAATATAAATCCTTATAAATAAAGTGAATATGTACAGAATATCAACAGAAACATGGCGACATGTGTGTAATGACTGATAAAGTAGCTGCCATAGTTTTAAGATCATTTCCTTGAGTCATGTGACACGTCTTGTCATGAGAGGCTTAAATAGTTTACGAGAAGTTTGTGTATATGAAACAGATTTTGTTTAACTAGAAAAATAAGAATTTTCACAATGTACAAAAAAAAACTGCTTCAAAATGAAGCAAACCATGAAGCTCCAATGCTATGAAGCAAAACCATGAACAATATAGTTCAGGAAATTCATCCCACAGATGCCTGTAACCTCAAAGTGCACATTCTTCTTTTCCTCTTGAATTCAGAACTTTTTCAGTTTGTGGATATTGTTAAAAAGTCTGTGGCGGGGAGCCGTCTTTTCGGAGCAGTTCAGGTCGCACTTGCAAGACTCGATCAGCATCACCATCCTGCTGATGATCTCCCCGTTCCTGCATCGGAATTGGACGGCTGACGTCTGGGTTCGGTGAGGCCTGCAGCATCGCCCGTCCGAGCAGGACCCGCAGTACCTCGGCTGGAACTTCTCCAGGCTACGGCAGCCTGCGTGGGACAGTTTAAGTGGACGGCTGGCCTTTTCGGTGTTTGTACACTTCTGACCTTTCTGTTAGAGAGAAGACAGGAAGAGCATGTGTTAAAGATGCCGTATTGTGGTTGTTATTGTGATACTTTGATTTGGGGTGACTGAACGCTCTGTCTCTTTAAGAAAGCCACCTCCCTAAAAGCCTGCTTTGATTGGTCAGCTCTCAAAGGCCTGAGCAATGGCCACTGTTTTTCATGTCAGTGTTCTTGTCACCACGGATGTGCAGGGGGCGTGGCTGAGGGCAGTGGCTGTATATCACTAGAGTAACTGCTAACTGTATATTTTTTACACCCTCGTGACTGTAACTACTGCTAGCTTGTTAGCTCAGTTGGCTGTGCAACTAGCCAGACTGCCTGAGGAATGTTTTATACAGGAGCTTTCTAACCACTTTAGGGGAAAGAGGTTTTCAGGCCCGATGCTAGTGGGTTAGCAGGCTAACTTTAGTTGATGTCTCTTTAACATAAAAAAATACTTCAAATCAGACCAATATATAATATTATTATTTGAATGTATCTATAATAGAAAATTCAAAAGGAATGCACCTTCATTCTTTTAAAGGTCATGTGGTTGCAGGGGCGGACTTCACAGATCCGAGTCTCCTTCACCAGTTTGCACTGGCTGTTGTTGTTGGTCACCCTGGTGGACACTCCAGCGCCGCAGGATTTGGAGCAGGGGGACCAATCTGTGGTTTGAGACACACACTCCACTCCTCTGCCCACCATGTGGCCCACTGGGTGGCTCTTGAAAGCTGCACAGAGAACAAAAATAAGGATTAGAACACTTTAAAGGAAAAGGGGGAAGACGTACAACAAGAAGAAATCCGGACATTTCCTGCGTTGTTTCAAACTGCTCACCAGGTAAAGACTCTCCTCTCCACACAGGAGCCAACTCGTTCCTGTTGGTGAGGTCGTCCTCAGACGGCTTGTTGTCTCTGCTGTGCTTTTTCCTGTGTTTCTTCATCACAGAGCCCTCTGTCTTTGCTTCCTCGGGGCAGACGAGCTGCTCGCAGCACCGTCCCGGTACCTTGACCCGCCTGGGCTTGGCGCAGCCCAGCTTGGGCAGCGTGAGCTCGTGCGGGCAGAGGGAGACACATCCAACAGCGCCGTCCATGCAAGTGCACTGGTGTTTGCAGTTTGGACGGAAGATTTCCCCGTTCTGGTAAATCCTGTTGTTGTACTCGCACGTTCTTCCATCTGATTTTGCTGTTAGAGAAAGGGAAAGAGAAAAAGTTGTGAGGTTGGAAATAAGAAGAGAAAAGTGATCAAATTCATCAAAAAAATAACAGAAAAGGGAGTCACCGTACCTCGACAGATGCCCTTAGCAGAGCCATGTACCCCTCCAAAGTTGCACTCCAGTCCCTTTGTGTGGTCACATGGCTGTGTCTTGCTGCAGTCCTCAAAGAGCTGCCGTGCGCAAACTTTACAGCATCCACAGCCATCCAGCATGAGACTGACTCCCGCTGCACATCTGGGGGTGTCAGGGAGACACCGGCAGTCCTTCGGGCACAAGGCTGACACCTGAGGTTAAAACAAGACATCAGATATTCATCATCAAAAGTCATCTCCCAAACGTGAAGAACCAGCTTATGAATGAAAAGTCGTTCCTCACCACTGTGACGCAGAGGCTGGCGACGACAAAAACCTTCCACATCTTCGCAAGTACTTTCTGTCCTGAGTAGAAACTTCTCCTCTCTGTCAAACACCAGACCTGGCAGTGAGTTGGCGACTGCTTGCTTCTCCCTCTTTTGGAGTGCCCATCTCCTTTTATACACTCAGGCCGATCTGACGTATGCGCAGGCTGAAGAGGTGTCCCGAAACTATGAGAGGAATGCTCCTCCACGCGTCCTCCCATAAGCCCATAAGAAGCCGCCACAACCCCCTCCCCTTCGCCTCCTTTCTTCTTGTCTCACTCGGCGAGCCAAGAACCACCCAGTCTGACTTCCAGTCTTTCAGGACTTTCTTTCCCATTTGAATATCATTTTTTTTATATCTGTCCTGTGATTATGAAGTAAAACCCACAAGTAATTCCTCAGTCATGAAGTCAACCAGTTCCTGCAGCCACTGGTTATATGTAGTGAATGATGTCATTCTCTGTTCAAGCAATGCATTACATATTTTGCTACTTAATACATTATGCATTAAAGGAAGAGTTCACCCGACAAAATGAAAATTCCGTCTTGATCTACTCACCCTCGTGAAAGTCTGATGAAGTTTTGCAGTCCACAAAGCTTTTCTGGAGCCTCAGAGCAAAACAGCGTCGCAGGATTGAACTGAAGTCGATGGGGATTTATTTTGTGGTAAAAACAAATGGAAAGAAGAACACATAAAAATGGCTGCAAACACTGCTCCAGAAATGTTTTGTGGACCAAGAAACGTTAACCTACTTTCTATCAGCTGCTAGAGATCCCAAGTTCATTTGAAGATATGTTATTTACACCCACTTTTAAGCTGAAATCTACACTGAAGCTGCTAGGCTAAAAGTGTTTGCGAACCCTGTCTAAAAAGGTTGCACGACCTTTACCAAGCCTTAAGGGTATTATTGACTTCTTCACAAATCAATTTGGGAATTCTTCAGTTGGCTTTTTTTACATTTTAAAACAAGTCCCCATCTACTTTTGCTGTTTCGGAGAACGCTGCAACACTGTTTTGCTGTGAAGTTCCAGAAATGTTTTGGCAACTACAAAATGTACCCGATTTTCTATCGGCATGGAGGTGAACTACACTTTTCATTTGTGGGTTTACATTTCCTTAAAATTGTTTTAACTTCATAGCATACTTTTAAAACGTATGCCTCTTTTTGTGGTTAACAAAAGTGTGCTTATTCTGTTTAAGTTGCTTTAACTGTAGTTACTGTTAGCGAATAACTCTTAATGTCAGTGAGACTCAACCTGGTTAAATAAAGGAAAAAAGAAAGAAACTACCGGTGAAATGTGGTTACGTAAAGGGGAAAAAAATGGGGCACCTTCATACCAGATAATACCTCAAATATTTCATCATCAGCCGCACGCGTGTGAGAGCAGCCCCGCGACGGATTCAACATCGGGGCACCACAAGTTCTGACATAAATACTGATGAAAAGCCACATATTTCTATGAGCAACTGAACCTCTACCTCGGATGGAGCCGTGTTTAGACTGCTGCACCTTGTCTGTGATCGGCGTTTGTGTTTTCTAACCTTTCTTACGTAAAGGTCACAGACGAAATTCCCGTCAGTCACCCACGAGGGTGTGGACAGATTAGGAGTTTGTTTGACTTCAATATTTTCAAAAAGGGAGACGAGAGCCTCCTGGAATGCCTGAACCCTTGGAATCCTTTGTTCGGTCTGAATGAGAGCGTCCAGAATGAGAAACACACACACGAGAAGAAAAAGAAGAAAGAAGGAAGAAAACTTGAGCGATGCCTCAAGCAACATTCCTCTCAGGATGAACATTGAAGGTTCCTTTGAAATAGCTGCCAGGATAAAAAGCATCCTCTTATATCCACATCAAAGAACAATGGAAGTTATCAGGGGGAGAAAAAAAATGCCTTTCCTTTAATTATAACCTGTGAGAACAAGAGACCAGACTGGCACAGCCTCCTTCTTATCTAACTGAGGTTACAAGGGCCAGTTTGAGTCGGTGCCAGCTCCGGCAGATGAAGGGCAAACAAGCGTGAGCTCGGTGCATTCACAGATGCCTGGAAATTGCTGACTGTTGTGGTTTGGAGTGGAAACTTTCCCCCTCCGAAGCCGTAATATAAAGAATTTGCAGAACCGTGTTAGGTAAGAGGGATATCGGATTTATAACAGCCAGCTGGAGAACTTGGAAAGGAGTGCAGTTGCATGTATAACTGACCAGATTGTGGATGTCAAACCAAATCTACCCTTTCTGTTCCTGCAACAACCACGTCCCATTAACACAGAGCAACACGCGAACTTATCTTAAGATGTATAACGTTTGATATTAATGTCAGTATGATACTTTTTAAAAGATTTCATAAGAGAAATTCTCATTTTTCTTTGAGGTAATACAAATAACTTTGATCTGGTTGTGAAACGGTCAGAGAATAAGTGAACACGCTCGCCAGATCAAAATCATTACAGCGGGAGGAAGTGCTGCTTATAACGCTTCTCACCACAGGGGGCGCCAGAATCAACACAAAATTAAACTTCCTTGGAGCACCTTTAAAGTCGGGTTGTCAATTTGCTAATATGGGGGTTTTAACTGAAAAATCTCTCCTAGGCTGCTGCTGAGAGAGCAAATAAATATAAGTGTATTTCCCAAAATATAAGATTAGCCATATGGATTAAACATCTTACATAGAAAATTCTCCATATTTGGTGTGTTTTCTTTCATCTTGCAGTCACGTTCCTGTGTTCAACCACAGCGGGTATTAAACCCGATTCACCTCATTTAAAAAGGGATGTTATGTAACATGCCCATCCCAGAGATTATCTTGTCAGGGAGACGAGGCTTTCACCTTTGTTGACCACCTTTATTTATATGATACTTGATACTGAGCAGCATAATACTGAGGTTTTTGTTCACTGATGCCTCGTTTAGGATGATATTTATGAGAACTGGAGGGCAGTCAAATGGGAAAGGTGGGTGGGCAGGAACAAGCTGAGTGTGAAAGTCATGTTGTGGTACTGTAAACAGAAAAATAGACACAATGTGGGATTCACCTTCTGTGTGGCATCGGGATTGGCAACAGAGGATGGAAATGCCTTCCCGGTGGTGTAAAAAACCACAATGGCTCTGAGACAAGCTTGTTCTGGATGTTATTTGAGAGCGGGTCACACACTGTACGGCAGACAGGAGCGTCTGAAAGCGCTGCGCAGACATGATTACAAATCCAGTTCATTACGTCACCTCTATAAATGACTCTCCGTTCTCTTTGTGTCTGTGCGCTGTGGTTCGTCTGAATCTCTCACAGCTGATTCTGCTGTTTTACGGGAACAATTTGAATCATCGTGAGTCGTGGCGCTTTTCTTGAGGAAAGTGGGTGCATTTTTGTCAGTTTCTGTGAATGCTTTGTTGCCCTTTGAACATTTCTTCTTGTGTTAAGACGCTGGTCCACACACCGTTTGACCTTTTATCACCAGACATTCAAAGGGCATCTTTCTGTCTAAGCTCTTCCCCCAGAAATAGTTGGGATGCGACAGAAGCCACGTAGCTCTCGGAGCCTGTATTTCCCCTCTTTTTCAAATCATTATCATTGCACGCAAAATACCCTTGAGTGAGCAACAGTAGGCCGTGGCCTGATTTACAGTTAGCGTAGCTTACTGCTTGGGTATGGTGTTTTTTTTCCAGCCACACAGTACACATTACGTCGCAGGACATGACAAAACAAGCCTGACAACAATCTCCTCGGGGAGCAGCCGTTCCTCAAACACATCGTGGCATATCGTGATTAGAGGGGAGAGAAGATCCTGCATGTGTTTTGCCATTTTGCAATTTATTCCATGTTTACTGGAGTGGTACTCTGGTTTTTTTCTCATTCACTGCAGTGCACTGTGAAGTTATGAGGACATTTTGTTCTCCATGCTTTGATTCACATTTTCCCAACTAATCCCCTATAACTGCCTTTAAAACTTTAAAACCATGTTTGGGATGATCAAGTGTGATAAATCATAATGCTTTATAAATAACAATACAATACTAATTAACTTTATTTATATAGCACCTTCAAAAACAGAGTTTACAAAGTGCTTTTACAAACGAGCAAAAGGAGGAAGCTCAAGAATATTACAGAATAAAACACTCAATAGTCGAGCCAAACACAAGGAGGCCTCGTCCAAGGTGAGTTAAAACAATAACTAAATAATTTAAAAAAAACAGTCATAAAAGACATCACATGAGAGGAATTAAAAACAGATAAATATTATAACGCAGTAAAAGAAATTAAAATGAGTGGAAATATGCATAACTGGACAAAACCTGTGTAATGTGGATGACATTCAGGCATTGGTAAAAAGTGACTAAGTACATAAAGTTCCCTCTAGGGTGCCCTTTCTGTTTCCTCACCACAGACAGCTGGTGCCCTTTTTTATTTATATCATATATTATACATTACACATATTAAAAAAAAGTTTCTGAGCCCCCAAGTGGCAACAAGGCACAAGACATATGCCTTGAATACCTGTATATATAATACCTGTTTAAGGCCAGTTTGTTTATTAGGCTTATGCGGCCATGAAAACAAAGTGAGTTATTTAAGTTTGTTTAAGCCTTAAAAAGTATCATCAATGAAGAGCTCCCCCAAAACTACAAAGCACACCTTTTCTCAAGTAGGCTACTCTTTGTGTGGGTGACTTCCACTTTCACTAGAGTAATATTTTACTTCACTATGACTTTTGGGGACTTTTTACAACTTAGGTAAAATATTTGAGTTGTTTTTTCCACCTCTGTTTATCTGTAAAAAAAAACTTCCAATAAAATGTCAAATTACACGTGTACTTAGTTTAATTACATTTTATTGGAAATACTACAGAACAGCATGTACTTCAGTCCAGCAGAGTAAATATACTTCCCACTCTACTGTGTGTGAACACATGTGGTGACTGTGAGGAGGTCCAACAGCGCTACCCAGTGAACCGGGCCGGTACTGCACCCCACCTGTATCAGACAGTTGAACTGCACTTGTAAACAATTAACACGGATCAAAACGGATAAAGTCGAACAACTGTGTACTAGTCTGCTATTGTGAGGACTGTTTAGTCTTAACCGTTGAGGTTTTTAACCTCATTTATCATCTCTGAGCGTCAAACCGACTTCTCTTCTTCTCTACTTCTCTTCTTCTCTTCTTCTGTGCTCGTGTCGACGTGAACCTCGGCAGAATCAGGAAGTCCGGGGCATTTTTTGAGACAGAAAAGCTTGAATGGACAGTGGACGCACTGGCACCTTTTTATCGACATATAATGACGACTCGCGCTCGTTGACGCTTGTAAATAGTCAATTAATGTCGTTGTAGCTGTGCCACTAACTTATCTCAGTCGTCGTTTGTTAACCCGGAACACCTGGATTTTCATTGTGGGTGAGAGTGATGGATGTTCCTCATCTCACCGAGGAAGAAATGGCAGAGATTAAAAAAGACGTGAGTACGATGTTTCTGACATTAAAAAAACCGCTGCTCACTACAAATAATCGTGACCAGGTGAGGTTTGTTCGAAATATACACAGCTTTCTCGCTCTGTTTGGGTTTTATGTGGACCTTGTTCGGCGTTAAAGGCCTGGTGAAGGAGGAAACAGCCCACCACACCTTCCCTGTGCCCACATCAACACTCAGACCTCTGGAGGATTTAACACAGTGTTGCTTAGTCTGTCTAATTAAAATCACTAACAGAAGCTAAAACAGCTCTGTAACATGGAGACCAGGGTATACAAGTGATCTCAGACCACCTGCCTCAGGCTTGAGTTATTATTACCTGTTGCAACCTCTTGTTTAGTGAAAATGTACAGATCCTACGGAAGCCCTGGGGGCCAAGTGAGGAAAAAAAAATCAGGTGAACTTCAATTCTTTTAAAAGTTTTTTGTTTTTTTTCATTCTTGAAAACAGGTGGGAAAAAATGAGGTCAGAGCAATATGGCTTCAAATCAAATTCATATAAATATATAAATGTTATTTATAAATCCCCAAATCACAATCACTTCACCTCAGTGGGTTTTACAATCTGTACAGAGAAGAACAGCCTTTGTCCTTCGACCCTCGATTAGAGTGAAGAAAAACTTGCTGAGGAAGAGCCACAGAGGAGGGATCCCTCTCCCAAGACAGACATACATGCAATAGATGCAGCATGTACAGAACAGAACAACAAAATCACAATTATAAATTGCATCGACAGAATATGGAATACAATTAATGTAATATGTAGAGTGTGTTGATCCAGGAGGACAACTGAGCCGGGCCGAGGCTTCAACAATTGGTGGTGAAAGAGGGCGGGCCATACAAGATAATCAGCAGTAAAAAAAAGAAGAAGAGTGAAGAGGCATCAAACTTATAAAGCACTGAAACCACATTGTGATAGTTTAGATATTTTTTACCAAATACCTCAAAATCGACAATGCGACAGTATCGTCGGGATGACTATCTTTACATTTTTTTTAATAAAATGGGATTTTTGATCAGTGATCATCATTAATATGGATGTAATCACTCCATCCTTTTACTGTGGCGCTGCCTTTAAAACCAGGAAAAGACAACAGTTGTCATCTCACCATATATAGAGCCAAAGCCACGCCCCTTCTGGTGTGCATCATGAGACCTTATTTTGTAAAAAACTCTGTATGGCAGTGAATGGAGAGAAACAAATAATCTTTGGATCCCGCTTGAATTCTGCCATAAACAACACATACGATGGGATCCATTGCCGCAAGGGGCGAGAGAGAGATGCTGGTAGAACTTTTTTCACCTGTATTCAAAGGGCTTCCGTAGCCTTCTTCGACACTTTGCTCTCCTTGTATGTCTCCTTCATGACATTTAGTTTGTTTTTTTTCTTCTGTAAAATCAGGTGAAAGAAAAGGTTTGCCGGGATAACCTTCTATTTTCCTTCATTATTATTTGTGAAATTTTTGGCCGTTTTGCCTCTTTGGGCGTCCGTAACCTCCTCAGGCCCTTTTGCAAAGAGCTACTCCTTACAGCCTTCTCCTTTTTCCTCCTGCTGTGGACTCCCAGGTGCTGACCAGATTGCGGCACTACCTCTGCGACAAGATCAGAGCCGAGCGCCACCTCGACTACCTGCGCGCCCGCAGGATCCTTACGCGGGACGACGCGGAGGAAATCAGCTGCAGGACCACGCAGACCAAGAGGACGGCCATGTTGTTGGACATGCTGGCCGAGAACCCTCTGGGCCTGGACGCCTTGTGTGACTCCATAAAGGAGATGCGCTCACAAAACTTCATCATCACCAAAATCACCGATGAGGTGCAAAAGGCCAAAAACGAGAAGATTGAGGCCCTGAGAGGTGAGTAGGTCACGATGAAGTCCATTTGTTTCTGTCATGTGTTTTTTCCGCTTTTGAATGGGGCTTTCAACTTCTCATCTGTAACTCCACAGCCGGGGCCTCCAGTTCCTCATCCTCATCTGACAGCAAAGTTAGCACTCCGAGCACAACCAGCGACCTCACCACCATGTTTTCAAACAACTCCACGGTGCTCTTCCACCCAGACGGAGAGCGGAGCCCCTCCTCTTCGGACGTGATGGGCTCGCTCACCCTGCCGTCCATACAGAGAGGTGGAGGCTCACCCACTGGGGCCGGCGCTAGCATCGGCGTAGTTTCATCTACAACCTCCTCCAGCCTCCTGAGGCCCGGAGACCCGGGAGCTCCTCCGCTACCAGACGAGGTGATGGTCGAATCCCCGTCCAACATAGATGCCGGAGCGCAGGGGTGCACCAGCAGCGGAGGAGACTCAAACTTCCAGCCGCTCCGGTCGCGCTCGCTCGACCCGACGTCACATAGGGGCGTCTTTTAACTTCACACCTCAAGAGACAGTTCTCATGCAGGTCATGGACAAAGTAACCTGGCTAGTCAACTCATATACGAACACTCTCTCTGTTCTCGGTGTTGCTCCTGCCTTTGATTAGGCAGTTAGTGAGACATTAATATGGGATATATTATTACAGTACCAGTCAGCTTGTTACAGGAGAAAATGTGGGAAATTTGTCACAAGGGCAGTTGTGTTGTTCTAAAGTTATTGATAATAGTGCCATTTCTAAAGGAGCCCAAAATATTGCCTTAGTTTTAAGAATTGATAAAACAATTTAGACCCTTTTTTTAGTGAACAAAAGAAGCCACATCTCAAATGATCTAAGAAGCTAACAGTAGCTACAGTCATGGATAAACATAATAAAGCTAGCAGCAGTTAACGGTTAGCCTACTGTGGGAGATGCTGCCCCTATTTGTTGGGAGAATTAATTCAACAGTGGCCAATTCTTACATATTGCACCTTTAAAGTTGTTAAAACTATTGATGCTTTGATACTTTGCCTATAAAAAACTATAGAATTAACCCAGATATTAACATTGTTACAAATGTGTTGTTATCTGTTCAATCATTATTTAAGTTCCAACACTGTGTGCAAGTTGTGAATTAGAAAAAAAGAAACAAAGAAATTATGATTTGTGCACCTAGGACTTATTGATTATCGTTTCTTTTTTTTCACCACTTCAGATAAAAGAATAGTGTTTAAAATTCTGGTATCCTGACAACCTTATAATCTTTCAACAATATGCATTTTTTCATTTTCACAATCACTCATGTAAACCATAAATCTTAGAATATTTAAAATGAAACCATCTCGTCATCATATTTATTTGTTGTTTTTATGGCGTCGTAATTCACAAGAAGTAAATAATAACCAAAGTGACCATATTTATTGATGGCTGTGGGTAAAAACGTGTATTTTTTTGCAGTTGCATTGTAGTAACAATTTAGATGTTATAATAAAGACTAGAAATTGTTGGTAAAGGTACCTTGAAAGAACTTAAATTTCACTCTTAAAAAGCCATAGGAACCCTGCATGTAGTCTAAATGTAAGCAGGCATACGACAACTTTGCTTTAAAAGAAACAAATTATGAAGTCTGAAACCATTTGATACATAATTATTTTCCTTAGGACCAATTTGTGTAGTGAGGTTTGGTACCCATGTCATGAGCTAAGAAAATCTGACTCATCCACTCCCACCTACCCCTCTTCTTTCACCAAAGGTGTGAATCCCTGAGAAACTGTTTTGTGTGAAATCATGGCAGCTGCAGTTTAGATGCAGCGTCAACGTCTATACACTGGAATGACTGTTTGAGCCTGTATGTGTGTAAGTCTGATTTTAAAAAGACGCTGCCTTCGACCAGAGCGATGTAGCTCAGAATTATTTACAGTTCACTGTGTGCAGCATTAAGCCAACGAGAGGTTTCTCCACATTTTTGTCACTACACAAGTCTTGTATCACAAAGCACGTCGTGGAATACGAACCGTGTTCCTGCTTGTTACTCCACTCACTGGTCAAGTCAAACTGTACAATCATCTGTTGCATACTAAAGGTTTTCTGTGTGAATTCAACTCTTGTTTTTCTTCTTCATTGGAAATGAATGATGCCGTTTGGTGTAAGATGTCGAGTTATGGAGTAGAGATGTCTTTCCTTTCTTGAATTCGATTAGTAGAGGATTTGTGAGGGGACGCTGTACCAAAATGTGGCCCACTTGTTAACTTTGCCATCACTTTTCTGTACCTGGAACTATGCCTGATAACTTATTATAGGCTGACAGAGCGTTTCTATTAAAAGGTGCACAATGTAAGAGTTTTGGTTGGAAACATTCAAGACTAAAACTATCAACAGAATGTGGAGGAAGAACAGTTTTAATGTTTAATGTCTGTCCAGTGCCGGCCCAAGTCTTTTGGGGGCCCTAAGCAGAATTTGATTAGCCCCCCTTGTAAAAAGATACAAAAATAAATAATTCAACATTTTTTTCTCAATTAAGCAGCCGCTTAGTTTGCTTATGCCCCTGTGTCTGTACATTGTGTTCCAAAGTTTAGCATGCTCACCGGCTAGCCCTGGCCCGTCCGGCTAACTAGCTAACAGCAGCTCCTCCTTAGCTAACTGGCTAACAGCAGCTACAGTTGGCAACAGTCAGCGGTTGCTGTGGCAATGTGCTGCCCGAAATCAATTGTGAGACTGAATCAGGAAAATCACAGACCAATTGCATATGTTGTAAATCACTCACGTGACACTACTCGGCCAATCAAATCATCAAGCATTTTCGATTCAAATCAGACGGGGACGCAGAAAAAGAGAGAACAGTCTGAAGTCAGAAAGTACAGGAAACAGAGCTTTTAATCAGAAGTGAACTCTTAAATGTTCAATCTTCCCAATGGCAGCTCAAAATCAGTCTGACTCGTATCTGAATCTGGTGTAGAGCACAGAGCATGTTTTAAGCAAATATACCCACTCAAATCCAATCTGAGGTGCGCAGGAAATAAAATGATATACACATAACTCACTGGACGTTGGCAGGTGTAGCTCTGCAGAAGTAAACTGTTCACTGCTCACAACAAGGTTGGTGGATTATCGTGAATAACCAGGTCAGTTTAGAAAAATAAATAAATCTTGATGGATAAATAGCACAGGACAGGCGAGAGAAAACTGTACTGAACTTTTGATTTTGGGGTGAGCTGCCCCTTTAAGGTAACATCAAAAATGTCTCCAAAATAGCATCTGAGCCTGAGGATTCTGTCACTCTAGTTTTTGTTTTGGAAAAACTGGAAAAGCATTGAATGACGCAGAGGAGTGACAGTCATTGTGGCGGAGGCTGCTGTGGTGACTGCGTCTAATCCTCGCAGACAGCAGAGAGAGTTGGTGTAGTCGCTCTGTGGCTCTCCGGCGCACAGCAGGTATTTCATTTTATTACTACTCATTACATATATGTTGACTTTTCCCTCGCAAGTTGGAGCTTTTTTACTCTCTATATTATAAATATGTAGATATTTTCCAGGCAGGGGTTGTAAACAATATGATGTGTTTACACGACAGTGATATTTACAGTGTGAGATACAATGAGTGCATTTAACTTTCCATCATGTCTGCGATTTCTTTGAATTGATTTTGAAATGTAATGCTTTCACATGTGAAGTGATTTGCTTCATAAGTAGTTTAAAATCGGAGCTTGCTCTCTGCTGTTGCAGGTGGGTCTGCCACAGCAAGCCTTTCTTTGAGCTAAAAACAGATGAGTGATGCTGCAAAACGCCTTTTTTTCTACTTTAAAGAACATTAAACCTAATTTTAGCTTAATAATCATGCGCTCCAGACTTGCCTTTGAGGGAGCGACAGCACTGAGAACATGCAGGAGAACCAGTTTGATAAACATCAGAATGACAGGAATGGTTGAACCTTTACCTTCGACATATCTGATGCGCGAGCACTGATTCAGTCTTTAACAATAAGAAGACAAAGCACCCAACCGTCCTCTCACAAACAGTGAAATAATGGAGGACCGTGAGCAGCTGCTGACCCCGAGGTCAGAGGAGGCGAGGCTGAACGGCCACTGCAGGTGGAGCGCTCACACGCAGGGCCTGCAGGCGAAGGTGGTGGAGGACTTCAGACGGAGGCTCAAGTATTTCTTCATGAACCCCTGCGAGAAGTACAAGGCCAGGGGTCGGAAGCCGTGGAAGCTGATGTTACAAATACTCAAAATTGCAATCATCACAGTCCAGGTAGGACGCAGAACTCTTCAGCTAGAGCCGGCCGAACGTCTCCTTGTTTCAAATCTACGTTGTTGTTTTCTTTTGTCTTTTAGTTGGTCTCTTTTGGCCTCAGCAACGAAATGATGGTCACCTTCAAAGACGAGAACCTGATGACGTTCAGACACCTGTTCCTGAAAGGGTACAAGGATCACGGCGAGGGAAGCTACGCGCTGTACACGAAGGACGACGTGTACGACCACATCTACTACATCATCAACACGGTAACTTTAGATTGTTGTTTAGATGTTCTGGGGGACCATAATTTACTTGTTTTTGGATTTGTATTCTCCAAAATTGCAAAGTGCCCCTTTAACGGTAAAAGATCTTTGATTGTCAGCGTTTTTCACCCCTCTTTCCATGTTTTACTTTCCAGTACACCAATCTCCAAAACCTGACAGTAGGTAACCTCGCGTACGAGATGGTCGACGGGGAGTACACCGCTCTGTCTGTGTGTCAGGAGTTTTACAGAAACAGCAGCATCGACCCGGGAAATGAGACCTTTGACATCGATCCACGCGTTGAAAAAGGTGTAAAAGTGCAAAATTGCTTTAAATGGACTGAAAAAAAGTCAGGAAATTTAGTCACAAGTAGCCGTGGAAGATGTATTTATGGAGGCTGAATCACGGCATGAATGGAAAAGACTCACAATGCGGACTCACATGTGACTCCTTGAAAAGAGGAAGCTCGCACTGTGTGGCACGGTGTTTCACTAACTGATCTAACCGAACTCGCTTGTATTTCCTCCTCACAGATTGCATTTCCATATATCCCATGCAGTCGTTCAACAACAGCGGCGCTCTGCTGACACACGTCAACTTCGTCTTAGATTTCAAAAGGTGACCCAAGAGGTTGGAACGCTGGTTCTCGTGCCCCGGGCCGGTAAGGCCGCCGCCTGCTAATGTGTGTTTGTGTGTCGGTGCAGGCTGCTATCAGTGAGCGTCAACCTGACCCTGAAAACCATTAATCTGCAGACTGTGCGCCACCACGAGCTGCCAGACTGCTACGACTTCCACATAATGGTTGGTGACAAACGCCGGTGTTTTAACAGACGGAAACACATTGCTCGGACGTAAATGTGTCTTTTTTCTTTGTTTTCATAACAGATCACATTTGACAACCGCGCACACAGTGGAAAGATAAAGGTGGACGTCGAAAATGACGTGCGGATATACGAGTGCAGAGACTGGAACGTGGAGGGCACTTGTAAGTTTTAACCTGAGCAACAACACGACCCCAGCAGGGGCAGTTCTGGGGGGGGACCAACAGGGGCCAGTGCCCCCGTAACTATGAGTCCGGACCCCCCTGTGGCCCCCCCGACAGGGAGTCTGCATCAATAATACAATGACAGATTTCTTGCAATGATTTTGTGCTGAAGGGAAAGGCGTAAATAAAGTGTCTGAGCAGTTTACTACCCAATCAAAATTGTTGAAATTGTAAACACTGTTCTGTCTGAATGAGGGATTTGGCCCCAACCTGGCCCCCCTATTAAAACTGGTCTAGAACCGCCACTGAACCCCAGCTAAATATTGAAATTACTCACGATGGTTTTTTGGCTTCGAAAGGTCAGCAGAGGGCACCGTGATTTTACTCTGCAAGCTTGTAAACGGACCTGAAATCTGTCTTGTTTTGTTTTTTCCAGCTGATAAAGACGATTACCTCCTCCTGTTCTTTGACTCTGTGGTCATCCTCGCCTGCTTCGCCTCTCTCATCCTCTGCACCAGATCTGTCGTCAACGGCGTCCAGCTCCAGTTTGTGAGTCGCGAGAGATCGCCACTGATGAATGTGACGGGGTTTTGGGTAAATTCAGCGACAATTACAGATGAGTCATCAGCAAACATTTAACCAGCATCAGATGAAGGACTTGCAGGACACTGAGCTCCGCTGTGTTTTTAGTCCACATAATATAGAAAAAACATACACATGAGGAGTATTAATGCCATTAGTTTGAGATTTAATGTATTTAAATTTCACTGCTGCAACAATTAGCTACTTTTCTTTGTCACTGATGAAAGCAAATGAAGCGTCCTTGGGGTTCTGAGCTGGTGGCTGGACAAAAGAAGTCACTTGAAGACGCCGCTTTGGGGGCATTTTATAGATTCGATGATGAATTTTGAAAGGAATCAGCAGATGAATCGATATTGAAAGTAGTGGTTAGATCTTAGTTGCAGCCTTTCTTTTCAGCCAGAAATAAATCGATTCAGAGGTCTGTTTTAACGACTGAGATTGTTGCAGTCTCTTGTGGCGTGTGATGTAAATGAAGAAAAAACATCTTCACTCTTTTTCCTGTTTACAAACGTTGACATAAAGTGTTGAGAATTCAACCTGAAGTGTGTTTTATTGGATGCCCCCAAGTTATGTGATATCTGGGTTTCTCTCGTGCAGGAGTTCAACACATTCTTCCACGCATACTACAATAAGATTGTGTCCTGGTCGGACCGCATGGAGTTTGTGAACGGCTGGTACATCCTCATCATCGTGAGCGACACGTTGACCATCGCCGGGTCGGCGCTCAAAATCGGAATACAAACAAAGGTTTGTAATCATTGTGCCTTATGTGTTTAATTATATTATTCACCGTGGGGCTGAGGGGCCTTTGCAGCACGTTCTATAACCATGGAAGTGTACTTTCCCTCTTGCAGTACCTGACAAACTATGATGTCTGCAGCATCTTGCTGGGAACGGCCACGATGCTCGTCTGGGTCGGCGTGATCCGTTACCTTGGTTTCTTCAAGAAGTACAATGTAAGAGCTTTACTGATGCCGCTTTTGGTTTTCGTGCATCAGCCAACCTTTCCACCATTTCCTGTAAATCTTTATTCCTTTCTAGATTCTAATTTTAACCCTGAGGGCGGCGTTCCCGAACGTGATCCGATTCTGCTGCTGCGCCGCCATGATCTACCTCGGCTACTGTTTCTGCGGCTGGATCGTCCTCGGGCCTCACCATGACAAAGTACGCAAAAATGATAATCGTCCTTGTTTCAAGTGTCAGCGTGGCCCAATAAATCCCCCTTAACTTCATTCACCTCGTCGTCGAAACGTTTCTCTTCCAGTTCCGAACTCTCGACAAGGTGACGGAGTGCCTCTTCTCCCTCATCAACGGGGACGACATGTACGCCACCTTCCTGAAGATGAGAGACAAGAGCTACATGGTGTGGCTCTTCAGCAGACTCTACTTGTACTCCTTCATCTCCCTCTTCATCTACATGGTGCTCAGCCTCTTCATCGCTCTCATCACTGACACCTACGAGACCATCAAGGTCAGTTCGAGAGAAATACTCCTAGATGTTACTGTAAGTAGACGTTGTTTTTTTGTTTTTTTTAATGTATCCTTTGGTACTCTAATACTCGTCAATGGTTCTTTCCCAGCACCACCAGCAGGAGAAAGTGCCGGTGTCCCAGCTTCAGGCCTTCATAGCAGAGTGCAGGGACCAGCCCGAGTCTGGAAGATACCAGACTGACGAGGACTCAGCTTCCTGCTACGTCTCTCCGTGCTGCTGCTTCGTATAAACTGAGGAAATGTGGGTTTTTCTTTTTCCACATGTGGACCAGGAGCTGCCTCAAGAGAGTCCCGAATGTCTGCATGGAGCATCTGATTATACTGACGCATGACGAGAAGGAGAGAATATATTTCCTGTTTGTTTTTGTTTTTTAACTTGACATGTTGAGCACTGCTGATGTAAAATACAAAACTAAAAAAAACTAATTAGAGAATTAACATGTGAAAATAGATTTATGGAGTTTAAGATCTAACCCACCCTTAATGTGCTTTATAATGAAAAAAGCTGCTTAGTTACTGTAAAGTTCATTATAAGCTTTTGTTTTATTGTATCCTGTACTGTACATCATTTCTATAGGCTATGTAAATAGACTGACATGAACTACATAGATCGCCTCAATGTTTGACTTTATGTATCTTTGTACTGTATTTTATGTAGGTTTCGCACTTTTGACAAAGTGAATTTTCTTTTTCGCTAATGAAGTTGTACTATTGAAGCCCAGAGACAGAAAATAAAAATGTATGGAAACTAAGCCTTGATGAAAAACAAAAGAAAATCTCATGGTAAGTCATAACTATGAGTAAATATTGACTTTGTATCTCATAATTTCACCTTTATATCTCATAATTAAAGTTTTATTTATATACTTTAGTAATTGTGATTTAATGTCATGATTTCGATAGTTTTTTTTTCTTGGTTTTGGATGTCAGGTCTAATAATTCAGATTTTTTTTTTTTTATTCCATAAGTGATTTTTTATCTCTTAAATTGACATTATATCTCATAAGTTTCACTTTGTATCTCTTAAGCTTCACTTTCATCCCACAATTCTGTTTGTATCACACAATTCTGACTTTTTATTCAATATTTCTAACTTTTTAGCTTTTAAATTTAACTTGTAATATCATAATTCTGATAGCTTTATCAATATTTCCACTATGGGAATCTTATCTTGTTTATTTTTCCCTTTATCTGATTCAAATGGTTCTTTTTTCTATATCCCATTCTAATATATCCTCAACATTCTGTGTGTTGGACATGTGGCCTGCTGCAGTACATTGCATGTGGTTTATATTGACAACAACAGTAAGGTGAGTATGTATTCATGGCGGCCAGGCAACGCAGTGCTGCAGATGTCAGCTGTGCAGGTGACTGTGGCCTCTCGCTGTCGCTGCAGTGCTTCCTGACACCTGACAGCACTCCTCATTTGCATAATCCACACACACGTGCTCGTCCAATGCACGGCTCACATACTGGTTGCTTAACAACGCTGCCTCCAATAACAGTGACGTTTGGTCTGAAGCTGACGGTGGCACACACTTAAAAAAACACACACAATCAGCTGCAGCGCGAGCAGCCTGAACCGGCCTCATTACTGCCGGGACATCTCTGCTGCTTGACTGCGTCCACACCAGGAGTAGGTGAGGTCTCTGCTTGTTTCTGCCGCCGACGAGCCTGACGACCGGTCTAGACACGGCAGCTGCTGGTGTTTTTTTTTTTTTCTGTTGTTGTTAGTTTTTGTCCAGCGTTACCTTTTACTTGTCTTCTGTCGGAGTGAGTTGACCCGTTTCACACCTAGCCCGTGAGTATGTTTGACTTCAGTTAGCATAACGTTACAGCTAACACCCATGTTAGCAAAACAGTGCGAACAAACGTCATGAGGACAGCAGTTACAGAAATGGGTGTTTATACATTCCGATAGCTTTCCTCAAGTTCATGTTACAAATCAGAAACGTTGGACTAAGTTGCCGAGCTAAAGCGAAGGATGACTACTTAACGCTAAAGTTGGTAAATCTTTTCACTTTAACCTTGTAACTTAGTGAAATGAGAAAAAAAACAAAACATTTGTGGCTAACGAGGTTTTAGCAAACTACCAAACGTTAGCTACTTATTTGCAAACGTTATCAGGAAACTTGACGTATCTACGTCAGCTATCTAACCTAGAAGTTAGCTCACTCCTTTCTGTTGCATCTTTAATTAATATGATATTTATTGAAGACAAATTACTTCTTTAAAACAAGACCACTTGGTCCCCGCCCTTGTAACTTTTTAGATAACACCTGTGTATGTCATCTGGTTTGTTAGATAAGAATAGTTGAGTGTCTGCTGGGCTGCAACATTGACATGGTAGACACACCTTGTCCTCTCCTCATAAACATGTAGCTCTCGAGCTTTTTTGCATTGCTTGACAAGACTGCAACGTTTTCTCTTTTGTTCGTCACCATATTGTCCTTGACAGCCCCTGAACACAAGTTAGAACGTTTCATTTGATTGTAAAGGTGGTGGGAGTGTCAAGTGAGGCATATCTGGTTCAGCTTGTTTCACCAGAACATGTCTGGATGATAATAATATATTCCAGAATGCATGAAAGTTAAAAAAAAAAAAAAGTAAAAAGAAAGAAACATGCTCTCAGATTGAAAGCCTCACTGGAATGACTTTCTCTCATTTTATCTGCTTAAATCTTTTGGCTACAGAGTGAGATCATCTTACTACCCTGCGATTTAGTTGCCAGCGACCAATAGGATGGCCCTCTTAAACCCCCAATCTAACCCCTGCTGGCACACATGGTACAGTTAATCCTGTGTGGGTGAGGCAGCAGCACAGATTATTATTGCTGGTGTATCTCATGGCTTGATGCTCCATTGCAGGGCTCATCTCCAGCGGGAGCCTCCGATCCACCGCCTGCCCGCTAATCCGCCTCCTGGGTTGATAAACTCATGACCCTGCACCCTCGTTTCCTGATGTGTCGGTGATATGGGAGAGTGGTGGACAACTGTGCCAATAGGGACATCTATGGGTAAATTTCTCTGTTAATGGCGGGTGGAATTAAGAATAGAAGGGCTTATCAGCTGTGCTTTTTTTGGGAGCTGCTAGAGGTGACCCATATTTCTGTTCTCATTTTTAGAGCAGCAACCTGATTCCAGCCTCTCAGTAGTAGAAAGTGATGTCGATGTAATGTACCAACTATATTTTCCCTCTCCACTCTGTTCTGTTTTTTTAGGAAACTATGAGGCATCCCGCATATCACATGCTACAATGTCCCCCTCAAGACAGAACAACTACGTGTCAATGAACAGCTTGCCCCTGTCCAAAAGCTCCTACAGTGTCATAAGTGCCTTTTGCACAGAGGATAATATTTCCCCGTGCATTTCATACATCAATCAGGTACAAAAGTGTCCCTGTTTAGTTGGTGATTCCTTGCCAAAGGCTCATTATTCCAATATACTAGTTGCACTGTAGAGATCATTCACCACAACAGTGACGCAAGTCCTCTGTCTTTCACAGGAGCTCGACTCACTCGGCCTCTCCTCCATATGTATCGAGGCCAGCACACCCGGGGGAGCCGGCCTGAGCGCGGTGCCAGCGCTGAATGCCATGTACGAGCTGCTCCAGATTCACCGGCGCAACATGTGCACTTTGGAGGAGCTGGAGAAGGAACAGCTGAAGAAAACCAGCTCCATGGACCACATGCAGATGAACAATTCTAGACTCAAGGTATGCCAAACACACAGAGTATGCTGTGTCTGTAAGGTGCAGTAGTGGATTGTTGACCACTAGAGGGCAGATAAGAAACATAAGATTCTGTATACAGAAAATGTTCTCCTGTCCTATAACTACCAAATTTGACCTAGAAACCATGATCTGTGCTATGAAAAGGCAGAGTTAAGCACCCATTTGTATTAATAAGTAGGAAGCCTTTGTTACTACTGACTTGCGAAAGAATGCTGTTTTTGAAAGGTTTTAAGTCCCTGTCGTAAGGGGAAATCAGCTGGGTAACACTTCGATGCAACACCAGCGCTCGTCAGTGAGTGGATGTCTGTCTGTTCACTCTTGTTTTACCTCAGTTTCTGTCACACTCCCTCTTTGCCTCCTCAATCAGTGGGGTTCTTTTTCTTTTGCAGTGTAGAGATCCATGGTTGGTACATTTGTTCCACTTTTTCATTGGTATAGTGACTTGGGAAGAAGTGCAGCTGAAGGCACTTAAGTTTAGAAAAAAAAAAATTGAAACCACAAATAGCTGGCCCACATGATACTGTTGACGCATTTTCATACTTATTAATTCCCAAGATGGCACATAGCCAATTTTAGGAAGGGATTTGGCTCAGGAATCCACTCTTGTAGCTTTAACCCTGAACTGATTGCTCTCACTGTGCTCATCAGAGTTGTGTTTTTCCTTCCAGGATCAGTTGGAACTGTCCATAAGGGAAAAATCTGGTCTCCATGAGACAGAGAGGCAGCTACAACTCAAAATCAAGACTTTGCAGAGCTGCTTGAAAACAGAAAAAGATGAGGTAAAATGTTATGAACATTTAAATCTGATGTTTTTGATTATACAAAATGTGGAAGTATTACACAGTGTACATGAGCCTGCAGAGGTCATGATTCGGTTGTTGTGGACAGGTTCAGAAGCTCCAGAATATCATCGCCAGCCGTGCCTCTCAGTACAGTCATGATGCCAAGAGGAAAGAGAGAGAAGCTGCAAAGCTTAAGGAACGCCTCAGTCAGCTACTGGTCGACAGAAAGGATAAGAAACTGGGTAAATATTCTGGTCTTCAGCAACAAGAAATAATTATTGCTCTTTATTCTAGAAATTTCACAACAATGTAATACAATTTTTTTCTTCTGTTTTTCTCATCCAGCTATTGATGTACTGAATTGCTTGGGACGGTCAGATGGTAGAAGGAGCCACTGGAAGACAGCAAAAGCAACAGCCAGGTATCACGACAGTCATCCTGTCTCTGTCTTGTTGATCATATGTGTAGACTGTGCAGTCATCAGTCACATAACCTTATGTGTAACTTGCTCTCTGCAGCCATGAAGGTGAGATGTACAAGTCCTTGCTCAGTGACTACGAGGCGAGTCAGAGGTCCTTGATGCTGGAGAACGCTGAGCTTAAGAAAGTCCTCCAGCAGATGAAGAAGGAGATGATACACATCCTTAGTCCACGCCAGTCCTCGAGCAGAAGAGCTACAGCTGATGACAGTCAGGAGCAGGTATTTGTGTTTTATATTCAGAGGTTTTTAGACCTCAGAGTCTTGCCTGTTTTGTCACTATTAATGAGAGGCCAGGGAATTTATGAAAATGTGAAGCAGTTTGTATGCATACAATGTGAGGATGTTGCAAAGAGATGCTTTCATGTTGACAAGCTACCATGTTCGCTTCTGTCACCATGCTCAGGCTGATTCAGATGGGGAGGAAAAGGTGGGTGACTGTAGCAGGGAAACTCTGGACCAGTCATGTGAACATGCAAGGGAGCAGCTAACCAACAGCATCCGCCAACAGTGGAGGAAACTGAGGAACCATATGGAGAAGCTAGACAGCCAAGGTACACGTAGCACTGTTTTTATATTCTGAAATACTGTCAAAGTAGCTCAAGCTCCAAAAATGTTTTCTTTGACATTTGGCAGTATTTGTGGAGGCACATTTAGATAATCATCTGTCACTGTATTTGTTAAGCTTTGCAAGTTCAAAATCAGCTGGAGTCTAATAAGGAGGTGATACCAAGGGAGACCCACGATGAAGAGATGGAGCGGATGAGGCGTGAAGTGCAGCAGTGCAAAGAGTTCATTCACGCACAGCAGCAGCTCCTCCAGGTCAGTTCCTGTTTGTTTATCAGCACACGGATACCAAATTGTGGAGGCTTCTCATTTCAAGTGTAAATGAATGGGTTAAATTGCCATCCTTGCATTATTAATGTCATCTGGAATTTTTAAATAATATTTTGGGCTGAAATGATAAACGTGTGTCTGTTTTATGCATGCACAGCAACAACTCAACACATCGTTTGATGATGAGACGGCAGCTCTTCTTAACGACTGCTACACACTGGAGGAGAAGGAGCGTCTCAAAGAGGAGTGGAGGCTCTTTGAGGAACAGAAGAGAAACTTTGAGAGGGAGAGAAAGAACTTCACAGAGGCTGCTATTCGCCTGGGACGAGAGGTACTCAAAGTTTCTGACGCGGCACCACAGTCGTATTCATCATATATAGTGGATGTTGTAACTGCAACGCTTTCAATCTTTTCTCGATTCAACAGAAAAAGGCCTTTCAAGAGGACCGCGCTACTTGGCTCAAGAATCAGTTTTTGAACATGACTCCCTTTACCGACCGTAGGAGATGTTCCTCGTCTGACGGTCACAGCGCCCTGTCAATCAGTAAGTCTGCGTAATTTAAGAAAGGGAAGACTGTGAATGGCTGAACATTTTTACTCACAAATGGGACAATACCAGCAGTCAGATAAATCTGCTGGTATGCCTTCTCACCTCTTGGCTGACAGCTGAGCTCACAGTTTTCTGTGTGGCTGTAGACGCTAGTGAAAGGTTGAATATTGCTAACTCGGTTCATCAATTTTATTTATTATCAAAATATTTAAATTTTGTGTGGTGGATTTTCACATTCTTGTCTGTATTGTGCTTCATATTGCGTTAATGCAATATGAAATGTACCCAGAGATCTGCTTTTAAAAATACTGGGGCTACTTATTGTGCTTATTTTTTTTCATTTCTTTTTATATCACTCATTGCTGATATCTGCCTTCCTCCAACATATTTTCCAAAATAGAAATGTCAGATTCATCCAATTTTAACTGGATAGCCAAGGCCAGAAAACCAATAATGGTAGGCTATATTTTTTTTATAGGCTGCAAACTGCTTATTATGTGAGGAATCTTTCACGTCCACATTGTGATGCAACTTGGACTCAACAGAATATGTTGCAGTCCGATTTGATTTTGGTGTCATCTCCATGTCTCTTTGAATTGCCTTGTGTCTGAAAGGTGCTTTATAAATAAACGTCCCTTTTGACTAACGATGCTTAAATGTTAAGAACAAGGTGTGTCTGAACAATTGCACATGAATAAGGTTCGCTTCAAGAATACAGGGCAAGTGTTCTGTTAATACTGTGTGTTGATAACCATGACGGAGACGAAGTGTTTTAATTGACTTTGATTTGGATATCCTCAGGAAGTGAGCCAGAGATGAGGATATCTTCCACGAACACTCAGCCGACCAAATCATCAACCTACGCCACATTCTCCACTCCTAAACCTACACAAAGTGCTACTGTGCCATCCACAACAGAACTTTACCGGACACTCCGCCTGATACCAGACAGCAGGTATTATTTGGTGACTCAATTACTTTTGTCAGTTTTTAGTGAGATATTTGCATTTACATTTAGGGCATTTAGAAGACGCTTTTGTCCAAAGCGACTTCCAATAAGTACATTTGTCACAAGAGGGAAACCACGACATATCACCGTCAATATTATTGAGTAAAAACAACTATAGAAACAATTGTCAAGCCCTCGCAGTGCTGGGATTTAAGTTGTGCAGTGTTTTTTCGCTTCAAGCCAATGAGAGATGAGACTTGTTAACCTTCAAAGTACCATGAATTTATTTCAAGTTGCAGATGGTGGTGTTGTTGTTGTTGTTGTTATTATCCTTTTTGTTGTATTTTTAAAAATTTATTAATTTTTTTACATTTCAGTTCCTCCAGACATTCAAATCGAGGATGCTGGCAAGAGTCGAGCACCACTGAAGATGGAGATGCTCGGTTCAAGTCAAAAAGCAGAGTTCGATGTGGAGACTTGAGCATCTTCTCCTTGGGTGAAGATGAGAACAGCCTCACTTGAACAACTTCCAGTGCCTTTTCTTTTTTTTGTGTGTGACTGGGCAGTGGACTTGAAATATGAAATAATGAATAAATACCATCACTACGGAGGAACACTAAATCTTGATTGATATGTTGCTTTACGCACAGATCACTCACCAAAGCTGATCAAACAAAGAAAAGCACTTTAATGATTCTGCCATTGTTCATTTCTCAACAAACAAATCAACACTGACGAATCAGATTCTAAGCTACATTCAAATGAGAGGGATCAAGTAGTGATTTGAACATTTGACATTTTTTGTTTACATCGAATGCTTAAGTTTCAGTTCTAGTTTTACATTTTTACACATTCTACATGTATAAATTATGAGTCTAATTTTAATGGAAGCATATATTGACATTAAATAATGATCAATAAAGATATTTTTAATTAACATGTTTGGTTCTGTCTTTAATATGACGCCCACTAGTGTGTTCACAGTTGAATTGCAGTCAAAAGTGTGAACAACCGGAATCCGGATGTCATCATCTGTGCTTTTGTCTCAGCATCCAGCCCCGAATCCCACCCACACCACTCGGCGTCTATATATTTTTTTTCCACTGAAAAAACACATCGAAAATGTCGGGTTCTTCTAATCTCGTAGCCATGAAAAAGGTGGTCCAGCAGCTCCGTTTCGAGGCGAGCATAAACAGAGTGAAGGTAATTTACGTGCTTATTGTTCTGTCAAATATCTGAGAGGGGAAAAACCTCGACCGTTACCCCGAGCAGCTAACGAAGCTAGCTGGTGCCAGAGGCTAGCAGCGGTGTTAGCCGCTAGTCAACAGGCTGAGCAGGGCGTTGTTTGTACCGGAGGGGAAGTATTCAGGTCGGTCTGGTACGCTTGAGATTAATATGCCAGCATAGAAATGAGAATGTCGACACCTTTTTTTTTTTATTTTATTTTTTTTAGTTACTTCCAGCTAGCATCTCATCGACTAACTAAAGAGAACTAAACTGAGGTTGTTGGCTAACTTGCCTGAAAGTTAAGCTACTTGAAGTGAAATGCTTTGTGTTAGCAAAACAATTAATGCTACTACCGCTAACAGTTAGAAAATTATGAAGCAAACTGACAAAACAACTTATAAAAACTATCGGCTTTAGAAAAAAAGGAACACAGTAATCCGTAATACCACGTCAGTAAAAGATTTAGAAGCCTACAAGTGTCATTTATTCATCATTTGGGTTGCAAAACATAATCGACTATGAGTCCTTTTTTGCTACATCGGAGAAAGAAAAGTATTGCCTAATGTGTTTCAGAAGTGAATGGTCAGAATGTTGGTAACAGAGCACTACTCTACAAACTCTAATACAGCTGTACACATACTGTATGTGCTTATGCACTTAGTCCGAATTGTACTTATTCGGTACAATTCAATACTGTATGTGACATACAGTATTGAATTGTACCGAATAAGTTTAAGTTCCCATCAACTTTAATGCCTGTCAGAACATGCTAGTTTGTAAAATTATGATAGTGTGTGTTCTTTCAAAAAAGGCCCTTCTGTACCACTCCTTTAAGTGTGATTGTAAGTGATGATGATGATAATTATTGTGTCATACCATATTCCAAGATTATTGTTTGAGACTCAAACGGTTGCAATCCCACATGTAATTCTGTACAATGTTTGTTTTTCCAAACTTTGACAATGTACAATAGTATACAATCAGTAGAAAACCTGTGTAGTTACCCCAAGTCACATTTCGCTTCCTCTCTGTCACCAGGTCTCCCAGGCGGCGGCGGACCTTCAACAGTTTTGCATGCAGAACGCCTTGCAGGACCCTCTGCTCACTGGCGTGTCCTCCAGCACCAACCCCTTCAGGCCGCAGAAAGTCTGCTCCTTCTTGTGAAACCACTGTATTCATTGGTCAGTCTGCCACCCTGTGGACACATTCAGCCAAACACTAACAGGCCTTCGTACTGTACATACAGCACAAGCAACTGGTGGGATTTCTGAAAAGCTTTATGGAAAAGTCTGCAGAGTAACTGCACTACTGGTTAGAATCACTTAAATGCATTTTGAGTGAGACAAGTGTTCCCTTATGTTCAACCGTTAAGCTTGAATATAGAAGTTTAAGTATTTCACCGCAGGGGAAAAAAAACATTAAAAGACTTGTAGAAACTTCTCAGTTGAAACCTATAAAAGTTCTCTACAAAAACAAACCCACTTCAGTCAATTCAAATCAAATCCTCAGCCTCATTGTTTTTTTTCTGTTTATAACTCTGGTTGTGATTTCTTCCTCTGCAGGCCTTCATTTTGATGCTACAGGGAAAAGTTGACCTCAACACTGCTCCTCATGCCAAGCCATTATACTGCCACGGGATCTCTGGAGAGTAGAACACATTGGAACCATGTCAGGAAGATGACCATCTATTTTCAGCCACAGTAGTAGAAAGGAGACAGGTTTATTTTTCATGGCACAGTATGATTTTCGAATAAATTATTGTGCCTTTTTCTATTGTTCTATATTAGTCATCACTGTTCTGGACTTTTTTGTATTTAATGAATAAAAAAAAAAACATTCTTTACTACTCCAATGTGTCATTGATTGACATTTTCAGTTTGATTTATTTAAAACCATTACATAATGGACAATACTGCCTCTAACAGTTTTAAACAAGTGGGTTTTTTCAAAGGTGATTTAAAAGATGAGATGCATGCTGGATCTCTTCAGACAGGTTTATAAGCTAAAGAATTTCTCTGCCACAACACCTCACCGTCACATTCACCTATTCACACACACGTTCATGCACTGATGGCTGAGGCTGCGATGCAAGGTGCCAATCTGCTCATCTCGGGATTCAGTATCTTGCTCATACGGATACGTCATCATGCAGCTGGGGGAGCGGGGGAATCAAGCCAGCAACCTTTCAATTACTGGACAAGCCGCTGTACCTCCAAAGCTACAGCTGCCCCATTAGTGATATTATGTGACGGGAATGAAGGTGCCATTGGAAAGTCACATTAGAAATTGACTTGAATAAAGACTCCTGGTATTACTTCTGGCATTATGAAAATCAAAATGAAGAATTAAGATACAATATTTTAGTGTTTATTGTATTTATTCACGTTATTGTAATCATTTACATACTTTCATTACTATACACTACTCAAAATTAGTTAGGGATACTGAGCTATTGGTGCATTTATTCATGTGCATGAATATGCAATAAAAGTCAAATGAAATGTGGTGCAATTACTTTTGGGGACCAAAATTAATAGCTTATTTTGAGTGGCGTGAATAAAGTATATATAAGTAATATAAGTAAATGTACTTGATCTTTTCCACCATTAACTGTAATTGCGACCTAAAGGTCATAGATTTGAGCTGTGTAGTGAGGATGTATGACTGGAAGTAAGAGAAAGAAGACATTCTCGCAACCCGTGAAAGGGATTGGTTAAGTTCTCGCGAGAAGTGAGCTTGGCGGTTGAGCTCGATGTGAACGGCGCTCCCATGAGCTCCAGGGACTGAACCCAGGTCGGTCTTGTCCCGCTCCCGCAGCAGTTATAAAGGCAACTCGTATATCACAACTGCAGCTCGACCAGCCGAATGAAACCTCCTCCGACAGTGTGAAGAATGAATCATGGGAGATCGTTACTGTGGAAACGACGGTAACTTCTTTTGTTAACCTAGCATGTTCAACACAGGTAGCTAACAAAAGCACGAAGCTATGTGTGAAGCCCCTTCATGACAGATATGTTTGCTTCGTGTTTTTCTTTTGTCTTGTTGTTTTTGTAGTCCGCCATTTGTAGGAAAACGGTTGATGCTAGCGGCTCACCGTCGCTGCTGTAACGCTAGAAGCAGTTTAACTGTTAGCTGGTTATTTTTAGACTTTACACAATGAAGACCGATAACGTTAGTTGACGCTTTAGCTGAACAACGAGCATCAGCTAGCTCAACCTCACGATGATGCTCCAGGGTGGATCGACGCAGCTCCTCTGCCTCACAGCCAGCAGTGGGGTCCCTCTTTTCACAAGAGGAGCCTCCAAACAGCTGCCATTCTCTGTCATCGGCTCCCTCAATGGTGTTCACATGTTCGGGGGTGGTCAGGGAGTCTCGCTGTCCTCCTGCGAGACTGAAGGCGGGGGTAAGGTGGTGTGGAGAGTCTTCCAGGACAGCGTGATGCTCATCGCCGTGACTGGAGGCGGACAAGGAGGTGCGGGTAGCAGCAAAGAGGAGGAGGTGCGTTTACAGCGCCTCCTGGAGAATGTGTGGAACTGCATGGTGCTGGTGTTGGGGCAGGATGAGCTGGCCAATGTCAGGAATGTGGAGAGGCTGAAGAGGGACTTGCGGTCCTGCTTCAGCCTCATTGATCAGCTGCTGGAGGGGAGGCAAGAGGGCATCCTGGGTAACCTGACACACTGCGCTGATTCACTGCTGCCCCCTAACCCATCTCTCCTTCAGCAGGCCGTGGATGGCTTTGCTCAGTCGGCAGACAGTGAATTCGGCTGCCTCATGGTTAATGGGAGGATAGCTGCTGCGACTGAGAAATGGTGGCGTCTTGCACCGCAGGAAGTTGTACTGCTGTCTGCTCTGATGCGCTCCCTCTCAGCCTCTGGGTCAGCCTCCTGTGATTACCCAGTTTTCCTTCCCCAGGGCAGCCCCACCGTGGCCCACCGCCTCCTCCGCTTCCAGCTGCTCCCAGGGGCGGATGTGTGCGTGCTGTGCGGCCCGACACCTTCCCTGCACAGAGCTGAGAGTGGGCTGGTGGTTCGGTTCTGGACGCCCCTGGTGGAGACCCTGAGAGACTGCCTGGCTGTTGGAGAGCGCTGCCTACCAGGATCTGTATCCCTGCGCCCTGATGTGCTGGCACTTCTTCTCATCAACCGCGAAACGCGTCGCTCTGTCTCCTGTGTGCGGTGTCCCACTCATCACCCGCCTGGTGGCCCTCCATTGCCCTCCAAGGCACGCTGCTGGGAGCTGATGAAGCTCTTCTACATCTTCAGCACGACACGCTACTTCACCCAGGAGGAGAGTGTGTGTCTCACCCCAGAGGAGAGGGCTCAGGGAGGCAATACCGAAGACTTCGTCCTTGGATTCTCCCACCAGCCGCTGCAGTGCTATCTAGTTACAGAAGAATGCAAAAGCTTCGGACTTCAGACACCACAACACCAGCTCTTCCTGCTTACCCCACTGTCAGTGCCCACCTTTGCCCTGCGTACGGTGGCCACACAGACTCTATCCGATGTAGTTACAGCCACTGGGTTTTAACTGAACAGTTTATTTTTGTTAACATCTTAATTTTTTGGTAAATCCACCATCTCTGACCTCATTATGTATAAACTTGCAGATGAACAGCTATTAACCTGTAAAGTGAACTGGCCACTGAAATTGTGATTTTTTTGCATTCTCATTTTATTGATGACTGCAAATACATTCAAATATATGTTTACTAACCAGTCACTGTTAAGTAGATTAGAAAATGATAATCACTGCAAATGGTCTCAGCAGGTATTTATACGCAACTACTGATCGAGAATGTAATACTATTGAAAATATCCCAGCAAAGTGAGCTGCTTTGAGCCTTGTTTTGCCTTCAAGAGAGACAAGACTGTTGGACTACTGTGCCAAAGTTCCCTAGCTTCACGGCTGTCCCTGATCTATTCAGGAAGGTTGATTACTCTTACTGAATACTAACATTATCACTGGGATTGCACTGTATTTCAAAAAAATGTATCAGAATGATGTGAAAATGTAACACTGGGATAAATAAGTGCGTCCTGTCTATACAGAAATGTTGAAATTATTTATTTGTTTGTGCTCATTTTACTCCTAATTATGGTTTGTTACTTTTATGTGGGTTCTTGGATTGCTGGGTGTTTTTTTTTTCTTCACATTTTCCCCTCTGCTAATGTGATAATGAGTGTTTTTTGCGCTCTGTTGACTGAACTTTTCATTGCAAGACTCGTCTATGCAACTACAAAGTGGTTGTGCTGTTTGAATTTAAATTGCTGCTCGCCCATTTATATTTTGAACATTTTCTTGCCAGCTATGAGGCAAACAGTGGACACTATGGAGTATACGTGTATTCAACTTTCAAAAAAAAAAAAAAAAACTTAAAGCAAGAATTTTGTTATATATCTCACAAAAACAAAGATTGTTTTCTTTAAATTAACAAAACAGTTTATTTCCCACACCACATGTAACGCTATAATAATAGTGGCAGCGACTATCGACAAAACACACAAATCATTACTACTGAATGATACTTTGTGGAATGATAATTGCAGTTGTTTAAACTGCACTCATTGTTTCAAGAAGTCACACCTTTTACTTTACTGCAAGTCCCACTTACATCTAAGTATGTAGTTTCTAATCACAGATGCTGTTCTCCCTGTTCTCCTCATTATCCTTTAGTACACAGGGGCCAAAATCTTTCCCTTGAAAGGGCCAAAACTGAAAAACACTGGATGAAAGGGATGAATTAACCATTGCAAGCGAACTCCTGCACAGTCTAACTTGGAAAAAAAAATGTATCTGCAACATTTCAAAACTAGCCTTTCATCAGGCAACAGGCAAAATTTAAGTCTGCTTGATGAAGGTCTCATGTTAAAATGTTCCAAATAAATGTATTTTTTCATTCCCAGGGCCAAAAGTGAAACTTATTGATAGGACACAGGCCAAAGCTGAACACGTGTTGTGAAGATGCAAAATACTCCATTGATCTCAAGTTCCCTGTAGTATGAAAATGTAGGATTTATATAATAATTGGTAAAAAACTTTCTTTAGAAACACAAGGCAAGTCAAAGTGTACCTTTTGACTTTGCCCTGCAAGACCCACTTTGGGCTTTATAAGTATAAAAGTCTTTCAAAATATCTGGACACTTGTTGAGTTTCTGCACAGGATCATCCGAGTTCAACCTTACTGTGGTAAATGTGATGCAGTGTATTGAGGTCTGACCCAACCATCAACAGACTACTTACACTGCTGGGCAACATAGTCGCATTTAACTACATGCACTGTTAGAAATATTCATTTATCTACTATTTGTAGCATTTTTATTTTTATTTTTCAAATCATTCTAATTGCACGACATACATTATATGAATACAGAGTTTTGTCATGAATTTGCATCGAATTAATGAAGGAAAAACTTCAGTGGGCTGCAGCCAAGCTATAGGAGGGGCAGTCTTAAGTGTTTGGTTCAGTAAGTACAATTGAAAAGTCTCCTCCCAAACCGCGTAGAGAGCAGACAGCGGTGGCTGAGCTGAGGTGAGCTCGGGACACACGTTGGAAGCAGCTCCCAGGTTTGCTGGTTAAAATCTCTCTGAGCCACGTCAGTCATCCCAAAGCTGCCTCGGCTCGGTAACCGGAGAACCGAACCCGAACCCGAGAGACGGCCTCACGGTGCGTAGGGTAACGGGGGAGAGGGGGTTGGATAACGGTCGAGCTGAAGCCACACAAAGGGGGAGGGATAGCTGCAGCGTTGCCATGTGTGCAGGGAACAAGCCCCCCCAAAAAACTTCCCCGAGTGTAAATTCATGTGTGTGTGAGTGCGAGCAGGGTCTGAAGAGACACTCTGAGATTTTGTCCCAGTTTTTATTCGGAGCCCCGTTAGCTCTTCCCCCCGCTTTGAGCGGTCCAAAGGTCTGAGTCAGTATTTTTAGGAGCGTGGTGCGTTCACTTGCACAACTTCAGTTCCACTCCTGTCGAGTGAAGCAACCGGCGTGTGGTGTGTGTGTTCGCTGTGCACCGCGGAGGCTTTAAAAGTCACTCAACTCGCCGTGTTAAACATGTCGGCTACAAGGATGCAGCTGCTATCACCCAGAAACGTTCGGCTTCTGAGCCGTGGGCGAAGCGAGTTGTTCGGCGGTGGTGGTGGTGGTGGTGGTCCCAGGGTCCGCTCACTGACCTCTCCCCCTCTGTCCTCCTCCTCTCCCGGCAGAGCTTTATCGAGTGTGAGCGCGACGCGGCGCGGGCTCCCCAAAGAGAAGATGACCGAGAATGGTGTGTCGTCCCGGGCCAAGGTGTTGACCATCGACACCATGAACCCCACGGTGAAGAAGGTGGAGTACGCGGTGCGGGGGCCCATCGTGCAGCGGGCTCTGGAGCTGGAGAGGGAGCTCTCTGAGGTCTGTACAACTCTGGGTTCATTCATACAAGCCGTATCCTCTGATCACTGTACTGCTCATCTGTGTTTGTCTTTCGTTTCATCAACATGTTACAGACTTCTTGTACTGGTCAGAATGGCCAAAAAAAACCCAAGTGTTTCCACTGCATCTTTTATATCAGAGGAAATGCAGCCTGGCACTCTCCAACATGTTGAGAGAGTGTAATCTATCTATTCTTTTCCTGTTACTGTGATTGAAACAAGAATCATTTTAACATGTTACTTTACTGAGTTTAAAGGGCCTCCTTGTGCTTATTTTTTTTGCTGATGATTGCTTGTGGTTTGAGTATGAGTCCGGTCAGTGTCTTTCGTTGCAGATCAGCAGGTTTCCATTCCTGGTAGTGTTTTCACACAGTGAGCATGCCAAAAGAAAGTCTGCTCTCACTTGCCCATGCCACTTACACACCCTCTTATCAAAGTCCGTCAGCTAGTCGATCATTCCTTGGGAGTTTTATCTCGTCAGTAACTGAGTAGGCTGGTGAGATCCTGATCTCTTTGTTGCGTAAGTTAAATTTCTAACCTGATTGTAGGCCATTGTTGTTGTTGTGCATTAGTTGTTCCTTAGAGATCATCAGTGAGGGGTGAAAGTCCGGAGTCTGAGCCAGAGACGTCTGTGTTTTTCTGTCCTGTTAACGTCTACGTCTCTCTGTCTATATGACCGACTAGTGATGCACAAATCTCTTGCCTCACTTTACCTCCTGGTTTCCAAAACCTGTCCATAACTTGGCGGATCTGTCCTTTTTTATTGTATTTTTCAACTTAACAGCCAACATTAGACTTTTGTCTTTTTACTTGAACTGCGACGATTAGGCTAATAGTTAGGTTGTCCGACTATTTGGACAACCTAATCACCCCCTTAAATGTGATATGTGATTCTTTTTTATTTTTTACCCTTTTTATGACAGTAAACAGATTGTCTTGGGGATTTGGGCTAAAGATCGAGGAAAAACATTTCACCATTTTATGACATTTGAAAGAACCAAACAAATCAAAAGATTAATCGGCTGATGAATCAACAATTGAAATTATCATTAGTTTCCATCCTGGTCGTCCAAAATTCGGTCCGATTATCTCTCATCGCTTGTGTCCAGCATTTAACGTCAGCTCTTTTTAACCATCTTCATCTTCTTTTTTTTTGTAAATACAGACATTTGTGCTTTTCTCTGCCTGATCCCTTCCTCTCGGACTGTTCATGGTGATGTGGCAACCAGCTGTTAGTGCAGTCTGGTGTGAAAACCTCCCTCTCCTGAGTGCTTTGTTCAGGAAGGGATGAGTTTGCAAACAGGTTCTTGCGCAGGTGAAAGGCTCGGCGACATCGTCCAGAAGGGGCTGTAATGACGGTGCTGACCTTTTTAACCAGATGGTTCAACATAGATTTTTATGTTCTGTTTGCTTTGGCCATTGCTTATCCACAGCTGAGCACCACTCCTGTGGGGATATTTATTTTCTTCTTGACCGAACATCAGTCTGATCCGGTGATATTGAACTGATATTTAGATGTTCAAACAACTGAAGAAAATGCGGGTGGATTTAGCTGGTAAGAGCCAGTCGAGAAATTGATAGAGAGAAGCATTTTTCACAGGTGAAATAAGGTGCCAGCCACAGTTTTTTAAAGCGGCTAATTAACTTTTTATTCACCACATTTTCATCGAGCGCAAGAGCTCTGCAAATCATTGTTCACTGACTGCCGACTGTCCCGGTGCCAGGCTTTTTCAATAGTACAGCGCTCAGCCTGAAGGCAAAAATGTAGCACAAGTAATCATTTCCAGCCCACCAATCTTATTCCAAAGTTTTCAGAGGCACTGAACTGCACTTTTTAAGACTTTAAACCATTGTCAGTTTGTCAAAACACATTCTGCTTTATAACCCCAACCTTCATTCCACGCGGCAGTTTGGATGGGGTTGGATTACTCTGGGAAACAGGTCGGAGTATTGTTCTCACTTTTGTCCGTGAATTAAACATCCACACGTGATCCTCGACTCCAGTTTCCTACGCGCCTTATTTTTTTTAGAACTGAGATCTTTTCTCTTCAACTACAGCCTTGTTTTCTGTGCTTTTCCCCAAACCAAATCTGTGTTAGTTGTTTTGTTCTAGCTTTTCAGAACGTAATCGTAACAAGACAGACTTCGAGCCAAATTCTGTGAACAAGTGCACTGATAAAGGCTTTACTCGCCGTTATTACATTGTGTTCTTTGTTTGTCTTAATGAGCAGATAGCCGTGGTGAACAGGGGACCTTTTGAGAGAGTCGCTATGGGGACGGACAGACCATCAACCAGTTCTTTCCACATGTTCGGCCAGCATGAAAAGCAATATGCAAACTAGGGCTGCACAGTGTGGCAAAAGAAATCACATTTGGATTATTTTGACAGATATTAAGATTGCACCGGGATTCACGATTGGTGGGAATTATCATTATACTTGAAAATAAATGTGAAGATCATGATGATGTGACATGTTTTCTTATATGGAGAACGCGATTTGTGGGCCACAGCATGTCTGCAGCACTGCAGTACTTCTTTATGACGCCTTTTTGTCACACATTTTATACTTATCAAATGGAGCTCATGCAATTTGGATTTCTGCGCTTCGCCATATTGAGATTTCAAAACATTTTGAATTGATTATGCAGCTTTAATGCAAAGCTTTCACAATGATCTTCCATTGCAGAATCTTTGAGTTTCAGGTTTAAATGCTTTCACCTGAATAACTGAATATATTCGGTATCATCTCGCTGAAAACCAAAATAATAACTTGCGATGTGAATTTACTTACCGTCGTCTTTAATCTGACCTTTTAAAGTGTGCTGTTAACTGCTTGGATCACAATCTTATTTAATAGCTTTCAATGTTTTATGTTAATTTTTAGATTTGAGTTTTTGTTTTGAAGCAGCCAAATAGCTACCTGAGCAGCACAGTGCAGAATATAAGATAAAATAGTGCTGAGGAAGAGACCAAATTTAAAAGGCATCGAAGTGAATCGTTTCCTT
>CAEMYA010000024.1:12857074-12885870 GCA_903131615.1 Diplodus sargus
TTTTTTTTTTTTTTACAAAATGCACTGTATCGGACAAATCAAACAAACAGCCTGTTTTGATTTCCGTGTCAGTGTGAGGCTCCACTTGTGGCTTCTCTGCTGTGTCATGCTGTCCCAAACATCTGGTCTTAACAGCGTGTGTGTGTGTGTGTGTGTGTGTGTGTGTGTGTGTGTGTGCATGTGTCTGTCAGCCCGCATCGCTGTTTATCCTCCTGTCAGTGGTCTCAGCTGCTCAAGAGATCATCTTACAGAGATGTTGTATCATTGGTCTGGTAGAGAGTAAATGAATACTCTTTCATTTGGGAAATTGATGATCCTAATTATTATGTCAGCTTTGCCGTCGTACATCCTGTTCCTTCTCAGTCTACAGTCAGGAGGTTAAAAGCCTCTGTGTGATGTATGTCTCTGTGTTAATGTGTCAGGAGGTGAGTGGTATCAGTACGATAAGTTGGTTTGCACAGGTTGAAACTTTGTTCCCATGTTTACATTCACTATCGGCATCAAGGCTGCTACTGTGCGTACAGTATGACCTCCCTTATTAATCAAATCTGTCTGATTAGATGCACGAAATGTCTCGAGATAAAGAATTGTACTTAACTTTATAGGGTCAGCAAGAAAAATAATTAAATGAGTTGAGTTATGATGTTACACCGAAAATCTAACATGTGAAATTTCAGTAGAAACTTGAAACCTAACTCTACTCTGTAGAGGGCTTCCTGTTTGTTAGCAAAGAAATAGAGTTGTTTACTTTATTGTATTCATATCAACTTACTTTATGTCCTTGGGGCCTGATAGACTTGTTGAATACATTCCTTCCTTCATACAACGCACGGTGAGCCAGCAGCCGTGGCATGTGTGTCCTTGTGCCCAAAATACAAGCTGAACAAGGTATCACTTTCATAAACATTGCCCCATATTGCTGTTAGTGGTCAAAACCCCCACCGGGTACGTTAAAAGGTGCTCTGCTGCTGAAACTGGAAACATAAAAATGTGAACAGGTAACTACACTGTAAGTGTACCTCAAATTAGAAAAGTTTAGGATATTTTACAGTTAAACTCTAAACCTAATTGTTCAAAATTATATCGGTGCACTGAAAATGGTACATTTCAGTGGGAATTTTAGTGATTATACATTATTTATTTATCCAGTTTATTTCTCATCTGTAAGCCCCTATCCAGATGCAACGCATTTTGTAAACCCCCAAGCACCTTTCTCTGCATAATGTTCTGTCAAAACAAAAGGTTTTCATTTTGGCACATATCAATGAAATATACGCCGATAATGACATATCTGTGATAGGCCAATATCAGCTGATATCTGCTATCTGCCGACCGATATGTTGGTCATGATACATGGCAGAACAGTTAATAATTGATTATGAATTTTATCTTGGCAATTATTTTAACCTCCGCCATTTCCTCATGCACTCCATTTTGTGTGTGTGTGTGTGTGTGTGTGTGTGTGTGTGTGTGTGTGTGTGTGTGTGTGTGTGTGGTTGAGTCCAGCCTGCAGCCAATACTTTTTCGATGGAAGTGGTTTTGAATAAAGCACAAACCCGCTGTGTGCTCCGCAGCTGCTGCTCTCTCAGCCTCTTGTGGTGAAATGTTTATGGAAATGTTACGTATGTGTTGACGCCTGTGTGCAGGCGCAGTGTCAAGGTTGTTTGGGGAGTTCTCAGCCAGCTCTGTTTTCTCTGACAGTTCGAGTCAGGTTTGTTAATGGGCAGTCGGTGTAAACCTCCGAAACCATGATGACATGTCATTAAAGTGAACCAACGCTCTCTTTGTTTGCACATATTCATTTCTGTGTGTTGTGTTTACACTCTGCAGGGAATGAAGAAACCCTTCGCCGAGGTCATCAAGGCCAACATTGGGGATGCGCACGCTATGGGCCAGCAGCCAATCACTTTCTTCCGACAGGTCTGCTTCTAAACCCTCCCCCCCCTCACTCTCTCATCCAAATATAGCGCTTCCTCTCGGACATCTCCCTGTCTGTGAGACTGATTTCCTCCACTTTAGCTGAGACGACATCAATCATTGTTTTCCCCTGTCGTGTGCAGTAATCCGAGCAGGATTTTGCACAATGTCCCCTGCACCCTTTATGATCACACCTCTCTTTGTTGCAAGGTCCTGGCGCTCTGCTCCTACCCCGAACTGCTGAATGACAGCACATTCCCAGAGGATGCTAAAAGTAGAGCGCGCCGCATTCTGCAGTCCTGCGGAGGGAACAGCATGGGTGCGTACTCGCGTGCTGGTCTCACGGCCTTCCCTTTATTGTGATGCTCTTGTTGCGTCAAAGCTTATCGTCTCTTCATGAATCTCTCTCAGGTTCCTACAGCGCCAGTCAGGGCATAGACTCTGTGCGTCAGGATGTGGCCCGGTACATTGAGCGAAGGGATGGCGGTGTGCCCTGCGACCCAGACAACATTTACCTCACCACGGGGGCCAGCGACGGCATTGTGGTACAAATCACCTCTCATCTGTTAAACTGACTTTGTCCCTATTGTGCTTTTAAGCAGGTACGTAGAAAGACGGAATAAAATGTTGCATTCGAGTATTAATGAGTTCAGCGTGACTTAAATGTGTTGTTTTTTTTAGCTGTGGATTCATTCACAACATGAACTGGCAAAAACACATGAATCAGTGAGTCCCCTATTAAAGGATGTGTCACAAGAGTTACAACCACTGTGGCAAGTGAAGAAATGCCTTTGAGAACAAATGTAGTGTCTGTTCAGGATAAAGAAAGTGCTGAAATTAGATCACTCATCTCCAAATGTGTTGGCATGTGACCCTTTTGACCCCTTTGTCATAGGGTGTCTGATTTTAAGACAGATGTTTCCTGACAAGTTACGGCTGTCAACGGGAAAAAAGCAAAGATTTGAGAAAAGGCGGAACAGCTGAGCAAGATTTTGCGCAGCTGTCAGGTTTTTTTTCTTTTATATCTTGTTGACCATTTCCTCCTGCAACCTTGTGAACTGGGCCTCCACACACTTTTTTCTTGAAAGAGAACTTCCTGTACGTTGTTATGGCGGCTTCGTGCCAAAACGCAGAGGCAGATCATCAAACTGAAACTGAGAGCAGGAGAGGCTCGTCTACTTCCTCGTTCAGTCTTTAACTCTATAAAGTGCCACAAAGCTGTTTTTTATATATGATTAAAACGTGATAATTCATCTGTAGAATAAACTGTCGAGCTGACAGACTTTGCGTGACCTTTCCTATCCTGCACTTTTAGACCATGCTGAAGCTGCTGGTGTGTGGCGAAGGTGCAACCCGCACCGGCATCATGATCTCCATACCTCAGTATCCCTTGTACTCGGCTGCACTGGCAGAACTGGGCGCCGTGCAGATCAACTATTACCTTAATGAACAAAAGTGCTGGAGCCTGGACATCAGCGAGCTGCAGCGCTCTCTGGACGAGGCCCGGCAACACTGCAACCCCCGAGCCCTGTGCATCATCAACCCCGGGAACCCCACCGGTAAAGATTTCCCCTCTTTTCTTAAAGTAAAGTGACTTTCAGACTGTATTTGTCAGCAATTTCACAAGACTTGTTGTGTTTACATCCAGTGTTTCTCAATAAAATTAATTTTGGGTGTCTTCGACATATAACATGGTATATTGAGTGCATTTCCTTCCACATCAAACATTCGCAAAAATAATTTCAATATTCTAAATCGTTTACATCCTTGTTTGCTTGCTAACAATCTAGTTTTTCAACTACCTTTGCTGGTGCATTGCCATGTTTCTTGGCGTGCTCCCACCACCAGCTGTTGTTTAGCGAAAAAACACAAAATCAGTGGCAGGAACAGTGTAACGCCTCAAACAAACCAAACGAGGACCCGCTCGTTAAAACATATCTCATAAGTTGCACGGTTGTAAATCCCCTGTAGGTCCACAAAGATGCAAGTAGACAAAGTAGGCAAGTTACTTAAAATGAAATTGTTTCTGTTTGGCGTTCATCTCATTTTGTCTCAACCACACATTTCATGCACTGCTCACAGAAGAGCCACTAGATGGCAGCAACAGCTACCTGCCTAATCACCGTTTCAATCTGTTCTCCATAATGAGCCTCCTTCTCCTTCACAGGTCAGGTCCAGAGCAGACAATGCATCGAGGATGTAATCCGATTTGCGGCAAAGGAGCGTCTGTTCCTCATGGCCGACGAGGTACCGCCTCTGCATCTTTTCCTAACATCGACCTGCTTCCTTGTTCTCTGCACACCTGTGACACCTGTCGCTCTCTCTTCACCTGTCAGGTGTACCAGGATAACGTGTATGCTGACGGTTGCCAGTTCCACTCTTTTAAGAAGGTCCTGTTTGAAATGGGGCCCGAGTACTCAAACACAGTGGAGCTGGTGTCTTTCCACTCCACTTCCAAATGTTACATGGGAGAGTAAGTCCGTTTACCCTCATGCTGGGATAAATCCACCAGTTCCTTACGTTGGTTGTCTTTCCTGTCTTGTGCGTCGCATCCTAATGTTGTCTCTCACTTGTAGGTGTGGCTTCCGTGGAGGCTACATGGAGATCATCAACTTGGACAGCGAGGTGAAGGCCCAGCTGACCAAGTTGGTGTCTGTCCGTCTGTGCCCTCCCGTTCCTGGTCAGGCTCTAATGGACCTGGTGGTCAACCCTCCGCAGCCTGGGGAACCCTCACATGAAAAGTTCATCAAGGTACACAGTCTGCATCCCACAAGCCATTTATTTCCAGAGGGGACTATTTGATCAATACATCAATATTCTGCAACATGATCTCTTGTTGCACATTACCAATACACTGACAGCAGTATCATTATACATTCTCTTTGCAAAATGCCAGCAGTTTAAGTAGCTGAGAACAGATTGTATCCAAGCACTTGGTGCTATTTTGCTATATTATGATCTTGTGTCATGTACCTCATACTATTCATATGTTCTCTGTTTAATACTTACTGTGTAATATCTGGCATCGGCATACATCTGACTCATGAAGCTCACAGACGTCTGGAGAAATTCAAGGAGAAAGTGTTTTTATAAAAGGAGAGAGACGATGTTTCACTCTGAACTATGAAATAATGCTCTCTGTTCTGTATTTTCTTTCAACCAGGAGCGCACAGCAACCTTAAGTGCCTTAGCAGAGAAGGCCAAGCTAACCGAGCAGGTTCTCAACACTGTGCAGGGCATCAGCTGCAATCCTGTGCAGGGCGCAATGTACTCCTTCCCCTGCATAACCATCCCTGAAAAGGCTATAAAAGAGGCCACGGTCAGTCCTTTACACTCTCACAGATGCTTCAGTGACTCAAGTGTGATTGTATTAATGATTCAAGGGGAAAAAAACATTGATGAAAAGCAACAGAACGAGAGGAATAAAGTGGGTAATACATCTATGAAAGGATTATTATTTCGCTCTTGTACTACTTGTTGTGTCTTCGTTCTACTAATACTCGGGCTTTGCTAACCGACATTCAATACACATCACATTCTCCACACAATGCTGGATTAAAAAAAACTGTTCAACCAGGTTCAGCGCGCCGTGTCTCCACCTCCCTGTTTGCTCAAGGGAACAAATGATTTCCAATAGCTTGTGGATTCAATTCTGTTCCGGGGTTGACTGCTCGGGAGGAATTTCATGGAGAACCAAGCTGAGAATCTGATTAGCCGTACGGAGGATAAGGTCAGAGTAAAGCTGACCTACTGACACCTCATTAATCCCGGTGACTCTGCTCACTATCATGAAACACAGTTGCGGCATTGCTTTGTTTTCTTTTTGCTTTGATTTCTGCGTCTTGAGCATCTTTAGCAACGCTTTAGCCAGCGTTTGCATTGGCAGACTAAATGGAGCTGCCGTGCGGTCCATTGGGCTCATCCCCGATCTCAATACTCTGCTAATGCTGAGGCTGAGGCACTTTTACAAAAAAGGGTTTTAAAACATTTTCAGAAAGCTTGTGATCCAGAGGAAATATGATATAGTTCAGCTTCAATCTGACCTAAAATCATTACTAATCTCTATTTGCTTTTAATTACATTAAAATGATTAATTTTTTTATGCTGCTGTTTAAGGATGACTGTGATAAAAGAACTCCGGTACACCTGAACAAAAAAGGGAAAAATGTTGCCAGTAGTATATAATCATTGCAGTAAAAATGAATGGGCATGGAGAGCTTTTGAGTTTCTCCAGCTGTATAGCATTGTGTAATTGATAATGATTACCCATTGCATTGTTAAAAAAACAGGAAATTACTACTGGTTACAAAGACGTGCTCAATTGAGCCGTTTCTATATTTCGTTCTTAAATTGGTCCTGTTCTGCTTTAAATTGGCTTGATTCTCTACAATTTGAGAATTCTAAAGAGCAGCTCAGTGGGAATGCTTTTAGTATTAAGTCTGTACTGTGAATCACAGTGTTCAGTTATAATTAAAGGTTGTATTCAGAGCATACCTGCACTTATCAGAAAAAAAGTAGCTGGATTCCTCATCAGTGTTCTCCTGCTTTAAGTGCTGCAATTTCTAAACATTCAGTGTTTTTGCCTCTCTGTTAGGACAACAGCCAGAAGCCGGATATGTTCTACTGCATGAAGTTGCTGGAGGAGACTGGGATCTGCCTCGTACCTGGGAGCGGCTTCGGACAGAGGGATGGAACCTACCACTTCAGGTGCGGAGCACTTGAATACTTCCAGGGCTACAGCAAACAGTTATTTTCATTACTGATAAATCTGCAGATTATGGTATTGACAAAAACAATTAAGTGTTGGGAGATCGTGAAAAATGGCCCAAATGCCCCTCATGCCTATGTTGAATTCTTAAAATGGCAACAACCGGAAACCAATTTAGTTATTGGTAGAATTTAGACATTTTTACTTAAAAAGCAAAAGTTTGCAGAGTTTAATGCTAGAATGCTAAAAGTGTAAAATATCTCTGTGCCTACTGAAAAGCATGATTTGTGACTTCACAAATAGTATTTAAGCCAATCCTGGTCCAATATACAGCATACACAAGTGTGATGTGGCAACCTCCTCCAGTGCATATACACTGAAAATGGACTTTACGGTGAAGTAGGAGACATCTTGTGTCCAGGAGTTAAACTAGTGAAATGCCAAAAATATTGACATATTCATATACTTTTAAATTTTTAATGAGGGAGAAGGAGTTTGTCATTATGATTATCTTTTTGAAAACCAATGTCAGACAAACGATCTACAATTTTTATGTTGGCCTTAATGCATGGGATCTTTAAAATGCTACTTGATTATCCGTATTTTTTCTGATTAATTTTCTCACATTAACTAATGGATTTATGACGAATCGGTACAGCTCTTGCTGTAGGTCAATTTAACATTAAAGCCCCTTTTAAGACATGGCGATCTAACATGGTCTCATGTCTGAGTCGCATTTGCGTAAAAGTCAGGACCGTAATCTTCCTTCTTCTTTAAACCTGGTAGCATTTCCATATCTCTTTTTAAACACAGCACTGGTCTGACTTGAATGTCATCAAATGAATGTAAAAGCTTCAGGGTTAAACATGCAGAGAGAGACGAGAGAGAGCTGCCTTGTAGCGTTACTACCTTTGGGGATCACTTCAATAACTTTATAAACTCTGTCTCCATTTCTCATGGACCCAGGAAACAAAATCAGTTCAATAAAGTATGAAACACTGTGAAAGAGACAGCTTTAGTAGTAAGCTCGGGCTATAAAAAAAACAAAGTTGTCCCTCGCTATGCAAAAACCTCTGATAACTTGTGGGGTACTGAAAGTGCACAGACCTCCACCAAGTCCAAACATTCAAACATTGTTCCTTAATGTCTCTGGTAGAGTTTGTTGCAGAGAAATCATCATATTTGGATTCGAGTAATAGTATGGAAAGTTCCATATATTTGTATGGGTATGTATTTATGTAACCGTACTTTAAGACAAGGCGCTGTACTGGTTCTCCTATGAAGTCCCAGAGTGCTCTGTAACAGCTGCTTTCTGTATGGAGTTTGAGCAACTACTTGTATGTGCAGGCCGCCCCAGAGGAGCCCTGGTTACCGTGAAGATGGATTGTGAGATGGAGTCAGTGTTTATGGATTCATTGTGAGATGCGAGGGTCCCTTGTGCTGATGATGGTCATTTATTTAGGCTCTCTCTTTCTGTCTCTCTCTCTCTCCTCCCTCCTCCTCTCAAACATCGCACGAGCATTGTGGCTCTTTCCATAAACGTCCTCTCATGTCTTAAGTGTTACCTTTAAAAACCACCTGTGTCTGAATGTCACTTTAACAAACAGTGCTAAAAAATGTTGCATGCCATGTCTGAAAATGGCTTCTTTTTAATATGTTGTAAGTTACTCAGTCACTTACTTCAGTTAATTTTTGTCTTTCTTTTCTTCGCCTTCTCTCTCCCAGAATGACCATCTTGCCACCAAAAGACAAGCTGAAGATCCTGCTGACCAAAGTCAAGGAGTTCCACCAGAAGTTCACTCAGCAGTATTCTTAAATGTCCACGTCTCTTTCAGTTCACAAAGGAAGGAACTAACCAGCAGAATCAACAGCAACAAAGAACTCAGCCAATCCTAATTATGTAGTCAATGATAAGTGCCTTTCCTTTGACGGCTCTGGTGGTCTCTGTGATGACACGCTTCAGCCTCTACAGATATCTCATTTGGACTTTCGCAGTGTAGAAAACAAGACACTGTTATGTGTTGGACAACAAAACTGGAGATGAAGGAATTAACTCAGACGCGTGTCAGCTTGGTACAAGAAATGAGGTGTGTGTGTGTGTGTGTGTGTGTGTGTGTGTGTGTGTGTGTGTGTGTGTGTGTGTCAGCTTTGAAGGATGTACAGTATGTACAGTCAGTGTATTTGTATATGAGAGACTGTCCATGTGAACGCCAAGCTACAAATGGTAGTAAAGGACAAGTGATGCTGCTTACAGACTCGAGCACAACTGGTTAAACTGTTCCATTCCTACAGGCAGCGCTTGACAGGGAGAATACGCAGGAAAATGTTCCACTTGCATGATGATTCAGAGATGATTTTGTAGATTAAAAAATGGAACGGTCTATGTAAAGTCTCATTATTTTAGGAGGAGCTGTCACATGTGATTCGACTTCATATAAAGGATAAATACGTCACTTTCTTTTGACTGTGAACATGTAGGGAAAACTGTGGTTCTTGTTTTTTTGTCTTTTTTTTATTGAAGGGGCAATAATTAATATTACACTCTTTAAATGAGGCTTAGTCTGACATTGGGAAAGAAAATGTCTAAAAACTAAAACTATTTTTATAGTGGTAATTTGTCCCCTCTTGAAGCTCTTTATCATTCTTAAAGCAACATAAACATACAGCAGTTGGTCAATTTCTATTACTGTTTAGGACCAAAGGAATATTTCACTCAAAAAATGTCACCCGTTCAAGATGCATAATCAAATTAAATTTGTGTGGAACAATTTCTTACAAAAGCAGCTCACAGGGCAAAATACAACAGCAAAAAAGTGCTTAAAGGTGCCATTTGTAAGAGACATTGATTTTTTTCGCAATCCCAACTAGTCATTTGGGACTAAGATTTTTAAAAAATCAGCTTTTCTTATAAATGGCACCTTTTTTAAAAAAACAAAACCCTACACACATTACAACATACTGTACAAAAGCATTTCATGAGCATTTGCTCGTTTCATGACGCTCAGGGATTTTGCGTTTGGTCTGGTGTGACCAGTGTTAAGTGTATCTTTTGATAACTTACATATTGAGTCACTTTACTGACTCTGTGAATTTTCTGTCATACAGAAGAGTGTGCACTTCTGCTGCTGTAAAACTACATTCCCAGCGACAGTGAACAACAGTAAGCAGTTAGCTTAGCAACATGTAAAGCTATCTGTCCATCGGAAAACTCGCCAAGAGTTGAGGCAGAACAGCCAGAGGACATTGGGGGAAAACCAGAAAACATTCAAAGTATCGGAAAATACCTGGATTCCATGTTGTGCGGCCCATAGAGCGTGCTCACTAAAGACCACCGCCGACCAGGCCGGCTAACTCCAGGTTTAGCTCCCAGCTAGCTCGAACGGGGATAAAATAATTTAACCGTGTGGCCCTTCTAGACTCTTCAGATTTTATTGGACTGAGTGGCTCCAGTTACGATGGATAAACAAGTCATTTTGAGTCCATTGTGACGCTAAAAAAAAATGTATCCACCATTTTACGAAAGCGTCTTTCACTATGTAAGCTTACAGGAAAATGTATTTTTGGGCTGCAGTGCATCACGTGACGCTTGAAGCAAACCCCCAGGAAGAGCGCCAGGCTCTGAAGTCAATTTTTCATAGTGGCCAAACGTGCAAATAAAATGTCAAGTGTTGCCCTGGGGCCCAATAGACTTTCCCCCATAAGCTTGCATTGTTAAAGAAACGGCTGTACAACGGTGGATTTTGACTGGTTTCACAATCTTGAAATGAGCAATTTGGTTGGAAAATATTTGTTCAGTCTAGAAGAGCAGCACCATTACATCATTTTATTCCCATTTAAGTTAGCCTGGCCCTTTAAAGCGTACATACTGGACATTTAACTTAAAAGGAAAAAGGAAAAACAATTGAAATTGACTGTCCTATTATGAGCTCATAACTTGCAAAGGAATAAAGATAATTTTGACAAAAAAGCTTTAAAGAAAGAGAGAGGGCTGCAGCTCAAATATTAAACACACACACTTTAGTGACACAGCTGGCACTGTCACTTATTATAACGACTTTGTTCAGCTTGATTTCGGGTTCAAAAGGCTGTACACGCACACACCGTAACTGTCGTTGCTCTCTCTGTTAATCTGTCATCTATTTTAGTGCCTCATATGCGGTTTTCCAGGCAAGCTGTTGTGATGGATGGTGCTGCAGGTTGTGTCAGCCGCGGAGATTGAAAGAGTACGTATGAAGTGTGTTAAAGTGAAGCATGTAGTTTGAAGGTGTTTTCCGCTCTCCTCCTCTCGTCTCCACAGTGGCTGTCAGCTTTAATTATCTTCGACAATGGGCCTCCTGAATCCTAATTATGCGGAGCCTTGTCTTTTCCTGGAGCTCCTCACTGCTCACTCCGCCAGCATGACGCGCTCACACGTTCCAGTCCTCTTCACCCTAAATTAATTGGGTTTTTTTCTCTCATCTCCTGACATCTTTTGGGAGTCAAAGGTTATCATTAGTTCGGGTGAGGATGTAGGGTGACAGGGAGACAGTCGTGCATCAGACAGCGGGGATGTCATGTGGCTGTCCTGGTTCTGACAGTGACTGGTCCTTATTCACAGCGTACAGTCTCGTGTGAGGAGATTCATCTGACCGGCTGGAGCAGCTTATTGAGACTCACTTAACGTTTGGGAAGATAAGATTTTTATTGTGTTCATTATTCTGTGTGCGTGGCCGCCAGTGATGACCATAAGAGTACTCTAGCTGGGTCCAGGTTTTTTTTTTTTATATTTGGGCTGGCATTTAGCTCGGGTATGAAAGGTGATTCCACCGAAAATGTCACACCAAAGGTATTCGATGTGTTATCTCTTCATTAATGCCGTTCCTTAAACTGTTCAATAGCAGTGTATCATTAAAATGGGTAACGAAATCGAATTTAACATGGGGGTTTTCGACACATTTTCCTATCACGCAGCGATTAGACAATATAAACAGATATTTGATAAAACTATAGAGAGCGGGAATTGTGTGGAACAGTTGCTTTGTCGCCCTGCGGAGTCAGTTTCAAGCAAAATGATGCAAGATTTATGGAAACTAAGGTATAGAGAGTATAGAGTATGTATTCATGCAGCAGAGAGAAGCCACATTAGTATAAACTGGAAGCTCTGTTTTTATTTAAAAAATCATGCTAGAACCTCCTTATCAGAAAAAACTGCCATAGGTCCAAATGAAAGCAGCTCATTCAACCCAAATTTACGTTTGTTGTTAGGTGGCGACCTCTAGTGGCTGTATCTAGTACTACAGCTGCAAAGGAGGAGGTGAGGAGAGGCAGTACAAATACATTCTCATATCTGCATAATCATGAGTTTAGTTTGACTTTTTTCTTACCTTTTCATCATATCTATCTGGTAAATATAGGGCTATACTGCCAAAAGCCACCTAGCTTAGCCTACTTTAGCATAAAGACTGTACACAGCAGGAAACAACTAGTCTGGCTCTGTTCAAAGTTAACAAAATGATGCTACCTGCGCCCAATCCCACCCTACAACCTCAACAAAACAAAATAAAATGTCTGAAAGCTTTAGACTTGTTTCAACTTATATTAAACTACATCTTCTGAGACTGTACTTTGTACATCTTCTGTATCTTATCTTGTATCTTATATCCTTGTATTTGAGAAATAAATATATTTTTCAGATATAATTTGTGTTTTGTTGTGTGTTTTTAACTATACATATGACAAAAAATGCTTTGACTTCATATTTACTCTTCACCAGAAAGCAATTAAGCAGGTTTCACAAAATGCTTAATTACTCCTTTATGGTTACTCTTATTAACTGCATAAAATACACAATTACTGATGTGACGGCTGCAAATCTGATTTTCAGTGCTTAAGTTAATTTTTGACTTATTTCACTAAAACAAATGAATGAACTTTCTCATTGGACAAAAATATTTTTTGTTTTTGTGTATATCCAGTCTGAAAATAATTTTATGTGACTTATTTATGACATTATTTTATGCTTTTTTCTTATTCAAGGAGTTTAAGAGGCATATGTTCAAGACCTCACAACTTTCAAATATAATCACTTGAATAATATCAAAGGGCCTCATCAAATGCTTATATTCATATATTCCATAGTGACTTTACTTTGTTTAATAGCATGTTTTGGTTCATCATTCATTGGGGTTTTTATTTGATATTTGCTACCTTTGTCCTTCTGAACAGCAGGTGAAGGTTGCCATTGCTTCATTTTGGTTTTTTAACCTCTACAACATGCTAAGAGGTCACTCGCTCCTTCACATGACACACTCAAGTCAGTAAATGGAGAAAACACGGAGAGGGGGAGGGAGGGATGATACAGAGATTGGGTGATAAATCTTGTTCTGATCAGGTTTCTCTGGTGCCCTCACACCTCAGTCTCTTTCTTGAGGTAATTAATCAAGCCCAGACTGGAGGCATTGATCGGCCTCTTGCGGTCCTCGGTATGTTTACACTCCTCGATTGTATTTGCCACTAAGCCTCTCGCTGCCGCTCAATCTCATCGGCAGAAAATGTGACACTCCACCCTCTGATGCCACGGTGCATCGATTGACACCTCGATGAAAATCAATCTACTTAATTTTTTTTATTTTTTTTGGTTGCATGGGGGATTTGGCTTCGTTATAATCCTTTGTTGTAATCCTGTATTCCAGGTTGCAATACGTAAAGTTTTATCGGGGGCAATCAGAAGGGTCCTGGAATGAAGGAGTGAATGTTTCCTCAGAGACAATCACACAAACACACACACACACACACACACACACACACACACATACACATACACATACACATATACATATACATACACATACACATACACACACACACACACATACACACACACGGAGCCATGACCGCAATAATTTCAATTTTTTATAAACTGACACAACCAGTGACACTGACCCTTTAAATACATTAAGGTTTATCCAGATTGCTTCATGAACCGGCACTAAAAGAAATATTTGGATCCGTCTCGTAAATAAAAAGTAGCGGCACGACGATGTAAAATTTACTCTCCTGCGTCCAAATTTAAGTAATTTATGAAACATACAAGATTTAAAGACTTAAAGGTGAAAGAAAAAAGGTAAAAGCTTTGGTGTGTTATATTAATATAATTTACAGCGTTTTAATATTGTAGTTGGTTGAGAATGAGACAAACTCTTTTTGAGAATTGTATATGCAGTTCCATATTTTGTGACAGTCACATTTCTTTATATAAAATCTTAAACTGTAACCAGTAATTTAAACTGTTAAACAAATGCAGTAACTGAAAGCAAATGCACTCCATTGCAGCTCACCATTATAAACCAAACGAGATCCAATGTATTCATCTAATGTCTTAATCAATATTGCATGTTGAAGTTTATGTAAAACGAATATTCCGGTGTAAATTTAATCCATGGCCTAACACACTGTGACACCGAGTAAGACCCCCCCCCCCCAAGTTTTCTGACTACTAGCTTATGTAGTTTTAACAACCTCAGAAAAGACCGCATGATAACAATACACTGCAGTCTATGCCATCAACCAGGAAACCGCCATCAAAAAGCCACTTATAACCAGTAATCTGACCACTTTTTTCCAGCAATGAGTAATCTAACACGTTAATATTTTCAAACCAGTAATCAGATTAAAATAACTTATTCAAGTCACTGTGCTTTACTCTTATTTTTGTCATTTCATTTAGTAAAAATATATATTTTTGCTTTCTCCTTGCCTCTCGGGAAGTGATGTCACGTACGCGACAAGTCACATTTTCAGCACGAGGACAACTCAGGTGTTTCACCACGCAGCGACACAAAAACAACAATGGAGGGAGGACAGAGATGCGCGTTTTCGAGCTGGAAATACAGTCATTATTTTGAGTTCGTGTCAGCTAAAGATGAGAATATTAAGGTTCGTTGTCCACTCTGTGCTGGCGACAAAGTACTATCAAGCTTAAAAAACACGACGTCAAATTTGAAGTCACGGCACAGCACAGTTAAGTTTACTGAGCAAGTCCCAGTAAGCAGAGAACTGCTAGCACAGCCACGGCCTCCACTTCTGCAGGAGGTCCCCCAGCACCCAAACAACAAAAGCTGGACTTTGGTGCAAAACAAGTAAGTTGGGGAGAGTTGAAGAAGTTGGTCGGGCGGTATGTTGTAGAGGAAATGCTGCACTTAAACACGCTTGACTCAACCTCGTTTGGTGCCATGATAAACAAGATCCCTGCTACTATCAATGCCGTGCTGCCTCACAGAACATCTTTTTCTTCCTGCCTGGAGAAGGAGTATGCAGAGATGAAGAGCAATCTGAAGGCCACGCTGAATGCTTATGTTGAGGCGGGGGGGGGGGCTACATAAAAATAACCAAGCACGTCACTGTTTTGCTGGGTACATAAGGGCTCCATAACAACAAACCTTTTTACAATCTTCAACATATGCGATTGTAGGCAGTGCAGTGGTATGAGATCAAAGCACATGATCACAGTGGAGGAAAAGATACATGATGGCGCATCGAAAAGGACACAGTCTAGGAAACTGTCGGCGATATTAATACATTTATGACACTGACCGCACAAGCAACACTCACCTAGCCTTTATGAGTCACTGTTAAAAAAAAAAAAAAACATGTTTGCAAACCTTCGGCAATGTATTTCATTGCGATTTTAAAGTATATCCTATGAATGTATTTGCTGCACATATTGTGTGCTGTTTATCGGCTGCTGAGATTAATTTTATTTCATAATTTCACATCAGAATCTGCAGCTGCCATTTTCAACTGCTCTTGACACATGGCAAGAACCACACGATACGATACTCATCACGATACTTTGGTCACGGTACGATATGTATCACGATATCATGATATTGCGATATAAATAAAGATGAAAACACAAGTACCTGTATATGTACATCAGATGATATTGATCAGAGGACATATTGAGTCAAAACTAATTCATTCAAAACAGCCTCTCCAATTTATTAATTCCCATGAAATTTCCAGGCAGTAATATTTTCTTTGTCCAGCTCGTTGTTCTTGCTATCTCTCTTAACTTTGAAGCCAAAGTGCTTCCAAACGTCAACTTTAAATTGCGGAGGCGTTGTTAACTTGCCATCCATTTTGCAAAGACCTCAGCCACTCTCTCTACTACAGAAATACACCCGCCGCACAGCAGAGTCGCTCTTCGGCGATATATCGATATTTGGAGTTGAAAAAACGATATTGTTTTGGACGGCAAAGTATTGCGATATAATGCTGTATCAATACTTTTGCCCACCCCTATTCCCCATGCGTATTTGGATTTGACTGACCTATTAATTGGTTTATTAAGTTGTACAATCGTTTCCTGTCCTGTGTTCTTTCATTGCACTACAGTAATCTCCTTCTCATAGTGTGCGTTTTCTTATATTCCTTCTTCGTGTGACTTTCTTTATTGTCCCTGAGCCGCTCACAGGATGCCACTCATGATTCAACCTCTTATTCACAGACTGCACGTGAGCGATGACGTGGTTGGCTTTGAGCTCCTGCTGGAGGACAAGAGGAGGCTACAGAGAGGAAGACATGATATTTAAAGTAGAGTCAGTAGCATGATGTGGCTTCTACATGCCGATATGTGAAGTTCAGCAATCAGTACCACTGTCCATTTTTATTTTATTTTATCATTTTTAACCAACAATTTCACCTTTGTTATCAGCTCTGTTCTAAAAAATAATAGATTCAAATGAGTGTCACGTTTTGACACATGGAAGAAACGAAACGTGGTTTGCACTGAAAACAAGTTAAATATCCCGACTGCACTGTCCGTTTCTAACTTGCTTATTACGTTTTTTTCAGTCCAAGCGGAAGTTTGTGCCAGATTTGCAGACATTCTCATAAAGCATTCTTGAGATTTCATGTTCACAAGAATAAATGAAATTACTGTTAAATTCTAAACCTAAAGTTCCTAAACCTAAAGTTCATCTAAAAAAAAACAAAAAAAACAACTCTGTGTTGTATTTGAGTCTTTACCCAACTTCTGTCTCCCTTGTGTGGAAAGCATGATCTAAAATGCACTCACTCACTTTTATTCCTTAATGAATCAGGATTAAATGAGGGGTTACATAAGTGCATACATCCCCTCCCATACTGCGGGAAGAATGAAAAGAACTGCACCACCATGAAACCAGGACATGCACACCAATCAAAGCAAATGCCTTAAAGTCATTGTTTGCCTGTCAGCTGGAAGCAAATAATGAAATCAAACAAAACAATCTCCAATCACACCTTGATTTTCACTTGAATGAAAAAACCCTGTTCTCCAGCATGGAGCTACAGTCACACCCATGTATGATTGTGATTGCTGCTCCATCTTAAATACAGTACAGGGACCAGCTTTGAGTGGGCGGTGTGGTAACGCATTCTGTTATCTCCCTCCCACCCCCCCGTCGAGCTGAACTGTTGAGCCCAGCCTTTTCTGAGGAAAAAGGAAAAATAAACACTCAAGAGTTTTTTGAAAGAGCGGAAGGTGTGAAGCGCACTGAGGGACGTGCATCTTATCGCCGCCCAGCCCACATGGTGTTCCATCGGTTGACAAACACTTGGGGTGTCAGTGGCCATATAATATTTCTGTTTGCATATTCAAGGCTGGTGATGAGACGTCCATTCACTTTCCCTCCCATTCACCACATTTTGACGAACCTGTCTCAGCTTTGATTGTCATAACCGCAATTGAACCCTGCTTAGCCACCCAGGTCAGGCTACATGAACGGCATCCATATTTCATGCAGCATCGCAGTCATCTGACAAAAGGGATTTTTTAATTTTTTTTTCAGTTTGTGAATTGAAATCATGCCTCATATTTCATTAGACACTCAGAAAAGCCTTCGCTCTGTGGTCAGATGCGCCGTATGTTTTATTCATGTCCTCTGAACATCTGCTTGTCCGGATGTCAAAAATCATCAGGCTCCCACAGGACTCCCGCCCGACTGGTTGTAAATGAACTCCGATGTCGAGACTCAAAACAACCTGTCAGGGCTCTCCACCACCGGGGGAATGCTTCAGTACATCAGCGGAGGTGAGCTGAGTAGCTAAGATGGGAAAAGAGTGATGAAAGTCAACTTTGGACACACGTTTTGTGTCTGATTCACTCGGTGTGATGGCTGTGAAGAGCTTTTCTAATACAAGTTGCGTCTTCTTCCCACAGCTTTTGGTGGATTTTGACACTGCTGTTTGCTCTGGCTCCTGGTCGACAAGTCTCCCTGAGTCACCAGAGGCTCATGCCAACCGGGAGGGAAAGAGCCTGACCACTAACAAGTGCTCACTGACTCATAGCCGCCACAGTATGTCCCACTGTGTTTCTGGGAGTGTGTGTGTGAGGGAGAGCGTGGATGTGTGTCTTTATGTACTATTCAATTACATAGTATTCTATTTCTCACTTTGCACCCTTCCCACAGAAAACGTGTGGTCGTTTAGAAATGCTCATGCATCTTTGCTCACATGCAGTGCCCTCCCGACTCAGCTGCAGGAACGATGCATGGATTAAATAAATAATAAAAGAGGAATAAAGTAGTTTAACACAACCGATTTTACTCTGAAATATCGTTGCAAGGCTAGTCACGATTGACTTGCTCTGGATGACTCTTAAATTCATGTTATTACCTTGAGCATATTTTTCTGAAACTTCAATTCCAGCAACGCTTCACATAACAGCTAAATGCTCTCATGCTCACCAACATCCACGATGCTAAATGCTCATGATGGCAATGCTGGTATCCTGATGTTTAGCAGGTTTATTGATTACATCCTAATTTAGCATGTTAGCATCTTAGAAAATTGCTGATTAGCACTAAACAGAAAGTATAGCTGAAGCTTATGGCAATGCTAACATGCTGATGTTTAGCAGGTGCAATGTCTACAGCGTAACCAACACCACCTTAGTTTCGTGTGTTAGCTTGTTACTGCTTGGTAATGATAACATGCAAATGTTTAGCAGGTGTACATGGTAAGTTGGTAAGTTACATTTTGTACGATATTATGTTAACATGTTAATTTTGTACAATATTATGTTCATATGTATATACAAGTCTATTCTATTTTCTTACCTTTTAATTATATCTTTTTAATTATTGTTATTGTTTTTTTTAAATACTACTGTCCTTTGGCTGTTGTGGCAAACAAATCTCTCTGTTTGTGGGACAATAAAGGAATACTGATTCTAATTCTGATTCTGATAATTTAGCCTGTCAGCATTTACTTTACTTTACTTTACTTTACAAGTTGCGCTCGAGAGAAAGTACAGCTGAGGCTAATGGCAATGCTAACATGCTGATGTTTCACAAGTGTAATGATCACCATGTTAACCATGTTAGTTCACAATGCACACAAATTAACATTTTACTATTTAGCACTCAATAGAAAGTACTGCTTGGCAATGCTAACATGCAGCTGTTAAGTGGGTACAAAGTCTAACATGTAGGTCGTCTTAGTTTACTATGTTAGCATGTTAACATTTAGCTAATTTGCACTTAACAGAAAGTACAGTTTAGGCTGATGAGGATGTAGTTAGTCTAGTGTTGCAGGTTGGGTATATGAATTTAAACCGAAACACTGGAAAAAAAATATAGTCTAAATTTGAATTTAATAATGACAACTTTAAACTTTAAAATGTCTTTTTTGGGGGAAGTGAAGACAAGCTGATAAACAATGACATATTATTACCTTATTAGCTTGATATGGCTAATGTGTATTTACACATCCAGAAGACATCTGAATTAATTTGAAGTCATCTCTCCACTGGCTGAATTTGAGTCCTATTTTTCATTTATTCATTTTATGTTTTTATCGCTGCAAAAGATGCTATATTTTTCGTCTGGGTTTGTTTGTTTCTCAGCAGGTTACAGCAAAAAAAAAAAGCTACTTCTCTGATTCTTCCAAACTCTTAAGGAAATTCTGGATCAGGAGAATCTGAATCATGAGGAAGACAGACAAATAATGTTTCACTTTCACAACACTGCCAGACATTTGGCAGAATAAATGCCATACATCTTAAAATCTAGTAGACAAAAGTTCAATTGTGACAAAAACACAGCCAACTGTAAAAATATGATGACTCAGTATCACAATTCACATTCACTGCAGAGTTAGTCATCATTCTTGTTGGCTTTATCATAAACAACTCTCACATTACATTATTAATATAAAGCCATTGATCAAAATCCATTTATGTCAATACTTATAACCACATTTCAGTCGAACTGACAATTACATCACTGTTAGCTTGGAGGACAGCCTGTCCTTCCTCTTTTACACAGGGCTTTAATGAGGCCATGATGTGTCCTCAGACCGAGAAACTATGATTTACAATCGCTTAAAATGCGTCTTCATTGAGAATTAGACAGAAGCTCTTCCAACTGGCAACTTGATTGCAAAAGGTTCCCTCTGAGCAAACATTTTCACCTCTTTCTGCTGTAAATGCCAACAAAATATATTGTATAATGTGTGTACACATATGTACATATATATACCTGAAAATATTTTGTGATAACTTGAAGTGTTTTTGCTCTAACATTATATGTTTTGCACTACAACTTGAAAGTATTTTGAGATTACGTGAAATGTTTCTAGTTGTAATGTGACAATATAACATTAAGATATACTGTTGTAATGTAAACGTTTGATGTCATGTTAATGTCATTACGTGACAATATAACGTGAAAATATCTAGTTATGATATGAAAAGTTTTTGTTTTAATGTGAAATATTTTACAACATGACAATTTAACGTGAAAGTATATTGTAATAACGTGAAATGTTTCACGTTATAATGTGACAATGTAACATTAAGATGTATTGTAATATAAATGTTTGATGGTATGTTAATGTTATCACGTCACAATATAATGTGAAAACATCGGGTTATAATGTGAAACGTGAAAACTATATTAAGTATTTCATGTTTTAACAGGATAAATAACACAGTAGTCATAACAAGAAAAGTGTCTTTGCTTAATAACAAGAAACTTTTCTTGTTATAACACAAAGTTTGTATTTCGTAGTAGCCTGATGGCATCTTGATAGCATCAAAATAAACTGGTCTTTTACCAGCATGGCAGCAATAAGCTTCTGTATTGACGGAATAATATCACTAATAATTTATCATATTTACACCCGTTTTAACTGAATCTCTCTTTAAGTCCAAATGGTTCTGTTTGGCACTTTTTAAGCGCCACAACCACTTTTTGCATTTGAGACTTCCGTAGAATCTCATTGGGGCCGCAAATCAAAAGCCTCCCACCTCCTGAAACAAACAAGGCTATCTGTGTTTTTCCTCCCTCTTCATCTGTCTCTCCAACCTGGCAGCGAGGTGCCATCGACAGCCTCTGCATTCATGAGCAAGATCATCATCTGCCCTCCTCGCCAGGAATTAGCCCTTCATCAGTCAACCCTTAGAAAAGTTTTCTATTCTGGACAGAACATTTTGTTTTTTTAAATCTTGAAAAATCGATCGGGACTGTTTGGAATCATTTTATATTGAATTAAAAAAAAAAAGAAGAACTTATCGCTTGTTTAAGCAAATATCACAACATCACAAGCAGCTACTTTGACTTTAACTAAGGGCAGCTGATGGTGAATTCACATTGGTTGTTAATTAAGTGATCTCCCTTTATCCTATTTGTCGTTTCATCAGTATATTTATGTGAAGACATCCTTCAATGCCAGCTCCTAGTGACTCCCCCTTTCTTTCAGAGGCTCTATAGATTTTGTCCAAATGATAAATTGGACACTGAGAGCCGCTGAGGTGTGACCAGGTGCCAAAGGAGTATAGCTTTTTGTCTTTAATGGGCCTAATTATGCTTAAGACCTTTAGAGCTGTTTGGTTGAGTTCTGATTAGGTGTTTCTGGGGTGTAACGTTTACAGCCATCCATACAAAAAGGGGAAGCGTTTAAAGGCTGGTCACGTGGTAAAAAACAAACAAAGAAAACAAACGCATAGAATAACAGTCACGTTTTCAGGGGCTTCAAAGTTGCATCAGTGTTTGTATGTTTTCCCACTTTCTCTCTTTTGATTGAAGAAATGCATGGATTCTATCCCATCCATCACCTCCACCCCTCCCCTCACTCTCTCCACACACAGGAGCGGGTATCGGTTCATTTCTAGCCCACTCTCTCCCGTGGCACCGTGCTGGACAGAAACTTGTGCTGCCGACTCGTTGCTTCACGATCACATCACGCAGATTGTTTTTGTTTTTGTTTTTCCTCTCAGAAAGTGTCTTGTCGCTGTTGCTTCTCGCGGCGGAGATGAATCGGTCGAACGGATACTGCAGCGCGTAAAAGTTGTGGATGCTTACTTTTGCGCATCTGCATTTGAAAGACTGTCTTGTCTCCAAAAGTTGCAGCGGAACACGAGAGAAGGCGAAATTCTTCCCTCTGCAAAAACATCGCCCGCAAGCAGGCTGGAAGACCATCAGCTCCGGAGAACACCGCGATTCCGCAGAGCGCAGATGATCGCAACTGGTGTTTGTGGCGTCGCGCTGGTGCTGGTGCTGGTGGTTCTGATCCCGGTCATGGTGAACACCGCCGGGACTCCCGCGCGTTATGAGATGCTCGGATCCTGTCAAATGGTGTGCGACTCGCACGGGACGGCGGCCACGGCCACAGCCAAGTCGACCAACCCGATCAAAGACAACCGCCTCGTTCAGTCGCTTCCGACGTTCATCCAAGGTCCTCCGGGAGAGCCGGGGCGCGTCGGGAGGATGGGTCCGAGGGGTCCAGGTGGAGAGCCAGGGCCACCGGGACCTGCCGGCCCGCCCGGAGAGAGAGGGGCGCCGGGCCCTCCGGGTCTCCCGGGAGCGCCCGGAGCAAATGGGCCCAACGGCGCGATCAGCGCAGCCACTTACAACACCGTGCCAAAGATTGCGTTCTATGCAGGACTGAAGAAGCAGCACGAAGGATACGAAGTGCTGAAATTCGACGACGTGGTCACAAATCTTGGTAACCACTACGACCCCTCCACAGGGAAATTCACCTGCTCGATACCCGGGATTTACTTCTTTGTTTACCATGTGCTGATGCGAGGCGGAGATGGAACGAGCATGTGGGCTGATCTCTGTAAAAACAACCAGGTATGACGCTTCATGATATGACTAAGTAACAATATGTTAACGTATTAATGTCTCAGCTTTAGTCTTTAGTATTTGTTTACAAAGCACAGTGAAAAATATTTTTTTTTGGTGAGCAAATGTTTACTTTTTTGCATTTTTACGCACAACTTTTACGCACAGTTGTACCCCGTTTTGCCAGATGTGCCCATTTATAGAGCGCCTCTATAAATGGGCACTCGATTACATCTGGAAAGAAAAAATGCTGACAGCGAAGTTGCCTGAGGGTTTGTTTTGAGTTTGAAATGCAGCTGACAGATGTGTGCCATCACCGCTGGAGCTGTCAACAGCAGAAACATGTCTCCTCTGCCTCTCCAGGTGAGAGCCAGCGCCATCGCCCAAGACGCCGACCAGAACTACGACTACGCCAGCAATAGTGTCGTCCTCCACCTCGAGCCCGGGGACGAGATCTACATCAAGCTCGACGGCGGGAAGGCGCACGGGGGCAACAACAACAAGTACAGCACCTTCTCCGGCTTCATGCTGTACGCAGATTGAGCCCAACAGGAGACGCTCCGCATAACGCTTTGCTTCACTGCTCATGCTCGATTCAATGTCAGTTGGATTATTAGAGACAGAGCTCACCAAACCCCCCCCATCCTCCCCCCCTCATTGTGCAAAAGAGTCCAGGGAGATGTGGAGGACGTCACGCGAAAAAAACTTTGCCATGAAGAGCTTAACCGTGTAATTACAGAGTAATAACGCCCCATAATGAATTTTGACGTGTACAGCACTCAAGTGTTCCCTTGTCCGATTGATTAGTGTCGCTGTTGTACCCCCGAATGAACTGTTTAGCTTTACAAGTTAAGTCTGCTGACATGTCAAACATACTGTAGCTGCTGTGGTTTAAACACATACTGGGGCGGGTCAATGTACTGACCTTCATCGCCCCACTATTATACTCACTAATCACCACTCTGTTCACAGTGTTGTTGGTCGTGCGTGTGCTTTTTATTTATTTATTTATTTTTTTTTTTCAAAAGAGAATATCAGACATTTGTTGCATTTTTTGAGTGGAAATGTAAAAGCCGTAGTGATGCATGTGTGATTATACAAACAAACGAACAAAAAAAAAAAAGAAGAAGAATATGGCACTGAATGTGTAAAGGGGCTGTTCTGATGTTCACATTGAAGCACTGTCACCACAAACGATCAGAGTAACTCATTTTTCTTGTCTCAATGTGACAGCTGGTTTGGTTGGGTGGGTTGGGGGTGGAGGGGGCAGCGGGGTGGTCTGGTGGTTAGTCACCGTCACGAAACTGGACGCTCACACTGACACAAATGTTTTCCTCCATCGATCCGTCCAGACAAGAACTGTCAAGGCGGCTGCGACGTACAATTAAATCCTTCCCCAAAGCCCCCGCTACTCTAATCCCCTCTGGAAAAAAAAGAAAGAAAAAAAAAAGATGAATCAAAGTTATAGAGTTGTTTCCGCGACGCACAGTCAGCTGTGGCGATCGTGCCATTGATCAAGCGGGGGAAGTCACCCTGCGAGGCCACCTGTTCCCAGATGAGAAGGGGAGCATGTCCTTCATCGTCAGCCTCCCATAGACACCCCCAGACACCCACTGAGGGGCAACAGGACAACTCGTCTAACACAGCCGCATTGTGTCGAGAGCAAGAGCGGCATACTGATTACTTTACAGGCTGCTTTACTTTCGTCCTGTAGGAAAAGGTGTTTGCAGAGGTATCACTTATGCAAGATGTGCAGTGTACAAAAAAAAAAATCAATTAGCACCATATGACTGAGCACAGATTCACATTTCTGCAGGTAGGACCTGGATAAAATGACAAAAACGTGACTACTGTCGGGAGGCACTGCGTCATCCTACAAATGGTTTGCGTACAAAGTGGATAATGTGTAATCGCAGGTATCAAATGAAGTTTTAATCAACAGGCGCCTCTAGAAAAAACTATTTGGTGATGCTGTAAAATCATTGGTTTAATAAATGACTTTGGGCTGATTATTGCAAAAATTGGGCGTTCCTTCATTCTCTGAAGATAAAATCACTACACCAAACTTCTCTGGGTCTCTCTCTTTGTTTTTTTTGCTTTACTTGAAGGTCAGCCAGCGTTTCGGGTTGTCGATGAGGATCTTGTCCACCTGGTGCTGCGAGAAGCCCCGCATCAGCATCTTCGGCACGATGTTCTTCAGGATGTGGGAGTAGCCGTGGCCGCCGTACTTGGTGAGGCGGTTCTTGGTGTGGATGTCGTGCGCTATCACGATCTTGTCCTCGTAGCCCTCCTTCACGAGGAACGCCAAGCTGAGCGCCGAGAGAAAGAGAGAAAGAGAGAGAGAGAGAGAGAGACGTGAAAACTTTGACTGACAGGTTTAGTTAGAGAACCCGCTGTAGCTGTCAATCTGCCTGCACGTGTTGTTAAACCTGTCTTTTGTGCGCAAAGCCTGAATGTGAACACTGCGAGAGGCATCACTCACTCAATCACTCCTCCTGTTTGACACACACTCCTCCCTCTGTTGCAGAGGGAGATTAGCGTCTCACAGTTTTCTGTGGAAAAAAAAACTGAGGACACGCTCTTCTCTCTCCGCGGGGAGGAAAGAACACACAAAGCAGCTAAAATGATGCACCCCTGAGACGTGAGCATGAATGAGTAAGCAAAGGCGCTCTTTAAGACGACCAAAGATGGATCTGATTTCTTTGAACTTTGAACAACCAAGGTTGTAATAAAACGTCAAGTGTGGACGACGTGGCCGCACTTGTTTTTCGCTCGTGTCACGTCTAATCACAAAAAAAGAAGAGAAAAAAAAAAAACGCCCTGAAAAGACAAGTTTCACCCCCCGAGCAGAGTTACTCACGCCTTCACTCGCTGGCTGTCGCTGGGCATGTCCACCCGCAGGTCATACGGGTAATTCAGCATTTCGGTTCCAAACAGATCGTACTCCAGGTAACTCCCCAGCTTTGCAAACTCGAGCAGCTCACCGTCACTGAATATGGTCCTGCAGGGAGAAAACAGCACAAACACGAAGCATTTTAAAAGAGAACGTTCATCCCATTTTCCAGATGTTTTTATCTCAAAGTGGAGAGCATGTTTTAAACGTCCGTCACTTCACTAAGAGTGGGAGAAAACCAACATGGCAGTGACTAACAGGGATCGAGTCATGTGGTTTTTCAGGGCTGACGATGATTGTTAGTGATGGAGGAGATCGATAACTGAAATGATATGATAATTGAAACCTATATGTAGAGCAACTGCATCAAAATATAAAGCTTGAACATAAAACTCTGCTTTAAAGTCTTAAATAGGTCCAATATAAAGTGTGTGTTGTTATTGTTATTATCATTATGCTTCGGAGCCAGTCTGGTTGTGGGTGGATGTTAGTGCATGTGAGCGGCGGGAAAACTGCAGATTTCAGCAGTAAAAACACACACTAGACGTGCCTTCAATCTGCCTGCTTGCCGCTGCCCGAGGCAAGGCACTGCAAGTTTATTTGTATAGCACAATTCAGACACAAGGAAACTGCATTACTGGGGCATAAAAAATACATTCAGAATACATTAAAAACAAGCAGGTAGACATCAAGAAACAAAACACTAAAACAAGTTAAGAAATAGGAAAGTGGGCTCAAAAAGAACAGGTTTAAAAGACATAAGACTAGAAAATAAAAGTCACAGTGCAGTAAAGGGCCTCAATTGCTTCAGTGAAAGGCTGTGGCAGACAGAAAGGTCTTCAGCCTTGATTCTAAAGAGGTGACGGTGGGAGCACACCTGCAGTTCTCTGGGAGTTTGTTCCAGATGTGTGGTTCATAATGACTGAACGCCACCTCTCCATGTTTAATTCTGACTCTGAAAGCAGACCTGTGCCTGACGACCTCAGACGTCCGGACGGTTCATGACGTAGCAGCAGATAAAAAACGTACTCTGGCCCGAAACCATTCTGTGCCTTATAAACTAACAGCAGGATTTTGAATTCATGATTGCCGATAAAAATCTATCTGACGTGACTCAGGCAGATATGTTCACTATGATGTTCCCTGATTTCCTTTCTCGCTCGCTGACTCTCTTCGGGAAGTTAAAGTGACAGGCGACCAAATAAAACGCACCTTGAATGGATTTCTGTGGGTTAAACATTGATGGAATCTAACACATTGCATCTTTAACTGAAAATGAAACAGACATATAGTTTTCTGAATAAATTAAACTAGCAAACTTATATTTGTATTCAAGTTTAAGTCCTTCTCTCAAACTTCCTGTCCTCAGTTAATCCCAGTTCAGCAGCAGCAGCCTGTGAGATGCTTTCGGGTTCTGATAAAATCCCGTTGGCTGTGACTTCGTGTCATCGTCATAGAAATAGATTTTAACACTGCGGCGTTTATTGCATCTTCAGCAATTTCTGCTGTCCTATATTGGAAAAAAACAGCTCAGTTCTAGTCTTTCACTATTGATTGGCCATTTCTTGTGACGTGTAACCAATCGGATAAGAGTTGTGGGTGGGACATCTACCAGGACTACAGAGAGGGGCAACTGGATCAGAGCCAAAGTAGAACATTTGTAAATGAATTAATGCTGTTGGCAATCACATTAAAACAACTACAACAACAATTCCCCAAGTGACTGGTCCCATCAAATTTTGCTTTTCCCTTCTCACACTGAATGTTTATCGTAAACCTTAACACTCGTATTTCAAGTGAGAACATTTGACTTATGAAACAAAAAAAAAAAAGAGAGCGGATCGGTTTAAACAGATTTCCACACAGATTTTATGTCCAATTAAATTATGTTTCCTGCTGCTCGGGAACACCGATCACTGCCTTTGACAGAAACCACGATCGAAAAAAAAGGTCTCCGGTAAGAGAAAGCGACGAGACGAATGAGGAGGAATAATGAAAATGATCTGACCATAAACCAAAGAGAAAGTTCAAAACTATATAAACTAGACTTTTTTTTTGCCCTTAATTTTCATATTCATTGATAAATCTGATTACACACCGATGCATCTCCGGAGTTTGGTTTGATATCTACCGTGCAGGAAAACACCAGCTTCTTCTTTGCTGTTGCAACTGTGACCTTAGAAGAATATTTTATAACCATAACATTATAAACACATTAACACTACTCTAATTATAGTCATCAATGAAATGATCTCATCTCACACTGGGCGCTATTCATGGAAATTTGCCGGATCGTCTCATGACTCCAACCAGGACGAGGCGTATTGTTCATCAGGCGTGGAGGATGGTGAAATGAATCAACAATCTTTTTTTTTTTTTTTTTTTTACGCGTTTATTTTTAGGAAAGAGAAAAATAAATGTCAGGGGGTGAATGTGGGACAGGAAGTAGTGAGGTTTTATCTAATCTCTAGAGAAATTCTGTGATGTCTCGACAGACAATTTTCCAGGAAATTCTCACCTGTCCAGGTGTGACATGACGGTCTTGCCGATGTCACCGCCGGCCTCCTGAAGGATCCGGACGATTTCAGCCGGAGCGGCGGGGTTCCTCCCGGGATGGATGATGACGGGGCAGCCGAGCTGGGCCTGGGCGTGAGCCGTGGCCCTCAGCACCCTCATCTCGCTCTCTGTGATTGGCCAGCCGGTGCCGATTTCTCCGATCACGCCGCAGCGGATGTCTGTGCCGTCGGCGCCGTGGAGCACCTCGCTGACGATGATGTCGGTGAGCTGAGGGGCACAAATCGAGGGGGTTAGGGATTTATTAGTGCATTAAAGTGATTCCTCAGCCCCGTCACTAACATGCTGCATTTAGATGATAACTTCGAAAGAATACATGCTCACTCCCTGTGCATCACTGCTAAAGGACTTGACAGAGCAGCTAGAAACAGGGGTGCCACCAGGGATTTTGGGCCCCATGAAAAGAAATCTAGTTGGGCCCTTATATAGGTTGCCCATGTCTCAAAGGACCCCCTGTCAGTGCCGGGCCCTTGGAATCGTCCTAACCTTTCCCCCCCTGGCGGCGCCCCTGGCTAGAAACCTTCTCAAATCAATCCACAGATACAGAAGAAATCCTCACCCATAAACTCAGAACATGCTGACAGAATGGATGATATTAATACATAGGCACGAC
>CAEMYA010000024.1:12886165-12905438 GCA_903131615.1 Diplodus sargus
AGAAACCTTCTCAAATCAATCCACAGATACAGAAGAAATCCTCACCCATAAACTCAGAACATGCTGACAGAATGGATGATATTAACACATAAGCACGACAAACTGATGCAGGACGCTCTTCCTGTCTTGTGACTGAGTTGTACAATTCCAAACACAACTGGATACATTTGTTTTAAAACTTGAGTTAGTTCTCCGTGCTCGCTCTCAGACTGGGCCACACCTTCTCCACACTCATCTTCTTGGTGGCCTCAGTGTGGGTGCAGTCCACATAGTACCCCGCTCCTGCCACGATATGGACCCCGGTGTCCTTCGCCATCTGCCTGAGGGTGGGCAGGTCCCGGTCGATGCCTTTGGTGGTGTTCTCCACGATGGTTCCCCCGCCCGCCTTCCTGTAGAGCAGCAGCTCGTCCCGCACGGCGGCGGTCTCCTGCTGCAGCAGCAGGTTCTCGTGGCAGGCGTAGGGGTTCTGTCTCAGCCAGTGCATGTGCTGCATGTGGAACGGGTCCTCCGCCACCGCCTCGTCACCCGCGGGAGGTGGAAAGTAGCAGCACTCGAAGGTCATGGTCAGGTGCTCGTGTGTCATGGTGCGACCAAGCTGGTCCGGATCCACGAGACCCAGGACGGTCTGGACCTTCCCGCTCAGCTGTGACATGATTGGTGTTCAGGTTCCAACAACCTGAAAGGCCACAGATTATCATTTATTTATAAACCAGATCTGGTAAATGTTTGGCAGAGTTGTGCAACAGATGTTACAGATCAAACAGGACATTGTGTTTAGTAAAAGAGGCTCTGACAACTCAGTGACCAGGTTTATGGAGTCAAAGTATTGCCATAAATCATCAGAAAGAAATAAAAATAATTAAGCTAATAAAAAATGTGGACATATGAAAAAAACAAGTAAATGTATAAACGATGTGGAATAAAATAAATAAATAAATGTATAAATGTATGTATATAAAAAATGTGGAAAGATACAAAATAAAGAAAATAAAAAATATTTAATTTCATTTATTTATTTCATTTATTCATAGTTATTTGAAGCACACAATTTTCCTAATATGTACTATGCAAAAAATAATTGAGATAGACAAACAAATACATATGAAAATGAACCAAAATGCCCATAAGTTAAAAACAAAAAAATCCATATTTATTTATTAATCTATTTGTTGCTCATGTTTTATTTTATTTCCATTTCCATTCCATTTTTTATATTATTATACATTTAATTACTAATTATTTTTCAGATATATACTTTTTATGGCACCTCTATGACTCCATACAATTTGGCACAACGGTTCTCTCAGGATAGCGAGACCTTTGGACTGCACAGACCCGATCCATTTCAAACCCAACGGTACCTGCCGTGCAGCTGAGATTTCTACTTGCTCGGTGTGCAAACATCAGTAACGTTATATCCCACGTCATGGTTGTCGCTAACTTACTAAGACCCACATACCGTCCAGAACCAGAGCAACACGTTAACATCTAGTAAAAAAACACGTGCAGTGCGCTCAGAGCTGCAGCACGAGGTGGACGGAAACTTCGACTGATCGACTTTAGTGCTAAAACATGTCTAAAGTGCTGACGAACAGTTTCCTGACCTTGTTTCTGCTCACTGGGCTCCACTTCCACCAGCCGGACTCTGACAGCTGCTCCGTGACGGATTAGCTCGCCAGCGTGGACCATCGCGAGAGATCACGAGACTACAATTCTAATGACAGATTCCCGGCAACATGTTTATCGATGAAATACAACAGTTATTGCTATTTCATTATTTGTTTTAGGAATGTAAATAGGGTTTTGAGGAACTATTAGTAATTGTGGCAGGCAGAATAATGATTGTCTGACGATGTATAGACCAGAAACCGTTACTATTTATTATTATTTTAATATTTCATACATTTAATGTAAAATATGACAACAAATGGGCTTGATTATCAATACATTGTATTTATAATTTGCAGCTCCTCCATCTTTACCTTGACTTGATCATTTGATTTACAAGTACAAGGTTTTTTTTTCCCATCAACATGTGAAGTTTTTCCTCACTCGAATCGAGGGTCTAAGGACAGAGGATGTTGTTCACTGTACAGATTGTAAAGCCCATTGAGGCAATGTTATTGTGATTTTGGGCTGTATAAATAAAAATTGATTTGAAGTACTGACAACACAATCCTTGTTTTGCTTAAATTCAGTGATAATTAATTACTGTCAAACCACCTTTTTAATTTGCTCATTGCAGATGTGTTTAACTTCGGAAATGACTGCAAATCCTCTCTGGTGCAAAAAAAATAAATATTTGTGTCAACTGCAAATAACACACATTTTAATAATGTTGATGTTTGAAAGTATGAAAAGAATTGGCCCCAACACTGACCCCTGGGGGACTCCACAAGCAAGTTCCAAACATGACAACACATACTCACCCATCTTCACCATCTGTTGCCTCTTATCCAGATAGCTTCTTAGCCAGTTTATCAGTTAATCTGTCATGACTGATTGTTTTGAACACTTTCTTGAGATCAATAAAAAAATCCAGCTGCATATTTCATTTAGTCTAAGGAGTTTGTGAATTGTTTAATACGTCCAGTGACTGCAAAAGATGTTGAGCATTATATGATAACACATTTTATTCAATAACATGATGGGAGGCAAAAAAACACCTGTGACATGGTCAAGTAATCCAGAATGTGGGAGGGACCTAGATTAAAGACACACACACACCCACACACACACACACACACACACACAGCGTGTCTTGACACAGAGTCAAGAGCATTTATAAGGTATCGTATCAGTAGAGCTAATAAAAGGTTTTTAACAACTTTATAAAGAACTACTTTAACTAAATTAGAAACAAATCAAGTGTTATTGCATATATTCGATTATAACAGAGTTGGAGTAAACGGGCGACATATACTGTAACTGTGAACATGAGCTGTTTTTGGAGAACATGTGAAGATGATGCAGACTTCGAGAGACAGACTGTGACTCTTCATGTTTCTGTGCTCCTCGCTCAGCAGATGGTCTCCACAGCAGCATTTGTCACAGCCACCATCACACTGACCATCCCTGCAAATGGCAGACAAAATGACCATCCACATACTGCGGAGTCTGTCGAGCGAGACGACTGTGCTCTGTAGATTTTGAGCGAACACGCTCAGTATTTATGTTCACAGCAGGATAAATTGTCTTAATATGCTGAGAAGAGGGCTCTTCTGATCACTTTACAATCTCTGTGATCTTCTCATAAGTCTTTTGAAGCTGTGGCTCCTAAACTGTGACCACTGAGAACACCATGTGTAGGCCTACCACCTGTTCAGATGTTGTAACTAGTTTTTCCTTTTTTTTAAAATCTCAAATTCATTTATAAGCCTCATATTGAGTCTGTATTCTATGTCTTGCTTTTGTCCTTTACTGTAAAGCACGTTGTGGTGTTTGATCTGAACAAAGTGCTCCATAAACAATAGCTTTATTTAATTGTTATTAACCCAAAGCCTAACTATAGGTTAAAAAGAGAGGAACAAACAGACAAACAATTTAAACATTGCAATTTTAAGAACATTTAAAATTAAATGAAAATGTGATAGAATAACATTGTTTAGAATGGTTACATTATCTCAAACCAGTATTTTGCATTCTATGTCGATATATTTTGTGAGAAAGTATTTTTGAATTCGTAACAAGATACTTTTTGATGTATTTGGCCCATTTCTGATCAGTTCACACATTTTGAATCTGTTCTTAACAAATCATTAAAGGTCCTACTTATAAGAAAAGTCGATATTTCTTTCTGTGTCACTCCCAACTTGTCAACCACTGACGCTTTGGGGCCGCCGTCCCAGAGTGAGTCTTATGAATTCAGCTTTTCTTACAAATATGACATGTAATCAAAAAAATCCCCAGTGTAAACCAAATAGAAAATGCAGCTACAGCTTGAAATGCCAAAACATGTCTTGAAAACTCTCTGAATAAAAAACTGGTCAGCTGAGAAGTGAAGCACCACTGATACATAAAACAAACTCTAGCAACTCTGCTGATAATGAGCTGAAAGACAAAATCAATACAGTCAGTCAGTCGCCGTGACAGCAAGAGGTAGAAAAGAAAAGCAAACAAGGCAACAGAGATGCAAAATGAATTTACCAACTCAAAAAAAAAATCATACAAAGCTCTCATGGTTAATGACTCTTTGAGTCCTGTTACTCATAAGCCCGGAGCACCGCGCCACTGCAGGGTTCCTCATTAGAGAAAAGAGAAGACTGTCACTCCCATTCATCTGAGCGGCTGACATGCTTCAGACGGACACGACCACGGGGAGACTCTCGTGGAGAGAGATGACTAAAACCACCTCTCCCATGTGGACAGACCTCCTGAGACGCAGCTCAGATATAATAAGAATTTGAGTCAGTGTCTTGTGTGTAATGAAGCCTTGTTATGATTGGCTGCCAGGTTTGTCTGCTGTGGTGCCATCAGATTGAGAGAATGGCCTCTATGCCCTAAACTTACAATTAAACTCACTTGAAACAGTGTGTTTTCTTTTCATCCTCTCTGAATTGACACGTTTTAACATTTAACTCCAATAAACATCTTCATCAGGGTGGATAATTGTTGCAACCCTCAGAGACTGAAGGGTCTGGAGTGCTCAGTCAGGATTCCGAGGTTTCGGCCTAGTGTTGTGGTCTGGTGCCCTCTGCAGACGGAGACGAGGAACAGATTCCGTAGTCTTATGTGGTAAAACGTCAGATCCCACAACAACGCTTTAAGCAGACATGCAGATGTCAAACTACTCTTCTTGTCCCGGGGTCAAGTGCGGCGATTTTCTGTCACATTTGCATGACATGAGTGAGAACAACAGCCAGTTGTTGACTGGTGCTCTGTTTGTCGTTTTCTGGTCTCTTATCTGATTGCCACACTGGTGAGGGCCGTCCAGCCCCAGAGCCTCAAGCGTTCGTCAATCGATGTGGCCTGTTTGTTTCGAGACATAACAGTGAGATGATGAATCATGAGGACAATGAAAGCCTGCCGAATTGCAGGCCTCGCCCCTTAATAATGGTTTCATTTAAACAGAGGCACATGTTTCCGAGGATGATGAACAGACAGCAAATAAACACTACGCTTCGATTCCTGATTAATAAGGTCATACAGGCTGCTGGGGCAGTTAAAGTAGCTGTCCTGTAACTTCATCCTCATACTTTACCAAACAAAGAGCCCAAAAATCATTGATAGCGACAAAAAACCTCACAGAAATTCAATTAAATCAAAGACCCAGAAACAACGGATCAGCTGTTATTCGAAGAAAATATGCATCTGTATTGACTTCAGACAGATTGACACACACACTTGTGTTAAATATGTGGACCCCTGAGCACCAAGCTCATGTAATCGTGTCTTTTAATGTCAAATACAGCAGCTGAATTGTTGACCATATCACACCAAAACTAAGAGCAAATATTGTATATACTTCTTTTTTCTTGCAGATTTTGGAATCTGTCTGCAACGATTTGCTCCGACTGAGCCACGAGAGCATCACTGATGCCGAGTGATTAGGTCCTGCTCGAAGCCTGCGTCCTGCTTCTTTCCCAAGGTATTTGATACGGTTGAAGTCAGATCTCTCCAGGTTCACTTCTCCACCACCGAATACTTCATGGATTTCTATACAGACCTCACTTTGTCTGCACGCCTGAGCTTTACCATGGTTAAACAGAAACTGTCTGAAATCTGAAATCGAAGCTTCTTATTGTCCAAAATGAATTGCATGCAATATTATTTAAGATATGTCACAATTGGACCGAGAGGCTCCCAATTCAGTTTTTTTTTTTTGTTTGCACTAAAATAAGACTGCAAAGAAATCTGGATAATGAGAAAATAAGGGATGAGTCACGGAGGCCAAGAAGCCACAGGCCTATAGAAGAGACCCAGAAACAGTAGCCTAACAAAAATGAATATATGAATACAAAACTAAGCGAACATGATCGAATAAGACGCAACGAAACAATTACATAAAGAAGCACATGACGAAAAGATAACAAGCTCTCCATGATGTTTACTTTGGCAACGCTGGCCATTTTTTTATTTTGTGAAAAGGAAGCTTGACCTATCAAGCATTGTATTAATGAATGTGCTGATCACATTTCAGTGAGAGGTTAGACTTACATACATGTTTACCGCAAGATTAGTTATATATCACATAAAATACATTATTACTCTCACTTTAAGACTAATGCTGAAATATGATATATTAATGGAGAAGTGGTTTGTCTGTTTGAATTTTTCTTAACCATAATTTTACCACTTATAAATGGTGGTTATCATTCTAATACGTATAACCATGTCTTATTTCATTTGGGTCAGAAGAAAGTAATGTTTTGTAGCAGTAACAGGTTCAAAAGTTCTGGTTAAAATCAGAAAGGTTAAGAAACGTAGACATTTATGACAAGCTACTGGACCGGAAGACAATAAAACATATAAATAACAGAATAAAAGTGTGTGGTAGTTGTATGTGGTATTTGTGTCTGAAAATACAGGCATATATAGGATTCTGTCTCAATTCCCAGAGACCTCTGCTGGGAATCCATCCCTGCCTGTGTGAGAGATGCCAAGTACTTCATGCCAAAGTGTCACGCAAATCACTTCTCCACGGGTCCACATGACAAGCCAGTGGTCTTCAAGGTTTGCCCCTTGTTGTATGGTGTTCATATAAAACCACACATTCCTGTGAGAGCTCTGGACTGAGACACAAACTTCACGATGGCTGTGAGGGTTTTGGTTGCGGCCTGCGCTCTCTTTGTTGGGATGTGCATCGTCACGAGTGGGAAACCCACCGACACGACACACGCCTTCTGCAGGGTCGTCTGGTAAGACCTCATCTGTTTGTCTTTGACTGCTTGCTCGATGTGTTCCTTTAGCCCATGTGAATGTGGAGGAGATACATGATAGAATAAACCAGAAGCTAACCCTAACCCTCTACCTAACCTTTATAGGCTAAGTCCCTATAAATACATACATGACTGACAGACCGAGTCAGTGAAATGTCAGATACTTTCTGCTCCCAGGTTGGTTGGAGTGCCGTGTGATCAGGTTAAAATGGCCATCTTGACCCAGATTAAAGCCATGGGCTCATACAAGGTGAGAAATTTATCACGTGGATTTATTTTGGTGCCCGTCATGCCGCCGGTCGATTTAATCCCAATTGTTTTGTGGTTGTGATCCAGCTCATTTCAGCTGCTTCGGGAGTTATTCAGGCCAACCACACTTCGGCAATCGGCCAGATCGAAGCTGTTAACTTCACCATGATCGACACGGCCATGTCCCTGGGCTGCCACATAGAGGTGAGCCAGATCTTCACATCCGATGCATGAAGGAATTTATGTTAAAGGAGGAATTCACCTGAAAATGAAAATTCAGTCATTATCTGTGTACCGGCATGCCGACAGTAAGCCAGGTGAAGCTTCGTCCACAAAACATTTCTGGAGAAAAAAACAGAGATGCAGTGTTCTCCTAAATGACTGAAGTAGACGGACTTGTTTAAAATGGGGGCAACTTAAAACCAGCATAATCCAAGTCTCCGGAAGGCGGGAGATCCAAATTGATTTGAAAAGACTTGTTAACACTATCACATGCAACACTGGGTGTGTGCTTTAATACGCTTTAAAACGAGTGTAAATAACGTCTTTGCAAATCAATTTGGGATCTCTTGTTTTGCTGCCTGCTACTTGAGTTGTCTCGGAAAATGCTGCAACACTGTTTTGCTGTGAAGCTCCAGAAATGTTTTGCGGACTACAAAACGTCAGCCGACTTTCCACTGGTATGAAGGTGAATAGATCATTTTTGGGTGAACTCGTCCTTTAATTTAACAGGAATTCCAAAATTGGAACTGATAATTGTTTTCAGAGGACGCCGTGAATGTAATTCACTTGTTTTATCTGCTTGCTGTTCAGGGATCATCCATGTCTGCATTCTGGTACAGCCTGTTTGATAACGGCACCAACTACTGTAACCTCCGCAACGTCATACAAGGTGGTTTCATAAAACTTCACATCAGTCAAATTTCAGCAGTACTCCCTCGCTGTCTTAGGATTTGTCAATCACCGTCTGTTCTGATTCTGTTTCCTGTCTGTGCAGGAAGTGGACTGACCAAAGCTCCAGGCTTCGTGGAGTACACCAACGAGTGGCTCTGCCTCGGATACGGACTCTCTGCCTGCAAATAATCTTGATGTCTGACCTGTGTTTTGTCACGTTTTTTTTTAAACATTTCTGTGCTGTTCTAAAGATAAAGAGAATTGATTTGCTTAGTGAAAGCTGAAACAACGTTTTGAGGCACTTACCAGACTGCTCTGGATCATTATTTCTGTTTCTAAATGATCAGTTTGCTCATAATGGGATATATAACAATATGAACATGTGGAGCTGATCTGTCGTGAATAAATTTTCTGTGGACAATAATCGCATATCTTAATTTATAACACAGCAGTCAACACAAGGGATTACAATTAATCAGTGAAGACACTGTAGTTAATATTTGGCTCCTGAATGAAGTGACTCACACAGCTTTTAAATCAAACCGTAGAGCAGTAAACAGGGAAACGTTACTGTTTGACCAAATGCTGAACTTTGAACGTTTTATCAACATCTCTGAGTCTGAAGTTCCTGCTGCAGCTTTCATGAACTTTACAGAAAACGGTGGAAGACATGAAACAAAAAAAAACAACCCAGGTCTGTCAGAAATGCTGCCCGATTGACCCGAGTCAAATGAGCGGGTCGTTATCAGGCTTCAGCAGAGCGGATCATTTGAATCACGCGTGTCGGGGGCAGGGAAACATCTGAAACATGCACCGCAGGGTGCCACCAGGACCGGGGTTGAAACACACTTGGGTGAAAGTTACAATGTGCAACTTAAACGTTTTAAAAGTTTTAGGTCACGGCACAGAAACAATTATTACATTTATAGAGTTTTGTGCAGATTTCTTGAAAGAACAGAGATACCTCCACGCTGATTTCATACAAGTTAAAAGACAGCGTACACGTTTTGCAAAATGAATAAACCATCCAAAAACCCTCTCGAGCAATTGGATTTACATGTAAGGTCAAGGCTGGAATCTCTGGTCTTTACATTATTTGAATATTTAGTGGTTGCGTCTGGTGTGCTCATGTCTCTCTTCAGAAACAGGTCATAGCTGTGACACAGGTGAGAATTAACCATCGCCCTGAGAATCACTGTGAAGGGATGATTAATATAACAGGCGCTTAATGTTTCGGTCTGACAGCCCACAAGACTCTTGAACACTAAAACAATTATTCACGCTGCATTTTCATTGTCTTCCTTCTCAAACAAGTACCTGTCACCTTTGGGCCTCGATCGTCCTGCTGGCTGCCACAGGAACTGGGGAACGTTGATCAGTTCCAGAGCTGTATTACAAAACGCCCTCTTAAAATGTATACAAGCATTTCATTGCGCACATTTTGAGATATCGATCCCGACTGTCCACACCAACCATATTATGTTATGTCACATCAGTGATGACAGACATATGATAATGATTGTGTTTTTAACTTTCAGACATGCTGTATTACAGCGATGGGACAAGTGAAATTCATACGTTTGGCTGTAACACATAGAAAAATAAAGATTCCAGGTTAAAGGATCTCACTGTCGGATTACACAAATAGGGACCCACACATGCCGGCAGGTAATGGAACAAAAAAGCAAGCTTTGATAAAAAAATTTAAAAAAGGCTGAAAACCAATGTCTGATAAATCCAGAATCTACAAAAAAAGAAGAAACAACACATGACAGGCAAACGCCAGATCAGAAAACCAGAGAAATCCAAGAAACAAAAGCAAAAAGGACAAACGAGGGATGACTGGAAACACACGAGGTTAAACACATCAGGGAGGAACAATGACAAAGGTGGAGAAAATAGACAAAGAGAGGAAATAGGAAGTGAGACATGACACAGGAAGATATAACTTCAAAATGAAACAGGAAATAACAAAACCACAAGTTGGCAATAACTACATCCAACATTTTGGTGGGCGCTGAACGATTTTGGATGTCATTTTAGATTTTTTTGCCACCGTTTTCTTCAGCTACTCTTACTTTCCTTTTCCAGTACAACTCCCTGAAATCACACATTGTAGTTCTGGACAATAAAGGGAAGGCTGGTGTGCACTAAATTGTACAGTCACAGTAGAGTTACACAGTACAAGTGTGTTGTAATTTTTATTGCTTTTTTTTATGTGAACCATTCATCTACTGGTTTGTTTAATTAGGAACACACACTCCCTGCGTTTCCATTGCTACTGATGGTCACGTGTTGTTGTTGTTTTGCAATGCAGAAAATCACAAATTAGATCCGATTCCGCCGGCTGTGTGTTTGTGTGATCGCAGCCGTAAGATTACATACCGTTCCATTAGCTATGCTCAGTGGCAGTAGTTTCTTTCCCCCGAAGGCCTCTCTGTTTTTTGTTCTTATCACATTAGGCTGGTAAAACAATCTTTAGCCATTACGTCCAGCTAGACAGACTTCATGCTTGTCTGTGATTCTCCGATTCCAATGTGGCCCGAGAGGAATAAAGAAATGATTGAATGTTACGCAACAAATGTTACATAACATCTACAAAACCACTGATCCGTCGTCTGCCTCCTGATTCTGTGACGTTCCGCTTTAAAAAAAAAAAGTCCCGCCATTTAATTAAAGTCATCTGACTCGTGAGTGACCGTCACAAATGTGACCGTGTAACTCACAAATGCAGTGATTCCACAGAATATATAAAAAAATGGGTGGAAATTTTTTTTTTTTATCTCATGATGATGGCACAAAAAAAATCACAAATAATCATGTTACGTTCATGCTTAAAGGCACTTTGAATAAAAAATATTCTTGAATTCATATCTTGTATGTGACAATCTGGGTGCGAGTTACTGACATTTATCTATATGTGATAAGATCTCTTACATTTTACGTGTTTCAGGTACAAAAACATGACCATAATCAACGTGGATTTGAATACATTTTCAAAAGCGTTCCAAGCGCTACAACGATACAACAAAAGCAGCGAAACAAAGCTATAATTGCATAACTGTGTGTCGTTTTGTAGGTCACCGGCTGCCGACCCGTTCAGCCGTACAGGGCGCGAGTTGTGTTGGCCCTGCAGGTGCCGAATCCATAGCCAAGGCAGGCCCATTCGCTGGTCATCTCCACGAAGCCTGGTGCTGAGTCGAGGCCGCTCGCTAAAAATCAAAAGTCAGATTCATTGTTTTACTTGCACACACAATGCGTCCACAGGGAGGAAAGAAAGAACAATCGTGTTTGTACAAGTCAAGGCTCACTCACCTGTCAGCAGGTCGTACAGGTTGCAGTAGTTGAGGCCGTCGTCGAAGAGGCTGGTGAACTCGAGAGAGGTGGACTGAGCCTGACGCAAACAAACAAAACGTGAGTTTGTATTCTGTGAGTGATTCGTGTGAAGACGTGAGCGCTGGCGTGACTCACAGACACGCGGCAGCTGCTGGTCAGGACGGTGGTGTGGAGGTCGAACTCTAAGCTCTCGGACGGGATCTTGTCCGCGGAGGTGTGGTGGGCCTGGATCGATTCTTTGGTGGCTGAAACAAGCTGGAAAGTATGATAATAAGAGTCACTTTGCACTGGCCTGGAGTATGTGTTGCATCTCATTCCACAGTATTAAAGGAAAACATCACAATCAATCTTTCTTGACGGCCTCCCACAAGATCTTAGGTGAGGCTGCAGGGATTCGCTCCCATTCGGCCACAAGAGGAGTGAATAAATGATTCCTGTCATGGTGTTGAAATTAATTCCAAAGCTGTTTGACGGGGCCGGGGTCAGGTAAGTGCTCAGAAAATGGGCGGTTCCCAACATTTTTCCCTCAGGGACCCCTTTGAGCGAACTGACAACCTCTGACGGGTCATATTTTATGGATTCTGTATCCTGTTAGATTCAAAGAATAACAATACTGATACAGAACGACGGATGAACTCCACATCTTACCCAGATTGTGAACACAATAACCGCAGGATATCTGTGTAAATCAAGTGATTTGGATGGTACTGAGCAGATTAATCCGGTGGATATTGCCTCACAGATACGTTTTTCCTGATATTTTGGGGAACATCTTATTCAATTCTCTGTATCTGTATCATCTTTTTTTATTTTCTTATGTTAACAATCTTTCATTTTTCATCAGCTTCCCTTTTGACAAATGGAGTGCTTTCTTTTGGGCCATTGTTCTGTTAGCTCTTTCATCTATTTAACTGTGTTTTTCTAACACAGGACGAGGACGTTGCTTGTGTTTGTATCTTTAAAAGATAATGTTATTTACAAAATACTAACAGATGAGGGAAATCTGGATATGTAGGCTCACTGTATATCAAAAAGAAAAACCCATTGACATGGAGGGCTTCCTGACCCTCTGTGAAGCTTTGGCGACCCCTAGTGGAGGTCAGGACTGTGTAAAATGTGCTGCAGCCTTACATTTTTTTCCAAGATTTGATTTAAGGGGCAGAGGCCAAACCGTGACAAGACAACTGCAGCCTTAAAGTGTGTGTCCGCATACTTTGGCCTCATATGGCTATCATCTGAAATAATAGTAGTAATAATAATAATAATAATAATAATGATAATAATAATTAAAAGAAAAACTCCATACAACAAATAACAACAAATTGACGCTTAAATCAAAATGCAGACTTGCAGACATGCTTTTCAAAGGCTACACCCTGCTGTATGACTAGTGATAGAAAACACAAACTATTAAACACTGATGTTACTCAGAGCTGTTATAATGATGATTATATCCATTCTATTGTTTGAATTAATGGTCTAAAGACGCTGGGCATCATGTGCTGTATGAACCTCATTAAGACAGTTGTGTGATTTGCTTTTTAAATACTAGAGAGCAAAATAACTAAAGAAGCTAGAACACTGAATTTGAGAATAAAAAGTGAGTAAGTGCTGGTGAAATGATCTGTCCGTGCAGCGAGATCATTTCACTTGGGAAGAAGTATTAAAATAAGTTAGGATTCAGTCTAGAAATGAGCTGCTCTGACAGTGGGCAGATAAGTGGAAAATGTTGTTTTTTAGGTCAAATTACCTGATTTGATGTCGTGAGACGAGATCGGACGTGCTACAGAGCAGTAATGAGGGAATTGAACTGACTATCGGCAAATAGTTCCTTTTTGCATTTCTACATTTTTGCACGCGCCTCCTCGAATGAAAAAGGAGAATGTCTTAATACTCGATAATCTATTATAACTATTACTGAGAATGGCACATGCAGCATCCGTCTGCATCTAATCTCTAAGCTACTGAGATTCAAGACATCCTGACCGCTGGAGGCACAAAAGGAATATTCATGATCCGTTTCAAATTATACCAAAAATTCAAAGATGGAGACCCCAACCCTATCAAACATGATGATTATTGTCATATTTCCAAATCTAACGCTGCAAATCATGGCAATCAAATAGAGCTTTGCGGTGTGAGACTTCACTCTGTGCTTTTCTGATATTCTTGGATGTTTCATTTAATGATGTTTGAAAACAAATCCTTGTATCTTAAATCACCAATGACACGGAAAAATCAATGTTTTGCCTTTGTGTGTAGGGTAATCAAGTGTAATTTGACGCCAGAGAGGCAATCGAACAGCAGAACTTACCATATAGTGACATTTCTCGCAGGCTTTCACAGGACTGAAGGCTCGAATCTGCTGCACCAGTCTGCTACCGACGTCAGCGCACGGCAACCCAAACAGCCTGCAGCAATTATCACAGCACGGACACATTATTCTTGAAGTGACAGCAGAATGCAGCAATTTGCTTCCAGCTGATGTTTTTTTTCTTCTTCTTATAATGTCTAATATTTGGTATTCCTGGCTGACTGCAATTTCTTTCTAGGGCTTGAATACCACGACACAAAGAAAAACTGGAGAGTCTTACCAGATGGTCCTGCAGAAAGCATGGTAGGGGAAAGGTACAGGTGAGGCGGCTGAAGAGACCAACAGGCCTGCGACGAGGGCGGAGGCCAGCAGCAGCAGAGGCCTCATGGTGTCAGTGGAGCAGGTTTTTCCTCGACGTGGAAGAAATTGAGAGTGTGCTGGCCACGAGCTCCGCAGAGTGTAAAGTATCTGAGCTTGTGACCGAGCAAGTGGCTGCATTTTCCGGGGAGGCATCACATCATAAAGGCTCACCACGAGGGCAAGATTAAAATTGCAGCGATTAGACTCCCCTCATGCCATAAGTCACAGCTGTTAGAGGCAATGTCGAGTCATGTGTATATGTCTGTTTGTGGGCGTTTAGGTCATAGGTTATTTACTGTGATATAGACAAAAATATGACACCAGAGCTTTGGGACGCATCACTGATAAAAGTCTGGTGTCACGGATTTCGATTAGAGCACCTCGAATATTTTCTCCAAATGATTAAACGCGATGACTTAAACGTGCTACTAGGACGGTTTTGACTGGTATTGAAACAGTCTCAGTTTAAGAATGATGCCTCTTTATGATCCATATAAGATCATCGTACAAACAGCTGTGTTTAAATAAGAAAGAAAGTATCTAAAAGTATGTTTCTTCTTTCTGTCACCCGCTTCCAAACAAATGCAGAACAGCTATCTAGATCTTTACAGCACGAGGCGGTGGTGCTCATACCACTCTCGTCCACAGGGGCCGCCAGAATCCACAAACAGGAAAGTTCCTCGTAGCGGCTTTAATCACCAAAAAGTTGATAACGTTGTGACGACCAATCTACGAGGCGCTTTTCCACTCCTCGCTGCTCTGGCTGTTCATGTGTTGCAGCCGCTAGAGGAAGGTCGTCAGCGATGAGCTACACCTGGGCCTGGTGTGATAAGCCCCCTTTTCTTGTTATCACCCTTCTTCTGCAGCCTGTCTCTCTCTGAGGCAAATCCCTTCTCCCTTCACTCTGAATGCGTCAAGTATGTGATTTGTCTCGTTAATCTAGAGGCTTCACCTGCCAGATTTAGTTAAACTTGGGGGCCTTTTTGTTCACATGCTGCTATTCGCTGCTATTCCAGAGAAACTGCGTTGATTGAATGTCTTCAGCCATATATATTGTGTTTTTGTGTGTTCTTATGGTGGGTTTGGAATGGTGATCGATTTTTTCTCTTCCTGTTATGCGAATTTTTATACAGTATTTGATCGGAACCATTAATAAGAGATCAACTTGTGGGTTGTTTTGATTACTTTTTTTTGTGCTTCAGATTTTTTTTAATAAATAAATCTTCTCTCTCAGCCGCCTGCTTGTCTGGTCTCCCGTCTTTTTGTGCAGTTTTTCCACCGGCTGTGACATTAACAATCTAAAATAAACAACATTTTCAGACAGAAACCCACACAGTATGAAAAACACCATTAAAAAAACACAAAGAAGCACTTACCAACATAAAAAAAATAATTTTGATGTTACAGTTCATTCATTTGGTTTAGTCTTGTCTCCTAAAGTGACGCCTGACCTGGTTACAACCCTGTAAACAGCTCTTAGAATGACAAATTGTTGCCATTCGGTCAAATGTCCGCTCACTCTCTTACAATCAATTGTTCCAGCTTGTCATCTTCAGACTTCCCGTCAGGAGGTGTCAGAGCCTCATCTGCATCGCCACGCTTTAACTGGATCACATGCTATTGATGTCATATCACCACTGACACTGTCTGTCCTCAACAACCAGTATCAGGGAGTGTTTACGCTGATGTTAGCAGTGTGTGGCAGGGTGCAGCGACATTGTGGTAAAAAAAAAGCATACGTGCAGAGAAGGTAATGAAATTGCAGCTTTTTATTAGCATTTTTCTCAAGCATATATGAATTAGCTTATCAAAGAGAAAAAGAAATACTGCGTCTCGAATACAAATGTAACAATTCGAGCTCCATCTTCAAGCTTTTTAAGCTTTGCAGGTGGCGAGTCCGTAGCCCAGGCAAGCCCACTCATTGGTCAGCTCCATGAAGCCTGGTGCCGAGGTGAGTCCGCTCGCTAGAATAGAGACAGAAACAAATTGATGGAAATGAGGTCAGTCATGAGACACAGTTCACACACTCCTTGTCATGCATAAATTCATGTTGTCAGGTGATCCCGGCTCCTGAACTCACCTGACAGCAGGTTGAAGAGGTTGCAGTAGTTGAGGCCGCCATCAAGAAGGGTGGTGAATCCAAGAGAGGAGGACAGTCCCTGGTGAGGAAGCAACACGATCCATTTATATTTGGGTGTGTACGCTGATACCAAAGACTTTACTGGTGGTGTTTGTCACAGTAGCAGATCAATCACAACATTATTTAAGATTTCTTTAGTTACTGAATTATAAATCCTCTGTCAGGCTATTCCTTTTTTCTTTTTAGCTGCTTAGATCCGAAGCTCATCAGTGGAAAAAAACACAACTTCAATATTGAGTAAAAAACAAAAGAACACTTGATACAATGTGTTATATATATAACATATATATAGTAATATATACGTGATCAGGATTTTGAGATTTTGTAGTAGCATGATTAAAAAGACACTTACAAGGCTGCAGTTATGTTAAACATTAGAAAACATATGTGTTAGTATTTATATCCTCTTACCAAAAGAAGGAAGCCAAAATGACGATGGCAGAGAATACAGACCAACTTTTGCATTTTAAAATAGTTTATCACAGGTTTTTTGGAATCATTACTGAGCAAAAGAGATAACAACTTCAGTATATCTTTTTCTAAAGCTATAATTTTGCTTGGAAGTGGCTGTTGAAGAATGAGCATCATTAGTACTTACAGACACACGGCAGCCTCCGGTCAGTATGGTGGGGCTAAATGTGAAGGTGATGGTCTCCGTCTGAAGTCCATCAGGAGAAGTGTGGTTGGCTAAGATAGATAGAGGGAGGGCTGCCACAAGCTGGAACACAAAACCACACATCATCTCACTAAATATAATACATTCTAAAATCTAAAACATCAGTTACATTAACAGAAGGGTTTCTTACCGTGTACTGACATTCAGCACAGCCAACCAGAGTGTCGTAGGCTATGATCTGCTGAAGTAACGTGTTGCTGATTTCAGCACAAGGTGTTGCAAAAAGCCTAGAATAAAAGAAAATTGGACGCATTCATGTGATACAGAAAGAGAAGCAACAATCCAGAGTAAAACATTTCAAGGAGATTCCTGAGACATGAAACAACTCCATCAGCCAGATCAGCAATACTCACCACATGGATCTGCAGAAGGCATGGTAAGGACTGGGGGCAGGAGCAGGAGCAGGAGCAGGAGCAGCAGCTAGAGAGCCGAGCAGTCCTGCGAAGAGAGCGGAGGCCAGCAGCAGAGTATTCATGGTTGAATGATGGAGCAGGTTTCTTTCTCCTGTAGAGCAGAGCTGGAGTGTGAGGGAGTGCTGAGAGGATTGTCTGACTGACTGCTTCTCCACAGAGCCAATTTATACTAAATATCAGGCTCGTCATGAGGCCCAGTAATGATCCCTGTGACTGATTTGGTGAAGGATGTGTGTCTTGTGGCCATTGTCTGACCTGGTTGTCTTATGCTGATTGTCTTTCATTACACTATAAAACACCTCGACAAGTACTCAAGCACATCACATATCTATTATTTGATCTTGTCAAAGTATGATAAGGACAATGTACTTTAAGTTAAAGTAACTGTTGCAGAAACTTGTCTTCTGCGACTGTTGTACGATCATATAATAAATCAATAGATTGTTATTACTCATATGTGAATGTGAAAGCAATAAAACACCTTTACAAGTACTTGAGCACATCATACTTGATAATGTGTTGATAATGTCTAGGAGTCAGTTGTTTGATTAGACACTCTTTAAAATCAAGGGATCAGTTAATCAAAATTTAAAAGAAATATAAATAAAACAAAAACAGAAAACGTATTTTCTTGTCAAGCCATGTAAATCATTTTTACCTTTAAGAACGGGCTGCTCATATTCCTCCTTAAGTTAAAGTACAAATACTACTTCGAGACGGACTTGGCTCTCTCTGGATACTTCGAGGACTCTTTAATTCTCCCTTCACATATTCACACAGCTTTGATGACAGGCGTGTTACTGGCAAGGAAACAGACACTCAAAGACTGGAAGACACAAACTCCACCGTACTTTAGAAAATGGTTACACACATTTATTTAGGTTATTTAATCATTTAACACAATTAAATCATTTGAAATTTCAACATAAATGTGAATAATCCTGAGGTCCGTTGTGACAACACTCGCCTGTTTAATAATCACATGTTGGTGACATGTACTGCTATGATCTGTTGTGTCCTTGACTTGTGGTTAAGATGAACTGCGCTCAGTTATCTGTGTTTGTGATTACTACTTTACAAATGAAGAATTTCGCACAAAGACATGTGAAGAGTTTTCAAAATACGATGTTTCGATTAAACTTTCCAGTTTATACAGAGACAGGAAACGATTTGTTAGCTCCACAACTGTGAATATTTGCTGCTTTTCTTATTAATTATTCTAACAATTTGAATGTATTTTCAGCAATTTTGAGGTTTGTACAAACAACTGTATAATTATAGGTTGGAGTACTTTACAAAACAGCTCAAAATGGGCTCCATCTCAACTATAACTGCTTTTACATTCACATGTGAGTGATAACAATCTAATGATTTGATATATGATCATACAGCAGTCACTGACATGTTTCTGCTACAGGTACTTTTACTTTGAGTACGTTTTCCTTATCAAACTTGCACACATTTCCTAAACTAAGGGATCTGAATATCCCCTGCTAAAATAACTCATATAATTGGTAGTTATCCGTAGGTTATTGGAAAATATGTTGTGTGAATGTTTGATCCGAGAATTAAAGAGTCCTCCAAGCATCTAGAGGACGTTCTGCAACAGGTACTTTTACTTTTAGTACATTTTCCTTATCATACCTTTACCTAACTAAGAGATCTGAATATCCCCTGCCAAAACAAAAAACTAACTACAATCATATATGTTGTTTCTATGTTTTTTCTTGGTTATTTGTGTTAACTGACTCATTAAAATCAAGGAAAGCACCCATCATGAGAATAAACAGACTTCTAAATATTGACGTTTGCTTTTTTATCCCACGGACATTCTGATTCTATCAAGTGATCTCAGATTGTCATTTTAGACACAAGATAAAATAATAGATATGTGATGTGCTTGAGTACTTGTCGAGATCAGCATAAGACAACCAGGTCAGACAATGGCCACAAGACACACATCCTTCACCAAATCAGTCACAGGGATCATTACTGGGCCTCATGATGAGCCTG
>CAEMYA010000024.1:12927095-12939936 GCA_903131615.1 Diplodus sargus
ATACACCAGCGCTCACACACATTAATCACGCTATCCAGTGCCATTCCTTTAAATTAGAACAAACACCATCTTGTCACAGAGAGAGAGAGAGAGAGAGAGAGAGAGAGAATCATGTGTGTGACTATGGACAGAGCGTCCTGTTTGTTATGTGATATACAGCAGCAGGTTGAGGGATGACGGTATCATGACAAAGCATCTTGTCAGCTTTTACCAGGAGGTTCACTGACCTCTTGTATCATCAGCTGAACAAACATGTGAGTCACACTGGCACGCTCTCAGACTTTAAGATGCTTTGCAAAGCGCACGGATCAACAACAGATTCACTGATTTGGTTGTTGTGGAAAAACTCCCTTCGGCTCAACTCACATCCACCGACGTGTAAATAACTACAACCCTGAATCAGTCAAATAATGTATGCATGCAGGTTGACAAACCGAAGACTTAAAGGTGTAATATGTAAGTATTGGCCACTTCCAAACAAAATAAGTGGCAGAATATCAGCAGAGAAAGCGCTCACTGCTGCTAACTGTGCTGTTTGCTAGCTATCTATGACTGAAGCTACTAGCTGTCGTTAGCTCAGGCCTAGCTCAGACTTTTTTAAGCGTCACAACCCCAGTAAAATGACCCGTTTCAGTCCCAAAATTTGAGGCACTGGCTCCCATAACATTCGGAAAGTCTAGACGAGCTGCACCAATAATCATTTTTTCTCCTTTGAGTGAGCGCAGATCTAGAATGGTGGAAGTCTCTTACGCGCATCTGGGCTGTACAGTGCCCAAGCTATGCAGAAGGTCAGGGAGATATTACACGCAGGAAGACAAAGTCTTCGGCGTCATGCACCACCGACAGCTTTCATAGGTGTGAATCAGGCTCCACCCCCGACGCTGCAGCTACATTTTGCATTAGTAGATCCACGTGCTAGCTCGTAAGCGTTAGCTCAATTACCCGTGCAGCTAGTGGCCGTGAGCTACTTTGAGTCTCTCCAGAACTGCTGCCACAGCAGTCATCACCAGCGTGGAAATGCAGCGCGTAGAGCGGTGAATTATGGATTTATTTTGACCAAACCAGATTTGGAGATTGTTGGAACAGAATGGTTTTGGTAAAGTTTATTTTGTTTCCTTCAAGTTCGAATGAAGTGTGTATTGCAGTGAGTGAACTCAATCATCATTTCAAAAAAAAGACTTCAGAAGATTTCTGTTAAATAAGGAAAATTAGCGCAAGATTATTTCCTTTCTTGACATTTTGTGAGTGTATGTTGTTTATATATCAAACCAAAAAACTGAACGTAGCAAACTTGCCTGTCGCCTACGTATCTCACAACTGAAACTACAGTAGGCTGTACTATCAGTCCACTTCCACTTGGTTTTACGAGACGGGACGAGCTGAATGGCTAGCATGCTAAATTCAGAGGGCCTCTCTGCAGCACAGTAAATTAATGTCTGAATTGACAGTTCTTCACATTCTGCTGATGTTTCAGTTATTTCAGTGAATGTGTTCCAGGGATATTAAATGTTGCACCTTCAAACTCGGCAGTTACGTAATCACCATTACAAATCCTCTGACACTGGGTGATACTCAGATGAAAGCCAATGAGCGGCATTTGTCATCTGCTAAATAGGCAATCAGTGTTTTCAAAGCAACATGTGACAGCTGACAGAGCTTCGAGGATGCCAGCTAATCTATGCCAAAAACTGAAGAGGCAATGATCAACAAACCTGCAAAAATGATTAAATATCTCAGGGGGGAAAAGGCCCAAAAAACATTAATGTTCCAAACACGGACAAACTGCATTGATGAGGGGAACAGAGTGGAGGGAGCTGACAAATACTGTAGGATCCACTCCTCAGAGAGTTTACATATAAGTGAGGATTGTTAATACTCTCTGATAACACACAGTCAATTTACTGACATGAGCAGAAGACTTTCGTAGAGCTTTCAGCCATCGATGGTCCTCACAGTACTGAGAGGTTCCAGTTCTGTCCGACTGCTTAACTTCATAACAGTATGAAAATAGTTCCGCACAGACCTGTCTCCTTTGAAGAAGTAGGTTTTGGCGACATCTTCCCACCAGACAGCTGTCTCGATGCTCTGTGTGGGCATGCCGCTTCCGAACAGCGAGATGTCCTGAGGGTACGAAGGCTGGAGAGTTGTGTCCTTGAAGACCCAGAAACGGTTTCCTAAAATACACACACAAAGTTAGCAGCCGCTGGGACAAAGACATTATCATAAAGATGACCTCAAATATCACGCTACACAAAACACTGCCGGCTCTCGGTTCATTCAAGCCTTACGCATTTTTTTTTTTCCCAGTGAGTCTATTTATTTCTCTTAACGTGATTTCAAAGGTCAGATGAATAACCTCATTTACAAAATATCTGCACAGCAGAAAATCTATGCAGTGTTATCTGCGATACAATAAACAGCAAGCTGATGTTTGAAGGCAGCCCCGCCGAGACTCATTGTTTTCAGTGTTATTGAAGCTATTGTTGCATTTAATTCAGTTTGATCATAAGTGCCTGAGGCGGAGTGAGGAGGGCTGCTGTGGTGGTGTGCTAGCAGTAAGTAGCTAGACGCTCACATACACACACATGCAGTTAAGTCCCCCTGAGAGAATAAATAAAGCATGAGGCATTCTGATCCCACTGGGTGACAGATGTCATGTTAATCTGCCTGATGGAGAGACGGCTGTACTGGACCTGCACCCGTTCTGTCCCCGCACAGAGCGCAAATCAACCTCAAAGTCACCAGATCAGTTGATAACAATGAAAGACCGCGCGTTCAGACAGCTCACACATACACATGAACTGGTGACGGCTGTACGCAATAAAATATTGCTTCAAATGGATAAATAGACGATTACTGCATTTTCAAGAGGGCCCACTTTCACATAGATCTTTTTGTTTTTTTCTGCTATTTATTAATCTATTGTGGTTTAGTGGAACAATATCATTTATGGTTTATAATGTAACTAGGTTAATAGGTTAAAGGTACATTTGTGTAATCTAATTGTAGCTTTTCAGAAACATATTGTCATTGTTGTGGATGTGGGAAGAATCATTTAATTTAAACGAATTAAAGCTGCGCTGTAACGATTTCATGTAAACATACAAAAGAGACGTTTATGTGTGCATGTGCCGCCTAATGCTCCTGCACAATATTAATGAAATTGGGACCCACTCGTGAAAAATATTGCTCTGCCAGTGGTCCAAAACTCCAAAGGTTACCTTTAAGAAACTAGAGAACTGAAAAATAATCTCTCTTTCCTTACCTTTGAAAAAGACGAACTTCCCCTCGCTATTTTCATACACGGCATCAATTTTGGCAGGCAAGCCTTTCCAGAAGTAGTTGATCTGCATGGGGTAGCCGGGGACTACAGAGTTGTCCCGTACCCTCCAAAACCACTGGTCCTATAACAATGAATAGGGTGATAAGGTATCATCATCATCATCATCATCATCATCATCATCATCATCTCCCCAAGCTGCATTAAAAACACCAACCATGCGCACTCAGGCTGATGATCTACTCTACCTTGAACACAAAAAGCTCCTGTCGGAGGATGGCCAGGGTGTTGAAGCCTCCATCACAGATGTTGGGCTTGGAGTTGGGATTGGAGGGCTTGGCCCCCTGTGGAGGGCGATGGGGTCTGGCGTGGCGGTCGTGCTTACGGGGGTCTGAGGGAGGGTGAAAGCGAGGGGGAGGGACCGTCGGTGGGGGCCGGGTTGGCTGCGGTGCTCTATCTGGTGGACCTGAAAAGACAAAAACATATGACATCCTCCATCCATACCGTTTCCTTTTTGTTAGTACAGTTTTTTTTTTTGTTGCTTTTAGAAAATGCTTGTTGTCTATCCTCCTTGACAGCTGACAAACACTGTTTATTGGCATTAAACCTAAAATAACTGAATGCTGCAGCAGCATTTGTTATAGTGCCTAAGTTACTTCAAAGCCTCAGTATTTCTCACATTTTATATTATCAAGCGTCGGAACAATGTAATACATATGTAACAGTGCTTTGAAGGGCTCTGTCTTCCAAACTGAAAGGATTTACATTTGTCTTTGTTCAACTACTGCATCAACTCTGTTATACAGTCAAGACAGAGTATGAAGTAGTAGAGTATTACCATAGATTTTCTGGATGCCCTGTAGGTCGTCGTGAGGTAGTTTGAAGTTCTCTGTGTCCATGTACTGGTAGAAGGGAGCCATGATAGCAGTGGGGTCGTTGGAGTGTTCCAGACCGAGGGCGTGGCCCAGCTCGTGCACCGCAACCAGGAACAGGTCATTACCTGGAGAGGGGATGGATGCAATAGTACAAAGTACTTATAGTAGAGGAATGATTGTGACTACATATGTGCCACGATGCTACAGAAGAAGACAACAAGAACCCACGCACAGACACACTGATTAACACTAGAGACAGACAGTGATGAGCACAGAAACTACATGCATTTTCCCACAAGCAGCTAGTGTTCTGCATAGTAAGTTGCCAGTGAAGCTAAGCTCATGGCTACAACTTCACGGAGAGATTAAACACAAAGTCACGTGGGATCATATGTAAGCAACCTTCTTTTAGATGTTGTCTGTCAAGCAGAGGTCACCAAATTTATGCTTAATCCAGGGTTGTACATATGAGAATTTGCATCTTTTCTCTGTTTTATGTCATTTCAAATGGACCACCTTCCGGTTATTGAGAACATTTTCAGACATAGCACTGTCCGAGCTTGTGTTGTAATATTTTTTTTTTGACATTTTATAGACAAACCATTAAACACATAATTGGCAAATAACTGTTTAGATACTAGGGAATAATCATCACTTGCAGCCCTGTGGTCCGGACGCATTTTCCACTGAGCTAATGCGGTTCAATGTAGTGCAAGTGAAGATTACTGGAGGTAAATTGCAAAGCATGAGCACTTTTACTCTTTTACTCCATGAGAGAAGATAAGCCACATGTGAGCCGCAGCTCACGGAGAGCAGAGACACACGGGCTCACGTTGCCGCCCAGGGCAGCAGAGAACAGTGAAAACACACGTTCATATGATGCACCTGAGCACATACAAATGTCGGCGTAGCACAAGTACACACTGTGGGTCGAGATCATATCACGTTCAGGCACACAGATAAATGTAAAAATGAAAAATGTCATGGTCAGTGTCTATGGTCAGCACTCAGCTCACAGTGTCAACCTGATTTAGAAAGAAGTACACCATTTATGTACAGCTTGCGACTGAAGCTGTCCCCAGGAGATTGTCGCCCTTTAAAACATGATATCCACTCCTGCCAACAGCTCGGCACAGAACAACCACTGACCCTCAGCCAGCAGCTAAAAGGTTACACCCCCCCCATCCCCCATTTATCTGACACAACCAGCCTCTTCCACCGGACCAAAAATGTCTCACAAGGACTCCCAGGAGACAGGCCAGAGCTACCATTAGCGCACATGTCAACATGCAACATTTACAATTACACTGCTGTGAAAGCCCATTAAAGGTTGCACAGCTTTCCAGACACACAGGGTAAGACAGGAGCTTTTCAGAATCAGCCCCTGCACTCCATCTAGATAACCATGGGACACAGCGCAAGGGTGAACATGAATTTGACTCGGGAATCTGAGACAATTATGGAGTATGAGAACAAAAGAGAAAGAGGGAGGGGAGCTGATGGGTGGCAAGCAGTTTCCGAGAGCAAACGCGTGAGCTGTTGCCCTCCTCTTCCACTAATGGGAGGATAAAAGTGTATGGCAAATAGTCGTATTAGCAAAGTAGCCTGGTAGAGCGCTGACAAGCCTGGCGCCATGCAGGTAGGGTAATTAGATTGTGTGTGGATACATGGCTAAGAAGGGCATTTTATCTCCCTTTCTGGGCTGCTGCGCCTTGCCACGATATCCACCTTGACGGAGTGGCCACCATTACATGCTATTCGGGTCGTTGGTTTTTTGTTTGCATGTAACCCATAAAAACATAAAAAATATTAAATAAAATGACAAAACACAAAATCCCCCGACCTTATGAAACCTAACATACAAACCTAACCCTAACCTCTAACCCTAACCCTTACCTATAACAGCAAAATATAACCCAAGACACCCACAACATGATAGAACACAACAGAACATGACCTGACAAGCCATAACATAACATAACATGAGTCACATGAGATAAAACATTATCACTTAACAAAACTCAAAATAACCTAATCACATCACATCTCATCACCCATAAAAACCTGACCTGACTTAACTTAATAATATTATCCATAATGCATACCATAATATTAAAATGAAACAGCATCACATAACACAAACTACCATAACCTGATATGTGTTGTTCCTATTAGATCATTACTTAACCTAATACACCCACAATAACATGACACAACACAGCTCAACTCGACATAACATGGCATAATATACTGTAACGATACATTGCTATAACACATAACTTAACCTTTATAAAATCCTAACATTATATGACATCGCAGTAAAGCACAACGAGACATGACATCACATAACACAACATAACATGACAAAACAGAACAGAACAGATCAATACGTAACATGACACAACATAACATAACATGACATTACAAAACGAAACAAAACAGCACATAATATGAAAGAGCAGAAAGTATATAACCCGTTATAGATGACCCATAATACACTACTATACTATAACATAAAATCATAGCATTATATAACATGACAACACAGTAAAGCGTAACGAGACGTAACATGACAACATAACATAGCATAACATAATACAACACAACACAACACAACATAAAATAACATAACATAACATAACATAACATAACATAACATAACATAACGTAATGTAAAATAACAGAGCAGAATGTAATATAACCCATAATACAATACTATAACCTAACTCAATCTAATATGTCCCTAAAATAACATTCCATAACATAACATAATAGAACAAAACATAAGATAACAAAAAGCCAGCTCAACATAACATAACATAACATAACAATAAAACATAAAACTAGAGAATGGGCCATCATTTGCTGCCGCTTGTCTGTTTCCTGTTTTACCTCTCTTGAAGCATTCTACTGAGCTACATCAAACTCACTGAAAACAGAATAGCCATAATCATGTGCCAGCAACGAATGTCTCAAAATAGCAGAGTTTTCTATCCTATCATCTGAAGAGCTTATTATGCAGGGAAAAAAAACAAAAAACATCCCAATCCTGACAGATGGGGTGATGCATCTTTACAGAGCACAGGCCGATCAAAGACATCGCTGCATTCTCTGTTTTTGTTTAAGCATTCCTCATAGCCTGCCTTGTGATAACATCTCTGTCATATTGCCCTCCTGCCTAGCCATCTGTATTTCCATTTATTTGCTTTCCATCAGTCCTTATCTGTCTCTCCTGATGACTGCTCTGTTTTCTGTTTCTCATCGCTTTCCTCGCTCGTCCCACACACCTTGCTTGTTTACTTACCTACCAGCGTTCTGCATTTTACAACCTTTATTTTGTTTCTACCCCAATCTTCCTGTAATAATTTCCATTCCACTCTGCTGCTGTAACCTCCTTCAGCTTTTGCTTCCCTCAACCCTTTGTTGGCACTATTTGTAATCTTGTCTCACCGCTTGTGACCACCACCACTTTATACCCACTTTAAACTTACCATCATGGTTGGGGTTCCCAAGGGTCCAGGGCTCATCCGAGTCGAAGTGAGTGTCCCCTCCTATGCCAGGGCCCGGGAAATAGGCGTGGGCGAGGAATCCTCCTTCCCCGTCAAAGGGTGAGCTGTCGCCGTGAAAACCCGAAGCGAAGATGATGGTGATGTCGACGTCACGCCTGCCAGTTTCCAGGGCGCTGTATGGAACGGCCTCAAAGCGGAGAGGAGTCACACCCTGCCAGACATCAAACGCCCGCCGGATAGCATCATGAGTCTCCCTGGCGCCCACCTTTGGCGTGACATTTTTAATGCTGTGGAGAGGAGGCGAAAAAGGCAGGCTGATTAAAAACGCTGCTGAGTGATAAAGGCTACGAGGCTGAGAAAAGGCTCTGCAGGTCGTCGTGTACATATTGTGGTCATGGTAAATGGTGCAGCATACGTCATTTGAAACTACATGGACTTAAAAAAAAAACTAAAAAAAACACTGCGTAGAAGTGTGGAAATTAAAATACGTACTGCATCAACCCGGTGCCTCGTTATCCCGTTAATTTCGAGTGAACATTTTTTACTTTTCAAATGAGGAGACACTAAAAAGAAAAAGTTGCACTTGACACAACTATTTCAAGCCCAGCAGCTTTTGCTGAACTTTTAACACAGCAGTCGTTATCAGTCCCTGGCAGGCAGAGAGGAATGGGAAATCTTCTCCCCCCCTCTCTCTCTCTCCACTCATTTTCATGAATAAAGTGCAGTCGGCAGCAGCACTGGCTCAGCACTGATTGACATTCCATTAGGAGAGGTGGCTCATCAATTCAAATTCGTGGAGGAAGGGAGGATTTGAATAAATTGACAGTGTTATCGTCTATTACTGCTGTAACCTGTCAATTTGCAGTTGCGCCAGAGACCCGTTTATCAGTCCTCCTCAGAACCTATTAAAAGCCGGGGCTTAATCAGGCGAGATAAGATGAGAGTTTGAATATTTCGGCTGAGATTACGGACAATTTACACTGAGAGATTTTCCAAACATGTCTATATGAGGAAGCATTCAATCTCCAAGCTGCTCGGTTAATATTGTTTGTTTTGTTTTATGAAAAGGGGGAGAAAAAAAAATCCAGTTTTTCATTTCGCCAGCGAGCTATTTATACACTGGAAAGTAAACATAGTCACAGCACACATGGGCAAATGTATGTGTTGATCTGAGATGTGTGATGTTGACTATATTTTTGAGCATGTGCTCCCACATACGTGACGTATTTGCGCAGTCTCTATGACAACACACGAGCATGTGATTCCAGGTGGTTAGGGAGGAGAAGACGAGAGACGGAGGAGGGCTGCGAAAATTAACACTGGCACATCTGAACCCTAGAATAAGCGCTGCTGAAGTCAATGGTGGCCATGACAACTGCCTCCACTATCTCTCACCTGTAGGTGATGTGTGGACGCTGCCACTTCTGTCCCGTCAGCGCATATCTCCGCTTCCGTGACCTCGAAGCACTTTTGATCTTGTCCGGAACGCCACAGCGAGGCTTTTGCATCCAACTAAGAGAAGAGAAGAGAAGAGAAGAGAGAAGAGAAGAGGAAAAAGGTGACTCCAGATTTCAAAACAGAAATTGGGGAGGTAAACAACATCACGAGACAACATGAAGCGCGAAGTGAACTCAGTAGTTCTCTTCCTGACGGGTGCCAAATAATCACAGGAGCAAAAAAAACAAAGGTGCAAAATACGACTAAACTACTCCAAACTACATCCATTTATACAAGTGTCAGATCAAAATCTCAGTGAGTGGCTGAGAGCAAATCAAGACTTTCATCATTACTCATTCATACCACATCAGATTGTCACAAGTACAGAACAGACATGATTTGTAAAACAAAAACATTAAGTCTCACCTCAGCGTGATATCACTGCACCATCATGCAAAATGAGAAGAAGGAGAAGTGTTAAAACCTTCACCTGAGGGTTGTTTCAGGCGAGGTGAAGCAAGGGGAGGAGGGGGGGTGAAATGAACACGTCTATTTCTGTCCTTCACTAATTCATTGAAATATTGAAAGCAGTTCCCTCCGCATTTTAAATGAATGAGCGGAGCATTTGCATTAATGTCACATCACGGCGATCTCGGTGAAAGTGCATGTGCACCTCGGCGAGAGCACGTCGACGGCATGTGTGCATACTCACTCCTTGGTTCTCTCATCCAGTGTCCCTGTGACATTGAGACCATAGACGTGCTGCATGGCAGCGATGGCTGAGTGCATGGTACGGGCCGAGCGCAGGACAGACATTCCCGGTTCTGTGCGGGGAAGGTATCCATACCTCTGTAGCCATCCCTGTGAGAGGAAGAGGGAGAAAAGACTCGGGCCTTCATGCTGTGGATATTTTAAGGCTTGTTTCACACTATGTGCTTTTGTTAGAAAACTCAGAGAGGAGACAAAACATGGGGATGGAGCAGGAGATGGAAAGGATCCAGGATGTTGTGTGTGTGCAACTTTGTTTGTTCCAGTTTGTTCCCGTTATAAATGAGTGTCACCTACTACAATGTACGTGTAATAACCGAGCAAGAAATACATCGAAAGAGAATCCATTCTCTTATGTTTCTAAGTGGCTGCAGCTGCAGTAAGAATTGGCCACCTTGAATTAATCCCAACTAATAGGGGCAGCATATCACCAGAGGTACTGCTTACTGCTGCTAACTGTATTCTTTCAATCCATGACTGTGGCAACTGTTGCCGTGCTCAGTTAGCCGTGCAGATAGTCGGACTACCCGGGCAGTGTTGATGTTTAAGCTGCTGGAACAGGAGCTGTGGACCGCTTTGAGAAAGAGGCTTGCTGGTTAGCAAGCTAATTTCACTAGTACAAGACATCTTTGATAAAACAACATTTTTTTAATGCTTTCAACTAGAAAACAATACATTTTAGTTGAATATATATTCTTTTTTTTTTTTTTAAAAAGAACGTAAATCATCGATAAAATGTGAAGAAAAAGCAGTTTTGACATGCTGTTTATGTTTTGTATTGAAATGATATCTCTTGAAGTAAAGCTAACAGGCTGGACCCGGTCCGTCCTCGTCCAAAAATCCTTCTAGCGGCGTATCTAGCTGGTCCCCAAGCTCTCAGTCCAGACTACTAGCTGCACTGCTAACTAAGCTATATAGCTAATGGCACCTACTATAAGGTCGGTTAGCTAGGTTACTCAGGTGATGCTGTCCCCCTATGTGTTTCGATTATGACTTTAACAGGCGGCCAGTTCTTTACATAGTGCAACTTTGGTGCCGGGAGGCCGTCCAGTGCAAACACACACACATTCCTCCACCGCAGCGGTTGGGGGTAACTTGCTCAAGGGCACCACAACAGCAGCTGTTAAATGGAAACAAAGTGTTGTTTGTTCAGTTACCTCACCCAGTTCTTCCCAGTAAGTGGCTGATCCCATCATAAAAATCAATATGAATACATGCGTCATTCATTCTGCATCTTACAAAAGGCTGCAAGGTGACTAACTGTGGCTACAATGCTTTTTGTATTACTGCCAGAAACACAAGCTGTGCTGAGGGAGAGCTGTGTTAACATTTAAACCCAGCAGAACAGTGTGAATGAAATGCTCAGAAGCTTTAATGAGGTGGAGTTTGAATGCAAGAAGGCGGTTTAGGCTAAAATTTGCCTGTGTACATTTGCTCGCGGGCTCCCTGGACGTCAGTGCAACCGTTTGCATTTGAATCCCTTCCAGTGACCTTAGTCAGTGTTTGTGTCTTGTGGCTGCCGGTCAGTGTACATGTGCAGGACTGTGGCCCTGCCTCCTCTTGCCCTACAAAGCGAGAGTGCCGCTTGATACAGAGGGGAGCGAGGTGAGGCCGAGCATCATCCAGGGGTCACTGCCACACTCAAATCCCGTTGCAGAGGTCCGCGGGGTCGCCAACGCCATCCACAGCTGTCCACGCGCCACCCAGCTGCCCCCACATCACCACATACACAGCCTGCGAGACATGCTCCAGCTAGCTAATCTGACTAGCTGTCTCCTCTCTCTGTCCATCCCTCCCCCTTCTGCCTCTATCCCTCTTTCTGCTGAGCTAAACGCCTTGTTTATCCCTTTTTTTCCCTCTCTCTCTCTCTCCCTCTCCCTCCTCTCTCCTGTGGGTGTGTTTTCCTGTGTGTGTTGTGTTTTGTTGAAAAGGCACAGATCATCGGAGAGATGTCGGGCAGATTTCAGCGAGCCATAAAATTGAATAATGATGTATGAGTGTCTCTCTCTTTCTGTGTGTGTGTGTGTGTGTGTGTGTGTGTCTGACTGTCAGCCTCAGCATTTTATTTCTTCAGTGAGGTGGGAGGGAAGCCTGAGGTGAGGATGAAAGTGACATCAATGAATTGGGTACAAAATAATAATAATAATAATATTTTTTTTATGCAAACTTGCGTCCGTAAACGTCTCATCTCCTCCAAACACTGTGATGCTTGCCAAAGCATGTCTGCTTGCACGCTGGCCTGTCACAAAATAAAACTATATCCAGCGATGGAAGGAAAACATAAAAACCGTGATGCTGGAGGGCATCTCTGTTAAAATAGAGCCTCTCTATGTGACTGCAATCATATCTGGGCTGCACATTTGGCATCAGTGGGGCTGTGTCGGCTCGGCGCACGGACCGCAGTGTAATAAAATGAGCATCCCTCTGTTTCATTGCACTCCACAAATGAGGAATGCTAGATATTTATTTTTTTTCCCCCTCCGTTAAAGTGCGCGAGCTGCCCCTGATAGGCTTACAATGTATCCATGTTATGCGTTATGGTAATTGTGCCCACGGATAGCGTGGGGAGCCTCTCTCTCTCTCTATCTCTCTCTCTCTCTATAAATATATATATGTTTGTTTTTTTTCACGCCGGGGGAAGATGATGTGGAGGAGAGACACACGGTCATTGGTGATAAAGGGGATGGGGAAAAGGGAAGGCCATTCATCTTACCTCAACGTTGAAGTGATGATACTTCTCTCCGGACACGGCGCACGAAACCCAGAGCAAAAGGTGCAAGCAGAATGCTGCCGCGTAAAAGCAATCCGATGGTTTTCTTTTACTGGAGGATACTAAGGTCATAATGACCTGTTTTTCCCGAGTGTTTATTAGAAGAAGCCGCCCGTCTGCTGTGGCTCTCGTGTCAAATGGAAATCATCGGGCGAGCTGTCAAGGCAGGACTCGGGGATGAAGACGAGAGGAGGAAAAAAAA
>CAEMYA010000024.1:12939954-12950008 GCA_903131615.1 Diplodus sargus
AAAAAAAGGGCCACGCGTGTCGTTGTAAAATCCCGATGGTGGCGTTAAAAAAACATAACAATTTAGAACAAAACTGCTCCGATGTCAAGCAGAGATAACGCGGCACGTTACACCCGCTGGCCTCGCCATTCTTATTTACATCAGGGGGGGCTACATCCATCCAGCAGCATCAATGGCCATGTACAGTACCCAGTCTGCGCAAGATACGCTCCCTCCCGACTCGACGCCTGCGCTTTGATTTCTCACACGGCGCAGCGCCGCTTGGCAGCATCATGAGAGCTGCCCCTACAGAGCGCACGGCAATGAAACACCATCCCTCTGAACCGCCTTGTGCCTTTGGCTTTCGCGTCGCGAAGGCCACTTAAGTGTGTGATTTGAAGAGCACATGCATGGTTTGATGTCTAATTCCTCAGAGTTAAACAGAGGCCTTGGTCCACATGAAGGGGCGCAGCCTGCGTCCCCTCCGTCCATGCCTGCATAATCCTGAACACAATGGTGTCACCGTGCACCCTGTTATAAACAAAATGCAGCCTGCACCTTACCAATAAAGGGGAAATGAATAAATCATCATCATCATCATCAACCTGCATTATGCACAGTAAACATCAGGACAGATGCTGCTCATTAGCCCACTTCCCTCCCCACACACGTATCTTTAAATAACATGTGCGTTCACCGCCCCATGTGACGATCTCGACCTGACATCTTTCCCCCCCCAAGACATTTATAGCACACACAGCCCTGAAAAGCCCAGAAAAGGCTCCGACAACAAAAAAGCGCACACGCCACAAGATGGCGGCATTTCATCGAGCAACGCGTCCGCCAGCTGTTTTTCCCTCCAAACCCCTCCGAGGACACACCGGAACCTGAACCCACCCCGCATGGACTAATGAGGCGGAAACATCGATCTGACATTGATTTAATTTGACAGGCAGAGAGTGGCATATGGAGGGGAGTGAAGAGGAGGAAGACTGGATATTTGACACATTTTAGATGAGTTGTCTTTCTTTTTTTTATGTTTACATTGAGGAGACGGGGTTATTTATTTTGAGAGGGTAATTTTGGGGCACTAATGCCAAAAGAACCAGGAAATAACTTGTAAAAAAGATGAATACCACACTGACGTTTTTCTTTCATCCTTTAATGTTGAAAAACAACTTATATTTTGACAGTGATTGGCGATCAGGGCTTAAAATGATAAAGATATTTCATACTGAACTGATAGTTTAAAACCTCATCGAAAACACTTTATAAACGCTCAGACTGGGCGACAGCATCTAATATAGCAACAGTTTTGACCAAATACCTCGATATTCATATTGTGCCAATATTTCAGAATGGTTCTGTAGAGTGCATACCTCCGCCAAGACCCAACAGTCCCCTTTAATTCAGTCGAGGCTGGTCCAATTTCAAACTGGACAGCCCTGCATCACTCTGACGTTTGAATGATTCAAGTTCATCAGATCTAGGATCACTATCAAAATGTACCCGGGGTGTCGCAATATCGCGATATTCACTATAAAAATCTTAAAAATGAAATATCAATATCACGTTGCAGAAAAACACATACGTCAATAACGTCTGAATAATCCAGCAAAGATGTTTCAGCCTTTGCATCTTTTCTTTATGAGTTTACCTGGTTTGCCTTTCACTTGTAATTGAGTAACTGTTCTTTTTACAGGCTCCCTACACTTATAATATGAGGGTCATTTATTTGCACAAAAAAAGACACAAAGACAAGACTAAAGAGTAGACATGTTTTCTTTTAAAAAGTGTTTCTAAAGGTATCGCGATACTACCATTAATGTGAATTTGTTTGGCCACATTGCTGTGAAAAATGTCGACAGCTCTGTTTCATAGATACCAGTCACCTAAGTAGCCCTGATTGTTTTGACTAACATCCATGTGTTATCAAGAATTAATGAAAATGTAAGGGAAAAAATCCTCGATCTGTCCCTTTAGCCAGATCCGTACCAAAACTTAATCGGGTCTATTCTCCATCCTCCATCCAAGTTTTGTGGAAATCAGTTCGGTAGTTTTCGTGTCATCCTGCTGACAACACAATCAACCAGAAACCTAGAGAATATAATGACTAAGTGGGTACAGCCAAGTGTAAGAACAACAGTCTGGTTTAGAAAATAACATCACTTTTTGTCATGCAGCCTTTAAAGAAAAGACATTTATGTCATATCTTGATTTAACAATATCCAAAATGTGAGACATCATATTGTCACAGGGACGATTTACTGGAAATCTATTGCAAATTCAGGGAAAAATTAGTTTCCTGGTTAATGTTTGGCATTTTTCTGTCAATGAACATAAGTATTCATATGGAAGGGAGCTTCTTCTGGGATCAGTGGTTTCTGACTCCTACCTGCAGAGACATTTCAGCTGATTACATCCATGATCTCATTCTATCAATCACTCGTACATGAGAGAGCTGGAACAAGTATCATCTGCCAGGCTGACACATTTTGTGGCTTGGCAGTTTTTTAGTGACCCCAGTCCAACGTGAAAAAAAAAGAATGATCTGCAGCCAGTTTGTTAACGGTCAATCCTCTGATCCCTTTTATTCCCACTTGCGAGTGACTCAGAGGTTCCTGTAGTTGGGGCCACTTTCCCACCGCTGATTTGAATGGATGTGATGGAATGAACCACACGTTACCAAAAGAGATTCGTGGCACCATGAATGCCTGGCAGTGCGGACCTTCGCCCCAACCGTGCCACCAAACCACTTCAGTGAACTCAAAGGCAGAGATCGCTGATGTCACCCTAATGAGATTAAACTCTCCTGGCCCTGATGGTTGATTATTATTCTGATCGGAACACATTTTTGAACCTGTTGCCTACATTTTCCCCAGATGACTCAGGAGAAAAGATCATTCAGCACCTACAGCACAGTGCACCCGAAGCAGAAACCATTAAGGCCCTTTAAAGATCCTCAGAAACATTAAGAATATATCACCAATAGTTATTCTTATAAGAATAAACAGGTATAATGACCTTCACATCTTTTATCTTAGTTTTATTTTTCACGCTAGCACAACCTTAATGAACCAAGACCTTGAAGACCATAGAACATGTGGACAGCCTGATGTACTCAGACTTGCAGAATCAGTATCTTCTCTGAAAGGAAAAGTTCATCCCAAGGTTCAAATGCAGTCATTATCAATTCAGCCCCATGTTGATGGAAAGATTGGTGACGTTTCATGGTCCACAAAACATTTCTGGAGCTTCTGAAGCATTCTCCTGAACCACTGAAGCAGATGGAGACTTAAATACAAAATAAAATGGCTCCTTACAGCTTGGAAGATCCTAAATTGATTTGAAAAAGACGCAATTTACACCCTCAACACACAATCGAGCTCGAGCACCCACTTCAAACAGGGTGCACGCTAACACTTAGCAGCTTAGCAGCTACAATGAAGATTTTTGCTTGAGAAAAGGGCTTAAATAACATTATTTTAAAATCAGTTTGGGATGTCGGGGCTTCCAGAGTCTCGTTTTATGCCGGACGAGCTGTATGGAGCCAATTATGTTTTCGAAGGCTGTTTTAGCACCAATCTTCTTCTGCTGTTTTGCCGTGAAGCTCCACACATTTTTGTGGACTATGACACTCCACCGGACTCTCCATCTGCAGGTGGGGGGGGGGGAGTAAATGACCAAATTTTCATTTTTGGGGAATTTTTCCTTTAGGTCGCTCCCTTTCCAAAAGCTTTTCTATAATTCGTCATTAACATGCAAACATAAGCGCATCACTATATGCGTGTGTATGTGTGTATTGGTATTTTATAGATCCTTTTCAAACATTTCATTCTCACTATGTGATTAAAATGTTCACTTGATTTTTCTTATTGTTTTACCGTTTGTTTTTTTTAAAAAAGAACTGAAGGATTTTGAAGTGCATTATGGATAACTTGTTATATGCCATTTCTCTTGCCACACACAGCACATTTGAAACCAACATGGCCAAATTACCTTTCAAAGCAGAACACACGCACACAAACCATGAGGAAATCAATCGCATCACTCATAACTGCGAACAAGGTGTTCCATGTTATGAAACAGGATGTGACTGGTTGAGAGTGGAGACAGAGGATTCCTATTGGATTAAAACAGGTTCATTCATTTACTTTGAGGTGTTTACTGTGTAACCCAATGGGTTGCCATGGCGACCACATGCTCTGGCAAGCGAACAGTGGCTCCGAGCCAAAACACCAGGGGCCTCACCAGGAAACTGTAAAACACAGAGAAATAAGACATGCACGTGTTTTATCGCTTTTCATAGGAGGGGAAAACAAACTCCCTCTCTCTCTCTCTCTCTCTCTCTCTCTGTGTGTCCACTCAAACATATAAATATTTGTCTTCACTATTTAAGTTTAGCTGAAGGGAAATTTGCTTTGGGGGTGCAGATGGCGGGATACAAGGTAATCTCACTGGCTTCTCTAATTAAAGCTAATTAATTGGTACTTGACAGTGTGTTCTGAGCGCCTGGGGCTTTTTCAGCCATACCGCTGAAAACAGGATTTAGGAAGCTGTTATTAAAGCTTTTATGGATACAGCCACATCTAATCCGAGTCTTATCTCACATGTCAAAGATATGGCAGCCCAGACGGGCGCCCAGAATAGAGCAGATATTCACGGCAAGGACATCTGAAATTGAACATCTAACTTTTTACATCAATTCCGGAAACAATATCAACCCACAATTCAGTAGATCTGTGCCAAAGGTGTTGTCCTTATTCAGGCGCCAACATTCGTCGTATTATTAGTCCATCTGGGCAATAATTAAATACTTAAATCACAGAAAGATTTAAGCAGTATAAATAGTGTTGAGTATAGTTTAAGAGCAAGACGGCTCATAAATACGTAATAAAGTACATATTAACCTTAAAAAAACAACAAGAAGCTTGATAACGTTGAGTAAACAGGGAGGCCATTTATTATTTGGACCTGTTTTTATGTAAGGTTGGTACAAATATTGGTAGTTTTCTTTGGGCTCGTTTCTCATGTTGCATCTTTGCATCACGCTGTTCCTGTGTCTCCTGTCTCTCCTGTCTAATAGAGTTAAATGTCTGTCTACAACCCCATTCCCTCCACCCCTCCCTCTGTCCTCCATGCACAACACAAACAATCAGAATAAAAATGCTGGGGACAAAGTTGGCAAAATATGGAATAAAATCTAATAAAGAAAACAAAGGGTCCATATTTAAGGAGTGAATTCCACTTCGACATGTTCTTCGTTGACGATTTGCTTTTGTTATTATGTGAATTGTTCTTTTTGGGCTGATATATACACAAACTGTTTGTAACGCTGACATAATATGTTGATTAGTGTTGCTGAGCAGTCTATAAGGAGTTCTTAGAAATGTCTTTATGTCAGTTTATTCATAGTCATTAACAAAAAAAGGCAATGTTAATATGGATTTTATAAAGCCTTGCAAGGGCATTATGGTTTCACCTGTGTCTTTTTGACGGTTGGTTTGTCGGTTTGTCAGCAGGATTAAACCAAAACTACAGAACAGGTTCCCACGAAACTTGGATGGAGGTTGAGTCGCGGCTCAGAATAGACCCCATTAACTTTTCAAAAGGTAAAGATCCAGGAAATTTTTCTCACTTTCTATTTCAAAAGTGACCTTTTTTGTTCATTTCTATCCAATGCATGGATCTGGATGGAAATATAAGGCGCATGTGAGTGAAAGGAGACTGTTGGGTATTGGTGGAGGTATACGCTCTACTGAACTAACACTTAATTACAAATGCAAAGCGTTACCACAGATAGTGGTCCACCCATTGGATCAAAGCTCCTGTTACCTTCTTTGCTTCTTCAATAATTATCATTATCGTGTAACGTCGTTCCAGCCCGACTTATTCTCTTTGCTGAGATTCATTTTTAGATCTCTCTCTCAGCTATAGTGTGATGTCGGTTTGGGTGTATGCAGCAGATGCTTTGCGCCTTTGAGTGACAATGAATCCTATATTATCCCATATGTTGTGCTCTGCTTTCCTGCGTCTGCTGCACGGTCTCGTCCATATAATGTAGAAGACTTTCCAAATGATTATGTTGCTTGTGGGGGCTGGTACTTAAAAAAAAAATTGCAATGAGATGTTCTTGGTCCATCTGGGCCCTGTCATGCAGATCAAACTTAAGACCTTCGGGATAACGAGTCATCTCCCCTCACGGCACGGTCGCATGACCTTTCTGCCTCGCTGGACGGCTTAATAAGACTCCTTGTGTGAACATTACCCTTTAAGAAAGTGTGTCTTACATTGTTTGGCTTTTACAGTACCTGAAAGAATTTGAGACTCAACTATGAGCTGCGTTAACTCACGCATGCTGATGGAAAATGTGAGAATATTGCAAGGTAGGACATGTAGTTACTTCACCAGGCAGTATCTGTCATCCTGTGCTCTTTCACACACTTTCCTTCTTTCCTCTCTGGCTCTGCTTCTTTTCTTACTCTCTCTTTTGAATCCCTTGTGGTCTCGCCATTATTCTGTGTTTGTTTAGTGTTTCTGCTTGGCTGACAGACAGCTGCGGTGTAAGGCTCTGGGAAGGCCTGTGCAAAACGCACAGAGCCCCAGGACAGCGATGGATGGCGATATGTAGCGCCGTAACAACGGGGACTTCTTTCTTTGTTTCTCTGGAACATTTCATAACGGAGACGTTGGCCAGCGTTGTAGAAATCGGCCTCTGGTGAGCAGCCAAGGGGATTTCTTTACTTTTTCTTTTCTTTTAGCAAGCTTCCACTGTGGCTTCATATGCGGCAAACCTTGGTTTCAAAACATTTAAAAAACAACCCTGAGTCAGATTCAAATAGGTGACCTTGACGTGAAGCTGAAATTTGGTTTTCACTAGAAGTAAAACTGAAATGTTTGACCTCTCCTGATTCTTTTTATGACTCTGGGACCATTTGAAAGTGTGTAACCTTGAAAAAGGACGACAACTTTCTCATTCAGCGGTGCTCCTCAACTGCCAGAATAAATGTTGGCATTGTGCACTTGTGCGAAAAAGAAAAAATGGATATGTTTCCATTTTAGTTCTGTACCTCTCAATTTTCAGTTGTATGTTGTGGCCATGCTGTGCTTATGGTCTCGTTAGGTTTGGACACAAAAATCCACGTGGTTAGGGTTAGGAAAAAAAACGTTTTTGGCTTTTGTCACAACCCGGTCGCCAAGAGAAAATGATGGCAGTTTTGTTAGCATTTGTGTGCGTCATTGGCTATATTTACCATGCTGACATTTCTACAGACTTTATGACCCACCAGCCCAAAGCGTCAGTACTTGATGAGTTAGGAATGAGACGCAAAAATCAACTATCTTACAAACTGGACCTTTAAGGAGAGCTCCGTATAATTCCCAGCCTTGTTTATGGTGATAAAATGTTTGTTTTGTTTTTTTCAACTTGGGGCATCTCCAGCTGTTTTTGTGGCACCCAGGTATTTTAAGCCTCTATGATATTTTTCTAACCCTAATAATGTGGTTTTTGTGCTTAAACTTAACCAGATCATTTATTCAGCCGGACTGTCTGCCTTCACTTGCCATTTCCCCTTCGACCTACTAAAATGACAAAGACCATGCATGTTTTTTTTCTGTTTCCCAATGAACTTTCGAGCAGTCAAACTGTCGGTTGCATCACATCCACAGCACACTGCCAGAGCCGAGCTGTGCTGTCCCATGTGAAACGTTAGCCTCACATTAGGTAATTTCTCCTCGAGGAAAATGGTCGTAATTTCACCCAACACAATAACCTCTTCCTCCAACAGTACAACCGAAGACGATTTGCTGAGCCATTAGGCTGCGGTAATGAAATAAACACCAGTGTGAAAAATGATTTCTATCACTCCTGTCCTCATAGAGTCTGATCTGTGCACAACAACAAACACATTTAAGCAGCTTGACATCCAATTAGACTCGGCTCCGATCAGACAGGCGCTCTGTCAACAGTCTAGACGTTTTTTGTCCTTTCAACCCCAGTATGACAGCTGTACCGAGGACTGTCTTTCAAACATGCACGTCTCGGAATAAACAAGGTTGCTGGGGTTGGTGTAAGAGGCGGAATTTAATGAAACCTCTGGAAGTTGGGTCTGACATCCCCCGATGAGTCATCATCTACCTTTTCTCTCGCTTTCCATATCTCGTTGTTCACCTGAAATAGCTACAGGGACACCAAAATCTCCACCACTTTCTGTCAAATGACAGAAATGTGTAAATACATCTGTAAATCATGGAGAGATGCACTTATATCAACTCAAACGCTTTTGGCATTTCCGCGCTGCGGTTTCTTGCTGCTGTACTTGTTATCTGACGTACAGGACGATGTAGTTCATATCTTCCAGCTCAGTCTAGCTCTTATACCTAGGGTAACTAAAGACTCACTCCAAACTATCACTGAGCATTTAAAGTTGGAAGAAAATGAAACTAAGGTAAACACACTCAACATACATTATGAAAACTGTATATCTATCCAGTTCAGTCTTGCGCTTGCACATCCATATAAGTTGGTGGTTTGACACTTATTACCATAGTTATGTATATATAAGTGTATACATATATAAACATATATAATAAATGAGGTTGATCAGACTTGTCTTTGCTAGCTTCTAATGTTCGAGCATTTGCAAATGGACGCCATGCACGAACAAAGCCGGGTTGAGAAAAGAGGTACAGAAAAAAGGAAACATGAGTACTTGAGATGTCACACAGCGAGTGTGGCAGCTTGTTGGGAGGCACATCGGCGGCACCTGTGGTTGTTGAGGTCACACAGGTGTCACCGTCTAACAGATGTGAAACTGTGGCGGAGTGTTTGCACAGCAGACATTTCAATCAGAACAATGAAAAATATGAATCTCGACATTGAAAAAAAAAACACAAACAAGTCTCGTCTGCAGGGTTGCAGTTTGAGTTACCTGCAGTGAGGGAATATAAGTACTGTACAAGTACAAGTAATTTTAGATACTCGTATTTGAGTATTTCTATTATCTGCCACTATGTACTTCAACGGCACGACATTTGGGAGGCAAATATTGTCCTTTTCTTTTACTCGACTACATTTTTATCATGAATTTAGTTACTAGTAACTTTGCAGATTACAACACTGCATCATGCCTGTTTTACCAGTTTTAAATTGGAGTATTTTATCAGCAATATAAATGAAATTATGATTGTGGTCATCTGAGAAATGCTGAATACCGGATACAACAACAGTGTGGTTTATGCCTTTTACTTCTTTTCGCCCCTGTATCAAAGCTAAATGATTTTAAAGAAACTGATTCAAGCCTTTTTCAATTACCTCTGATTTTTTGTTTTGTTTCCTACATGAAGTTTATGTTGGTTTTTTTTTTTATGGCTCACTGAGGGCAGCTGTAACAATAGTTTTCACCTGTGGGCTTTTTAAAAAAAAAAAAAAATCTATTTGCATGTTGTAGTTCTTTTAATATGACGTGCAGACCATTTCCAGAAAAAAAGAAGACGACATTTAACATCCACACACTGTTGTGTTTTCTTTCTTCTTTTGTCCTGCCTTTACCTGAGCAGCCCGAGAGGCGCATCTGTCCTCCCTCCTGCTGACGTCAGAGCAGCAGTAGTGCGTCCTCTCGCTCCACGAGCTCGGGACTGCTGGAGATATCTAGCGAGGAGGAGGAGCTGTCAAAGTTTGTTCCCAGAGAAGGACAAACTCTTTCACCTAACGAGAGAAAGAAACCTACACATTTCCTTTTTCTTTTCTTTTCTTTTTTCTTTTTCAGTTTTTTCCGCGAAGCTCCCACAAAGCGGAATATCGCTCGCCGTTGGAATGGAATGACACCTTCTCTCCAGGAGGGCTTCACAAAACAACGATGGCACCCCGATTTGCGAAGTGGATCGGTCTCACCTCTCTGCTCTGCCTGTGCTGCTGTGCTCTGGCGGAAAGGAAAGGTATGTCAGGGAGCTGTTAAAGCTACAACATGTACGTGGCTGACTTGGGATTGTTTTTTGTGTGTAGCCGAGCGGGCTTTTCGCTTTCCCCTTTCCAGAAATCTCACAGAGTAAAGAAAAAAGAAAAGAAATCACGCAT
>CAEMYA010000024.1:12970568-12995881 GCA_903131615.1 Diplodus sargus
TTTTTTTCTCTCTCCCCGCCTCTGATGCAGGAAGTTTGTTGAACCTTTAGTCACCTGCCTCATGAAGCCTTTACTGCTGGTCATAAATATTAAGTGAAAAAAAAACATTTGGACAGGAAGTGGGCCGAGGTAGAGGGAGACATACGTGATTTTTCTTTGGTGAAACAAAATACTAGTTAACCATAATCAGCATCCCTATTAGCAAGGTGTCATTCAGGAGGCCCAAAATCAGGTGGATTAATATTCACGTCTGCACAGTCACGACAACCTTTTTGTTTATTGCAGTTCGGTTTCTCAGTCTGAGTAATAATTAGGGGGCTAATTACATCTCGCATGGCTCCTCTAATTAAAACAGTCAGCTTGCTTTTTGCCACAGTCTGCCTCTGTTGCCTGGACGTTAGGCTGCTGGACTGCAGGGTTCATGTCAGCGAGATCCCTCGGGGACAAACTAATGAGGAGGAAGAAGAGGCAGGGTGGGAGACAGATGTTTGCACCTAATTCTCACTGATTGGTTTGTGTGAATTCAAAACAACAACATGTGTGAAGAGCACAGAGGAGGAGGAACGGTACAAAATATTTGCTTCAGATAGTAGTTTGTCTGAGCTGGATGATGTTTGACAATGAAGTGATCACTTTTCAACCATTAGAATTAATAGGCAGTTATTTTGATCATCAATTAATCAGTTTGAGTAACTTTTAGAGGAAAAAAACAACCAAATCCGCTAATTATACCTACGTGAATGTGAATATTTTGTGGTTTGACTGACATTTTTTCACCCTTATTTCTGACATTTCAACCCGAACCAGATTCATTGCAGAGTCATTGGTCGTGAACCCCAAATGATATCATGATTTTTATACCTCTGCGCCCACGACAGCCATAACAGAAGCATTGCGTTTTCTGGTTATTTGTCCATCCATCCATACGTCATTAAAAATTCATAGAAAGATCTTGGATAACAGAAGTCATTTATAGACGTTTTAATGCAGATATGTGACATATCATCTCTTACACGATGAAGCTGTGATCATAACGAAATTCTATTATAAAAACTGCCAGTTGCTGAAGACTTCATTAAAAATGTAATCAATTAGTCCTGACAATGTTACTATAATCTAATTGCACATTTTTTCCACATTTATTATACTTAATTGAAAAAAATCTGATTACATAATGTAATCCGTTATGACCACAGGGCTGGGTTGGCCTCTGTGCAGTTAACTGTTATGTACTGTGTCGTGAGGCGTGTCTCACAGTTGCGAGCTCATGTTTTGGCGTTCTTTGGAGTCAAGAGCGGACACGTTGTGGAATGCGACGCAAGAGACGTTACACATCTTGATTTCTAATAATCGGGGAAATAATCTTTTGTTTTTCTGAACTTATTGCCTAATTAACCCATAAATCAACACTTACAAGAGGGGAAAAAAACAGTTCTATGCTCATTATGTGTGCATGCAGAACGCAGTGTTCATGTATGTGCGTGCGTGTTGAAGGGGTGTTAAACACAGCTGACTCCCTTTTTGGTGCCAGTCAGAACCTGTCTGACCAGCTCAGGGGACGACTGAACAGAGGAAGCCGACCTGCTGTCTTAAGCGAGCATTCTTTCCTTATAAAATCACATTCTTTAAGGAAAAAAGCCTCTCGTGTCTGCCTGAACTTATCAGTCCATCTGTCGTCCTTATCCAAACACCCGCTTGCATAACGCCAGATAGGCTTCATTATCAGCCCATAATTGTAGTCCTGTGAATCTCTCTATCAATGCCTTTTGTTGTCATTGCAACTTTAAACTCGAGGAACTGCACACATCAGCATTTTATTTAAGCCCTACGTTGTTATTAAGTCATGTCAGGAACTTGCCCTGAAATCAAATATGCTCAGACTAGGCTGGAGTTATTGAGACGGTTATTAATTATGAGATTTAGAGGGCTGAAGCTCCCCAAAAAAACGCACTCGCAGATCTCATGGAATCTGTGACACACCAAATCCTTTTCTCTGAAATGACACAAAGGGCCGGGAGATGCTGGTCGCCGTGGTTGTTTTAACTAGCCTGCATAGCAGTGGAAAGATTCCGGCCTCTGCCAGTGTAAATACAGCCAGCTCACTTTGACTCACGAGCCAGAATCCGCTTCGCTGCTGAGATTTGATTCCTATTGTAGATGCAACCCAGATCGTGTATTTTCACATGAAAGCCGGGCCAAGTTATGACTGTCCAGATCAAATTCACAAACACAGACACAGACACAGACACACAGAGACACACACACACACACACACACACACACACACACAGAAAGGCATAAATTGAGCCAGTAGCGTTATATAAGCAGTGAATGTTTCTGACTGATAGCACTGTGGGCCTTGGCTGAATGCTTTTGTGACACTGCAGATGATTTACAGCCAGTTTGTCGTCTTGTGTTCGGCGTTCAAGTAAATCTCACAGATTTGTTTCTCGGGTCTTTCCCTGCAGTATGCCAAGGCATCACCAACCGGCTGAACCTTCTGGGATCCAAAGAGGACCACTACCTGAACATGGTGAAGACGTACAGCAACTGCACGGTGGTCCTGGAGAACCTGGAGATCACCCACATGGAGGATCACCGTGACATGTCCTTCCTCAGCGTAAAGACTTTATTCTGTTAGCTAAACATGCACACAACAGATGGGAGAAAAAGCGCTTCTCATCTGGTCATTTTCTAGATGTTACTCAGGTAGTATGAAGCCAGCTTTCCAGACAATCCCTCCTGAATCATAATTACTCTTATCGCATCAGTACAGATAATTTAAATCAGCGGAGAGTGCAAGCTGACGGTGACTCAGTGTGTTTATAGCGGTCCGGTTGGAGCTTTGCTTGAAACCCCAGCTGTGGCGACAAGGTTGTGAAGACCGGGCAGATGTCAGGAGGGACCACACGCACTCGTGTGCAAGCTTGCACACATAAACACAGGAAAACATCCAGTCAGCAGAAATAACGCAGTAGTTCCAGGGGTGGTTTTCACTACCGAGGACGGGGTCTGGCTCCCTAACTCTCCAAAATCCATTTTCATTTTTGGTTAGACTCTTAACAGCCCTTTTCACGGCAGACAATTTGACTTGTCAAGGTAGGAAAAGTACAGGTGTGAAGTACAGGTGTGACCGATGACGTTAACGATGGCTCAATTTTATTAAGTGTCATGTCAGGTGAGTGAGCAGTGAGCAACACCAGAGCAGTGGAACAAGCTCACCTAAATGGAATGCAGCCATTATTAACATTATAAATTCCACCTGAGCCTTTCCCGCTTCAACAAGTCAAGATGTCTGCTGTGGAAAAGGGTCTACAGAGTCAGCTCACTGCGTGAACTGATAAAAATGCTGATCGCACATCAAGGTAGTGCCAGGCAGTGCTTTCAGGACAATTTAAATTGCATACCGTCCTAACCCATGTCGGTTATCATCTGGGGAAGTAGATACTAAACATGCTTGTTTGGTTATATATTTATATTCTCAGTGAAAATGAAATGCAAAAATGATCATTCTCACTTAGACAAAGTTCGCAATTGCCAGCTGTCAGAATAAACGCTTCTTTTTTGTTGCTTTATTTGTATTTGGTTTAGAGATGGCAACGTGTCGTTATAGTGTTCTACTTAAACAATACCAGAATTCAATCAGTCAAAAGATATAGTAGTAAAGGACAGTGATGTTTTTAGTAAAGATGAAGATTACCTGTTGTATCAGTAGCTTGTTGCACCAGCTGATCATAATTTTGACCTTAAGCGAAGCAAAGTTTTCTCACTCTTTTTTTTCTTCCTCAGTCTATCGAAGAAGTTGGCGGCTACGTCCTGATCGCGCTCAACACGGCGTCCAGGATTTCTCTGGAGAACCTACGCATCATTCGTGGTCATACACTCTACGAGAGGAATTTCGCCCTCGCTGTTCTTTCCAATATCGACAAACCGACAGGTCGGGCCACCAGCGAGCTCCTCCTGCCCAGCCTGACAGGTCGGTCCACCTCGCAGTCTGCTCGCCAGCTTTCAACATTAAGCAGTAGAAATATCGGTGCGTCGTTTCTGTTGAACTCATGTGTCATATTTTCTTCTTCAGAAATTCTTAAAGGGGGAGTGAAGTTTGGAATCCACCGATTGTGCAATGTGGAAACAATACAGTGGTGGGACATTGTCAACGCTGAGAGCAAACCTGTCATGGAGCTCCCAGAAGCCAGCAACAATCCAGCCTGTGAGTAATACTCATCACAGCAGGTGGCAGAGACTGTTCAATAATTGTAAAGGGAAAGAATTAAACATTTTACCTTTTTTTTTAATTATATCTTGTCTGGTCTTTCAGGTAGAAAATGCGATTCAAGCTGCTTCAATGGTTCGTGCTGGGCACCTGGTCCTGAAAACTGTCAGACCTGTGAGTTGTTAATCTGTGATTTAGTCAGAATAATGAAACAAAGCTAATGTATGTTTAGTTTTAATAGGTATGAAAGCTCAAATCTGTTTATATTTCACATTTTATTGCAAGTGTCGTTCATGTCTTGAGCTGCGACCAGGATTCTGAAAGAAGTTAGACCACTGTGGATCTTCTCATCTTGCCTGTTTATATTCATCAGATTGAAAAAGCAGTTGCAAATTATTGCAGTCTGTTTTTGGTGAAGTTTTAAATAATGTCCCAACTGTTTTTTTTGAGCCAGGGTTGTTTTCGTAGTCTCCTGCTGAGAAACAGTAGGTCTATGCAGTCATACTCCAGTAAGAATGGATAAGATCAGCCTTTAGTGATCCCAAGGGGTATTCAGAGGGAAAATTCAGGTGTTGCAGCGTCTCTATCTGCAACACAATACGTTTCATTCAATCGTCATTCCACTGACTCTGTCCTTTCCTTACTTCCAGTAACAAAGCTGAACTGTGCTCAGCAGTGCTCTAAGAGGTGCAAAGGGCCTTCACCCAGCGACTGCTGTAATGAGCACTGTGCTGCAGGCTGCACTGGACCGCGGCCCACCGACTGTCTGGTGAGAGAATCACACCTTCATATACGGGACACAGAGTAATGACATGATGAAGGGAACCGGGCAGGAGACGAGCTCGAACAACACAACACTGAATGTTTCATACTTCTGCCTTAAATCTGGACGATAAGCCTCCGACAAAACAAAGGCTTCACACAGCAGCATCTGTTTTTATGATCGGGACTCCTGTTATTGGTTCCAGTACCAATGAGACATATAAGTGCTGATTAAATCTTTCATTTGGCAGCGGCCTGGAGTATCTGCTCTCCCTCTTCGTGCAGCTCTGAGGATTAAGCCAAGGCTGTGATAGAGGAATGCAGTGTTATCATTAGTGTGAGGCTCTGTTATGGTCCAAGTGTACGAGATGACTGTTGTTTGTGCTGCAGGCCTGCCGGGACTTCCAGGACGACGGGGTGTGTAAGGACTCCTGCCCCGGCCTCATGCGCTACGACCCCAACCTGCACCAGCTCGTACCCAACCCGCATGGGAAGTACAACTTCGGGGCCACCTGCGTCAAGAGCTGCCCGCGTAAGAACGGCTACAAACCAACACACTGCTTCTTCATTTTTTTTGTTGTATGTTCGGCCAAGTTTGTTAAACTTTTCCTCGTATTAGACACCGATTTATTTATGAGTTAACGTAAAGCAATGCACAGTTGTAGCCTGCAGATAAATAAGACCACCAGGCTTCACTGGACAATGTGAAACACATCGTGCATGTTCATGAGCTTTTTCACACTGTGCTATGCTGAACACGTGTCCAGGTTGTCCTTCAGGGTTGTTAGACATTCGGTTAGTCTCAGTTTAATTATAAACTACATGAACACAAAAAGAAAATGATTGAGTTTCAGATTGTGTTAATGCAACACCGTTCTTTCTCTGTTTAACTTCTACCTGTTTGTCCCAGTTCTACTGAGTCTATATTGTGCGGCCTGTAGCATTATCATGTACAAACTCGCACAAGTTAGAAATATTTTAAAGGCGCATTTGGTTTTGATGTTTTGTAATACTGGAACTGTAAATGTTGAATATTGCATGGTTACGGATGAATTAATCATTAGTCGTGTGTTTTGAAATCATTCCAGATAACTATGTGGTGACTGATCACGGAGCGTGTGTGCGGACGTGCAGCGGGAACACATACGAGGTGGACGAGGGAGTAATCAGGAAGTGCGCCAAGTGTGACGGATTGTGCCCAAAAGGTTCGGGCTTAAGCTATCACTGTGCAACTTCTCTGACCCATTTACAGAATAAAGTTGGTTCCAGTCGGAGCAAAAATACGGGAAATAGGCTTATTAACTTCCTTGCCGAGATTGAGATGAGAAGATGGACACGGCTCTGACATCTGGCCATTAAATGTTAAATGACACAAGCCAGCAGCCTGTTAGCTGAGCACATAACGCCCTGTGAAACCGCAACTAGTCAGTTTTACAGTTTAATTTTTGTATGTTTTAAACAAATTAGATACAACTAGTCAAACTTTTTTCTAACAGCAATGTTTTATGCAAAAAAATGTTTTGCAAAAATGTGTTTTAGGGGTCTTGGGCAGCTAACTAGCTAGTTTGTTGACTTCCTTCTTCGTGCTCTGGTCTGCCGTCTGGTGTTTCCTGTTTTTCCTCTGTCGTTAAAGTAACTACAGGATAAAGGGGATATGGGACCATTGACAGGCAACCAAATGAAACATGCTGTCCCCTTAAATAACGCTTCAGATTTCTGAGGGTTGCAACATTGTTGTAAACATTTGGGATAATCTAATCTCTCAATTCACCAGAATTCATTTGAAATGGTTTCCTTACTGATGTTTGTTTCCTTATTTGTTGACAGTGTGTAATGGACTTGGCACAGGAGACCTGACGCACACTCTGTCTATCAATGCCACCAACATTGACTCCTTTAAAAACTGCACAAAAATCAGTGGTAACATCGCCATCATCCACACGTCGATTCACGGGTAAGCTGAGGACATTAACAGCATAACAGCAGCACATGCCTATTTATATCAAATATATCCACTACAGCAGATCCCTGGGCACCTTTAAAAATATGAAATAACATGTGTTTTCTTGTAATTTGTAGGGATACATATACCAAAACACCAAAGATGCAGCCTTCCCAGCTTGAGGTGTTTAAGACAGTTAAAGAAATTACCGGTAAGACTGCGTCAAAACCTGACTAATGCATGACACACGTAATACACGCTAAGGAGTTTCACAATTTACCAATTCATTTGTTGCTTCAGGATATTTGTGGATTCAAACATGGCCAGAGAGCATGAGCTCACTCAGTCCCTTTGAGAATCTGGAGATCATTCGAGGACGAACTAAGCGGTATGTTCCTTATAAAGACCCCCCCCTGCAGATTCACAACCACTGGATAACAGGAAAGAAATTTGTTGTTCAGGAGTTGCGTATTACTCAAGGCGGTCGTTAAATCTTTCCTTTTTTTTAACATTCTTGTTCTCTTCTCGTCTCCACTTTTTTTTCCTTTTTGTAGTGGCAGCCGCAGTGTGGTTATGGCTCAGCTTAGCATCAGCTCGCTGGGCCTTCGCTCCCTCAAAGAAATCAGTGATGGAGACGTGGTCATCATTAAGAACCAGAACCTGTGCTACACTGACAAAAAACACTGGAAGAGGCTCTTCATATCAGAGAGCCAGAGTGCCACCATAGAGGACAATGCTGATTCTGCCACATGTGGTAAATTGGAGTTTGATCCTTTTGTTGTTTAGTTTTCTAAACTCTGATTACATAACGCACAAGCCAGATTAAATAAATGAAGTCTAATTCCGAAATTGGATGATTATGCGGGCAGGATCTCTTTTTGAGATTGTTTGTTTGTTTTCAGCTTTGAGGAACAACACTTGTGACAGGAAGTGCACCGCGGAGGGCTGCTGGGGCCCCGGCCCGGACATGTGTTTCGCGTGCCGTGACTTCAGCCGTGATGGGAGCTGTGTTGACTCCTGCAACATCCTGGAGGGGTGAGGGAGAAATTCGGGCGTTGCAAGTGCCTTTCTTAAGCTGACAAATGCAGCGCTCCTTATTTTTATACAAACAGCCTGAACATCAGATCTGCGAGATGTGCAGCCAACTCCTCCTCCGACACAAACATTTCCAGACTATCGCTTCAGATGAGTTTGGGGATTTGTTATCGAAGCAAACCCGATACCAAATGCAATCTGAGGCATTTTGAAGTTAAACCTCCAGTAGACACAAGACAAACATTGCAGCCGAAATGGCACATTCACTCACATCTGTTTATCTTCGCAGATCTCTGTCAAACATTGAATCACGACACGCTTACAATTTAACTTGTGACCTCCAAACGGGGATCAAGACTCTCACTTCTTGTAACTGTTTGAAATGTGGCGCAGCAGCGGTGAGAGTTTTTGTCAGCTTTGTTTTTTGTTTTTGCAGAGAGCCACGGGAGGCCGTCATGAACAAAACCTGCATGGAGTGCCACCCCGAGTGTCAGCGCATGAATGTGACTGCAACCTGTAGTGCGCCCGTACGTGTGCCACAACCACTAAACTGTTATTGCAAACATCCACCCGAAGAGTCACTGAGAATCAAAGAGCACCATGAATTGATGGTTACGCGGCATGAAATATGCTGTGCAAGTTTCAGCAGTACCAATTTCTCCATCAGCAGCCGCTTTAATCGAACATGACGCAACTGTAGCCACAAGACATGTTGTCTTCTGTATGAGAGGTGTGGCTGTGCGATCCTGCTGGTGAACTGTGTACTTTCTTACACCCATTTCTGAGGTTGTTGAAAGTAAGTCAGGATAACGTGAAGTATCTTTATTGAAAATAGAAACAGAAGACTTGAGAGAAAATATTAAAGGGTGCAATATGTAAGACTTTTACACTCCACTTTATGAACTGCACGTCCCATTCCAGTGGTGAAATACTTGATCCTTTAGATGGTTAGATGCTAGCTAGTGACACGCTAAAGTTAGGCCGCTCTTTTTCACACTTGGTGCTTGGAATAGCTGCCTAAACTGAAAGTGCACTTCGTCTTAAGAAAGCATGCAGTAAAGCTCTGACCTCAATGCTAGATAAGGGATTTGTGTACAGTATATGTATATGCAGAGCGTTTTAGGAACCCAGCTAGGCTAGCTGACGGGCTAACTGAGTTATAATCACCAACGAGATTATCTAAATGATCATGAATGTTAAAAACCCTATATGCAAATAAAACAAATGACGAATTATTAACAATATACATTTCCTTCAGTATTTTATAAAGGCTCTTGTGCACGTAAAAGATCCTGAGAGTTGGAAAGGTCAGTGTCCACATCAACAAAAGTGCCTCTCTCCTGCAGTTAGTAGCCTTGGCTTTAATTCCATGACCTAAAGAGACAGGAGCTTAAAAGCGTGTCAACCTTCTTACATATAACTGCAGCACTTGTTTGCACGAAGTGTTTCAATGAACAGATCTGTACCGACCGAAGCCCCTAACATGTCTATTAGGATATTCAGTGGTAAACATATGCATCTTTATGAGGGAGATCGGTGCAGCATGCTTTCGAGAAATTATTACTATGAGACACTGCGGTTTACATAATATTTACTACACCTCTCAAGAGAGCTGTAAACAAGTCTGTTCTATTTTTTTTTTTTTTTCAACCTCCAGGGTTCTGGAAACTGTACGAAGTGTGCCAACTTCCAGGATGGACTGTTCTGCGTGTCTCGCTGTCCCCAAGGCGTGCCAGGCGAGGACGACGCGCTGGTGTGGAAATACGCGGACGAGATGAAAGTGTGCCAGCTATGCCACAAGAACTGCACTCAAGGGTAAGAGCATTGTTCAGCCGACCCGAGAGCCGACACTACTTACTCCCTGTGTTGCAAACACTTGTCTGTCGTAATGTTGATGCAGAAACCTGATCCAAGCCCAGAAGGGTCAGCTGTGGTTATGTTGGCGCAGACAGGAGAGAGAGGTCTGCGCGCAGGATGAGGCAATATTTGCTGAGATAAATGAAGAAATTGGACCATTATGGAGGGATGATGTGGGCTGAGCAGTCAAAGAAAAATACCAGTGATTTTGCATTTACCACTGTAGATCATAGAAATTAAAGCAGGCTTAACATTGACTTAATATCTGGGGGCTGCAGATGTCGATTATTTTCATCATTGATTTATCTGTCGTTTATTTTCTACATTCATTGATTAGTTGTTGGGTCTGCCATGTCTGACAGTTGGTTCAATCTTCCGGTTTATCTCCATAACTATTTCCTTTTTTAAACCTGTGTGATGAAAGAATTTCAGCAGCATCCAGTATGTTCCTGAGCTTTAATAGAGGAACTTGACTATTTTGGCTCATCCATCTCAAAAAGGCAAAACATTTTAAATGTCAAACCTCCTAAAATGTAAGTTTAGAGTCGACACTGGATCAGATTTTAAGTGTAAAGTTTTGGTGCCACGGAATCAAATTTGATCCAGGTTTAGAGAAAAAACAAAACCGAGGTTTAAAGGAAGAAGTGTATATTAAATATTTCTTAATTTTAACATAAGGCAGTTCTAAAGTTTTGTGCAAGATAGTAAGTGATAGTGGTGCAACCCTGCCTATGTGAATATATCATTAGGAAATGATTAGTTCAGAAATTACACAGATTAAAATAAAGGCCTTGAAGTCGAGTCTCGTAGACCTGTCACAAATCACAGAGAGCTTGGGTGTCAACCATTGATTGATTGCCCAACATTTCCCTGATTGTTCAGCATGATAGGTAAACAATATAATATGTGACTATATAATGACATGGTGAATTAGATTTTTGCAATCAGAATGATGCATCACGTTCTTTGTATTGATTGTTTTACAGGTGCAGTGCGCCCGGTCTTGAAGGCTGCCAGACTATGAGGTGAGTAAATATAATAACACTGATAACTGATGCTGAAATAAAACACACCGAGTTCGGCTTTCTGATCTCATCTCTCCTTGTGTATTGAATTTGTACACGCGCTCTGTGTTCTGTCTATGTTCTTAAATCGGCCTCCACCTGTCTTTCAGAACCTCTGGTCTTTCCATGATTGCGGCTGGCGTGGTCGGCGGACTGCTGGCCGTTCTCATTGCGGGCCTGTCCGTCTTTGTGCTGCTACGCCGGCGCCACATCAAGAGGAAGAGAACAATGCGCAGACTCCTCCAGGAGAGAGAGGTAAGATGAGGAAACCTTGTTACCGCGCTCGCACGGAGACGTCAAGACATCATTATGCGGAGAGTGGGTTATTTCTGAGACGTCCAGGTTAATTTACAGAGACACGAGCTGTGCTGTGTGCGAGACAGTGTGTAAGATATTCAATCCTTCTTTTCCAGTTGGTTGAACCTTTGACTCCCAGTGGGGAGGCACCAAACCAGGCTCTGCTGCGGATCCTGAAAGAACCTGAGTTTAAGAAAATCAAAGTGCTCGGATCAGGAGCTTTTGGTACAGTTTATAAGGTAATAACACGTCCCAGGTTTATGTCTCCAAACACCTTGTTGTCAGAATTGCACTTCAGCACTGTGCTCTATTAAAGCTGGAGCTGCGGAGTGCTGAATGTGCCAAGTTTACATAACCAACACCCGCCAGTGTTTTCGCTCATCTACATCTGTTGTCAATTTTTCAATTAAAAGACACATTTTTAACTTGCCAGGTCACGCACGAGCGACTCTGCTTACTTTCAGTGCTGTGTGTGTGTGTGTGCGTGTAAATGTGTTTACACAGGGACATTGTGAGGACTTATCTTCAATATGGGGACAAAAAAACAGGTCTCTAAAAAGTTAGCCGCCTATTTTAGGGTTGATTGTAGGTCAAGGTCAGAGTAAAACCCTGAGAGAGAGAATGTAAGTCAGCACAATGTTCTCAGTACACAAAGTGTTCGTGCGTGCTCTTCAGTTCTGTCTTCGCAAGGACCAATTTTAGTCGAAGACCTTGAGAGTTTTTTGGAAAGTAAGCATATTTTTTCAAAAGGTTTATAGGAACCTTTCAACCAAAATCCACTTGTTATCTACTCACCCCCATGCCAGAGTGGAAAGACAGGTTGAGTTTTGCTGTCCACAAACATTTGTGGAGCTTCACAGCGAAAACAGCAGCATTCTCCTAGATAACTGACTATTTTTGAAATGTAAAAAAAAGAACAGAAAGATAACATAAAATGGCTCCATCATGCTCGTCTGGGGCAATCCAACTCTCCAGCAATTGATTTTAAAAAGTCAATATTTACACCCTCGATTCGTGGTCGAGCTTGTGAACCTTCTTCAGACAGGGTGCACGCTAACGCATTTAGCTCAGCAGCTACAGTGAAGATATTTCCTTAAAAAAAGGGGTGTAACAGCATTGCAAATCAATTTGGCATCTCGAGGCTCCCAGAGACTTGGCTCACGCTGGCCCAGCTGTATGGAGCCAGTTTATGTTTACATTTTTTCGGTCTAAAACAAATCCCCATTTACTACCTTTCTATGAATCTCTGGAAAGCTTTTGTGGGCTATGAAACCTCACGTGAGTTTCTATTGGCATGGGAGTGAGTAGATATTGACAGAATTTTCATGGTGAGCTGTTACTTTTAAGGTTGGAGTTAGGTCTGAAGTTTTTCACGCTACTGATTCATCGTCTATAGGAAGCCAGGCAATGCAGTCTGATAGCAGAGCGTCGCGTTTGCCCGCTCCTCATTTGATTTCAATTGAATTCATGTCAGCGTCGGTAACTGACGCTCTATATGCTCGCATCCGTGTGTCTGCACTTGTGTTAACTTGATGATTCATGTGTAGCTGCATATTGTAAAATAACAAACGCGTGTCCCTACAGGGCCTGTGGGTTCCAGAGGGAGAGGACGTGAAGATCCCAGTGGCCATCAAGGTTTTGAGAGAGGCCACATCACCAAAAGCAAACAAAGAGATCTTGGACGTAGGTTTACTGCTTTATGTGGACGATTTCTTAGTGTTACTGCAACACTGAGTCATGACTGAGAAGAGATATTTCCCAGACTGCTTCAGTAAAGTGTGTGCTACTGGGGGGGGAAACGACAGTGGAAATATAAATGTTAAAAACTCACTTTGGGTTGAGTAATTACCACAATATTTTGATTGAAACGGCTCTAAAGTGAGTGACCATTATTGCCTCCCAGATGTCAGTTTCACTGTGACGTGTCCTGTAATTTATAGCACATGCAATGTTATTGGAAACTAATGACCGCTCATTTTCCTCCTAATGGAGAACGTGTCATGTTCCCACACGGCGACCCTGTTTCGGCGGCTGTAGGAAATAGGATTAATTCACAGGAGGGCTGTGCGTGGGCGTCGGTGTGTAATCCAAGGCTGAGGTGTTCTGGAAAGGAATGCAGTTGTGAAGCCACACTGAGGAAGCAGCCTGCTCAGAACGCTCCGTTGAAACGGCTGAATGTGCACCTCAGATCCTGTGATTTTACGGCCGTGCTGCTCAGGCACTGTACATCTGGAGGCTGTGCTGGACATGCACGTCGTCTGAACTTCATGACTTCGGGGCATGCTTTTTTTGAAACAGCGCTTTGAAGCCTCTTTCCCATCAGACTGTCAGAATTACAGAGCTCCTAACAATCAAGCGGTTATTTGCTGAACAATTTTGATTCCGTAATAGGCACATAGGAAATATTTGGCATACTGGTAATGCACTCGTGACTGGAAAACCTGCTAAATATGGCTCAGTTTGAAGTGCTGTTTGCATGTTTCTACTTGTAGGAAGCCTGTTGTTGGTGGCCAGTGCCGATTATCCCCACGTTTTCTTTTTTTTTCTTTAAGTCGCTTTCCTGTTATGACAACTGAGAGTTTCCACTCTCGGCTAAGACGCATAAAATATGCTCGGCTAGGCATGACCGCTGCCAAGAAACTTATCACCCAACACGGATATCTGCAACAAATGTTCTGTTCCTTTGCTGTCAGTTTTCAGAACGAATGTTGGCGCTTCTTTCGACATTAATTCACTGATAAATAGAATAAGCTTTTTGCAGACAATTTCATTTAATCAGGGGTTTGTTTTGTCACCTCACTGCCCCCAAACACTATGAAATATTTATTACAAAAAAGGCATCCCCGTATGTCTCCATGTGCACCACAGGAGGCTTATGTGATGGCCAGCGTGGAACACCCCCATGTGTGCCGTCTGCTTGGCATCTGCCTGACCTCCACAGTGCAGCTCGTCACCCAGCTGATGCCCTACGGCTGCCTGCTGGACTACGTCAAAGAGAACAAGGACAATATCGGCTCCCAGTACCTGCTCAACTGGTGTGTGCAGATAGCCAAGGTAAGAGAGGAGCCACAGGAAGGCATCGAATTACATATTAGCGTCTGTTTAATGGGGCTGATGTTGTTTCACACACCTACAATAGAGTCAGGAATGTGTTTTTCTTTTTTTTCAGCTTCATTGTGTAGAATGATGTTGACAGTAACGGGCTGCTTTCACATTCATCTGGTTAAAGTGTACATTTTCTCTGTCCCTACAAGCTCGATTTGTGACATCACAAATAGTTTATAAAGCAGTGATGGAATGTAATCAAGTACCTCTACTTCAGTACTTTACCTTTTGATATTTTTTACTCTGTATTTATTTGATAACTTTAGTTACTCGTTACTTTGCAGTATGCACGCTGCATCAGAGCTAAAGCAGTTAATCTGACCAATAATCAGTCAACCCGAAGTATACAAACATATATGCAAATATGTGTATAACTGACTTTGACTTGTACTTTACTGTGAAGGAGGAGAGTAGGCGCCTGCTTTAGGATATTCATTTGGTCATCACCCTTTTTTTCTGCAAAAAAAAAGTGTCATAATCTTGTTAGATCATTTTTATGTATCGTTTATAAAGGTGTGGAGAAATTTTGACTGTCGCTCACTTCTAATAACATTACTGTTTAGCCTATATCTATGTGAATTGTATGGTCAAATCAAGTCAAGTTTCTTTAAATAGCACATTTCAGACAACCAGCGTTGACTCAATGTGCACTGTCCGTGACGGAATCATATACTGTACAATGCAATGAATAAAATGCAATGAAAATATCATAATAATAATAATACAGTGTGTGGGTCAAAAGGAAAGCAGCTGAGCAGTTCTGCAGAGCACGTCAACCTGTTTTGTTTACGTAACTGCTGGAAGGAACAGTACGTGCTGCCTTTAACTGCTGGGAAATATTATTGAATAATGTGACTCATCTGATGGTGATGACAAGTCGATGGCCACAGCACTCAGATCTTTCATCCTCCCTGATCAGGCAATTTTACCACGTTCTGAAATCCATATCAGATGTGAGATGATTAGTCATAACTTACATCATTGTTTGTTTGACAAAAGGGCATGAACTACCTGGAGGAGCGCCACCTGGTACACCGTGACTTGGCAGCGAGGAACGTCCTGGTGAAGACTCCTCAACATGTCAAGATCACCGACTTTGGTCTGGCCAAGCTCCTCAATGCGGATGAGAAGGAGTACCACGCGGACGGTGGAAAGGTTGGTTGCAGCGTTGTCTACAGCTTCGGCACGGATATTTCAGAAACGTCTTGAGTTATGGGATGTTGTCACGCGCAAACAAGCCTAAATGTCAACAACGTCATGTGTGCATTTATAGCCTGTTACGAATGGGCTGCTTGCCGGACAGATGACTTCCTGTAGATGAATGAATTTATTCCCTGTCACCACAGAGTATATTTTCGTTGTTGTAGATTGTATCTCATGTAAGTGATGCATTATAAATAGTTCTGCCAGTGAACTGGTTTCTAAGAAAAATGGCACATCAGATAAGCTCCTTCTCTTATCAGTGTTTCTTTGTGCAACCGAAAGCACTATTTGTCATCACAGTCTGTTCACTCACGGGGCAACCAATACATCTTTCTGTACCCAGTGATTTAATCATTTTTCCGTGACACAAGAATTCCTAAATCTTTGTATTCTTTAGATGAACTTGGTCAAAAATCAGTACTATTTCAATGTTATAAAACAATGTTCAGTTTCTGTCCTCAGCAGGGGTACAGATGTGCAGACTATCCAGTTCTTTGCAATGCATCTGGACAAAGCTGGACTGGATGACAACCATAGACAACTGCTACAGTTGGGATTTCCTTCAGTTGTTAGCGCTACTCTGATTCTGAAACATATTATAAATCAAACTGGACTGGATTTTTCCAGACAGGGGTTAAGCCACTGAAAAACATTGCAACACTCGGCTCTCATGAATCACAAAATGGTTAGTGTTTTCAACTTCATCCAGCTGCAGCCCCATCACAAACGCGAAGGAAGTTCCAAATGTGGCTCGGTGGTTCGTCACAGAAGAGGCCAAAGATTTAGTTTTACGTTCATGAATATTTTAGGCGAGGGATACAAGTTTTGCCAATACTAACGGAGGTAATAGAAAAATAATCCGACGCTCTGTAGTCTGAATCAAACTTTGATTCCCCTCACAACATACAGATGGATCATTTTTGTTATTGTACCATTCACAGTAAAAGCTCAGGACTGTACAGACTGCGTAACTGCCCAAATAGTTGTGCTTCAAGCATGTAAACAAGGTTATCGTTATTTATTTAGCCCGTAGTTTCTCAGATTGTTACCTTTGATAACAATTTCACATTTATTTTTGATCGGCAGTGAGCCATTGTCTTCAGCCACCGTCGTGCTGTGTACAAGTAGGTGTGTTTTGGAGGAAGGCGCGGTTTGACTCTCTAACTGCTTTACTTCCTCAACCACAAAGAAATGGGTGCGGTTTATAGGGGCCGCGGATTGTGCGGTCTGCAGCTGGACCCTTCTCAGCATTTTCAGTTCAATTCTGTAGACTGCAGGAACATATCTTCTGTGTTACTGGTCCAGCAAAGCTCATTGTCCAGATGTATTCAAAGGAACGTTACTTTGGTGGGTTATTATCATGTTAAGCGCAAATGTGCAGGTAAAAAGGCCCTTTATGGATGGCACTGCAATATCTGGAGATTATTACATCATCAATTTGTGTCCCACAGGTACCAATAAAATGGATGGCTCTCGAATCTATCCTGAACAGAACATACACACACCAGAGTGATGTATGGAGTTATGGTAAGTATTGTGCCTTTTATGTTGTAAATATATTTGCTGGTTCCAATTTCTGAAATGTAAGGATTTGCTACATGTCTTTGTTATTTTAGATCATAAATGAGATCTCTTTGGACTTTTGGACTTTTTGTTGGATGAAATAAGGAATTTCAGGATGTCTGTCTTGACATTTTATAGACAAATCAATTAATCACGAACATAATCTGATGATTTATCGATAATGTGATTGTTATTTGCAGTTCTACCTCTAACCCAGTGAGCCATGATGAACCTTACTTGCTTGGGTCTTTGTGTAACTTCATATATGTAAAACAGCTGAGCTTCTCCTCCGAAGTATTGGTGACAGTCTAACTAAAGGAAGATTTATTCATCGCTGAATAAAGTGTTATAACAGCAGGCCGAGGGAGGACATTTTAAAGATTCAGATAGGATGTTGTTTTTGGATCCGATAACGCTTGTCAACATTTTTAAAGCACAAAATGAGAAGCGGGAACGTCTTGCAAGCATCTGCGCTTTCAGGACACTGGCCGCACACACACACACACACACACACACAGACACACACACCCTTACACACCAGCAGCAGTCTCAGATGGACAATATCACATCAGAAGAGACAGTTGGCACAACCTGCATAAACGGTTTCTTCCAGCTCAGGAGCTCATATATGCACAGATGCTTTCACACACACACACACACACACACACACACATATATACACATAGCTTTCTTGTGTGGGCCAGCTTCCAGATCTTCTTTCCCGGGGGTTTGATCTTGCCTTCCGCTCGATATGGCAAAAGCATCAGCAGACCCTGGCAGAAGTGACGGGCTTCCTCTCCTCCTTTTCCCTCCTTCAGTTCCTCCAGCACAGAGATGCATCCTGCTAACTCCCACTCCTGCGAGCAGAGCCAATTTGTCAACATTTCTATTTTGATACACTGTGTGTTATTTGGAAAGCTCACATCCTGTCACTCTCATTCCTTCTCTTTTTATCGGAGGGAAAACAAAGCGGATGACAGCTCATCATCAGACTGACATATACATCAACTGTCCTCCATCTGTAGGTGTAACAGTCTGGGAGCTGATGACATTTGGTACCAAACCATATGATGGGATACCGGCCAGCGAAATAGCCAGAGTCCTGGAGAAGGGAGAGCGTCTGCCTCAGCCACCAATCTGCACCATAGATGTCTACATGATCATGGTGAAATGTAAGCTTGGTGGGATGCTGGTTGAAACCCTGTGATCTTGATTATAAACTTGATTAGTATAGCACCTTTCAGAGTTATTAACATAAAAACTGAGATTTTAAATTGATGTAAAGCACTTTGTAAACTGGCTTTAGAAAGAAATTATATAAATACGGTTCTACTCACTTGCTTACTTGTCTATCTACTCATCTTCGAATGAATCTGTTGATGTGTCCGCACAGGTTGGATGATCGACGCGGACAGTCGACCTCGTTTCCGAGAACTCATAGCAGAGTTTACCAAGATGGCTCGGGATCCGCCTCGTTATCTGGTCATTCAGGTGTGGTGATACCTCAGATCTTAAATCGTCACTTGAATTGTATCGACATGTTGAACACACAAATCTGACCAGGTGAATTGTATTTCCAATCGCAGGGTGATGACTGCATGCACCTGCCGAGTCCCTCGGACGCCAAATTGTACCGCAGCCTGATCAGCGGGGAGGACATGGAGGACGCGGTGGATGCAGACGAGTACCTGGTGCCACATCACGGCTTCTTCAGCAGCCCGAGCACCTCCCAGACCCCGCTGCTGCACTCCACGGTAAGCTGCTGCTTCATACAAAAAAAACAAAAAAAACACAGTGAAAGGATTTAGATCAGTGTCTGTCCACCTTCCTGTCCGTCTCAGGTGACATTTGTGGTATCATGGCATCGCACGCACGTGTAGGCAAAATAATCATGTAGTGAACAGCAATATAATTCATTAATTTAACTGGCTTCTGCCTGTAGAACTACCACAAGGTGTCGTAATTCTACAGGATGGGCATCCTACAGTACTGGTAAACATCACAGTATGTACGATTGTCCACCCACAGTAGCATTACAGATGACATTGACTGACCTAATAGTGTGCTTCTATTAATAATCAAAGGCCTCATTTCACATGTGCAATCCAATACACTTCATTAACCCCTTGGTCAAATTCATAACCTGCCTGGTAGTATAGAAAGTAAAAACTCAGCCATTTTCACCAGCTGAAAAATAAAAGTAGTGTGCATATTAGTGGATCAATAACTATAATTAAATAATTAAATGTAGTGCACATTATTCTAATATGGGCCATTCTACATCATGAATAGTTTCCTTGGTTCTTTGAGGATATTACGATGCCTTTAGTTTAGTACTTTTATTTAAGCATTTTTAATGCAGGATTTTACTTGTAACAGAGTACTTCTACACTGTGGTATTGCTGTTTCCACTTAAGTAAAATGTTACTCTGAATGCTGGGAGCTCAACCAAGGATATTTCCAAGAAAAAAACATTATTAAAAAAATTGTGGCTGCAAAATGTTTGACTCCACTGGTGGCCCTGGCCTACATTTAGTCCATCTAATGTCATTTTACAATCATCCACTCAAAGACGGTTGGAAATTTGGAAAAACACAAGTGACTTTGTTCCACGTGTGTCACAAGTAGGTCAAATCTGCTCAGTTTTCTTTGCTCGACTCCACAAACAGTCTAGCCTCCCAGGTCAGAAACTTAACTGAGGTGAATAGGCTGTGCTCTCTTAAAGTAACAGTACACAGATACTAAAAAATGAATGAAATCGCCTAGTCTAGACGTAACATGTTAAAGTTAAAGTCAAATATTATTAAAGATCTATTCACTCATTCATTTAAATTACTTTACTTTTGCTATTCAAAAATTCAAAAGGTATAACTCTGTGCTTGATAATAAAATGAAATGAAATTTACTGAAATCACTTCATGTGTTCACATCTATATGAACAAAAAGACCCAATTCTACCACCACATTAGAAATTACTACTCTACAGTTGTTGCTGGAAAATTTTAGCAGCTGTTTTAGCCAGAATGAGCCAAACATTGTATTGACATCACATTTTTTGTTCTGAACTTTCAGCCTCAATAGAGTCAACTGAGAAAAAGTGAATCGGTGCACGTAATAAGGCACAGATCGTTTCACTACAGACGCACACACACACACACACACACACACACACACACACCAGGCTCACTCAATTTGACCTCCTCTATCCAAACACTGAGAGAGGAATACCAGCTGTGTCGTAGGCAGAGTTTCTCAGAAAAAAGCTGCATATAATTGATTAAAATCAAGAAATTGCACCTCATGCACCAGCGGTGCTATACTTCACAAACATGGAGACGTTAAATTGTGCTTTTTTAACTCCGTTTTGGGAAATGGGATCTCTGCATAAATCATTACCCTGTGAGTCAGACTGGAAATCAACGTCTCTCTCTTTTTTTTTTTTAAGCTCGTCAAAAGCAATTAGCTTCCACTTGAAGCAGCAGAAGCAGACTGTTAGACTGAACCCATGTGATCGCACAGCGAGTACGGTCAAAGTAATTGTTCTCATTCTAAGTGGCCAGTTGTACCTGGTCTGAACCCTGCCGGACTCGGTTGCCCTCATTCTCTTTTATAGTCACCACTGGGAACTATTTCTCCTCTTCCTGACCCCCTACCCACTCATCCTCATCATCATCCCCTCTCCCACGTTTCCTCCCAGGTGCCCTTTGATTGATGAGGGCTGAACGAGCAGAACTGTTCTACCTCAGGTTCAGTGAAGGCCGTGCGTAGGTCTACCTGGGATCACTGCCGACCACTGACAGCCTGGTTAGCTCATATCAGCTTTAAAAGTTTGATTACCTTTGCAGGCAACCAGGCGAACTTTTTAAAATCTCTGTCCAACAAAAGCTCAGCGTAAGCCTGCTTTTGTCATATCACCGTGGGGGCATTGACCGTGATGGGTCGAGTTTTTTTTTTACAGATGGCCGCTCCTTCTGCGTGTTTAATTTCCTTTTCTTGTTGAAAGTAATTGCATTGCCACAGCTGTCACTCTCTCCTCTTCATTCGCCTGGTTTCCATGGTTTTAATGGCGTTTCGCAGTCCTTTGACTGGAGAGTCTGACAGACACAACAAAGCTTGTCACACTGCCTGGATGAATATGAATCTGCTCAGTGGACGTTTATTTTCGATCCTGATCGGCTTGTACTGAGATGACAGCCATGGCTCCCCGGGCTACATAAAAGCACATGACGATCACCACTGAAAGGGAACTTGTTGTCCCCTGAGAGGCTTTAAAATAAGTCAAACTGACCGAAAGAAACACACTCACTTAGAAAAAAAACTTTACATAAAAGGGGGAAGTTGGGATTAAAGACAAAGTGAAAAAACAAATAAAAATGAAAGATTTGCCAAAAGTGAACTAAAAGCGAGCACAGCAGACAATGTGAAACTGCCTGTTACTCTTTTTCACTAAGCATCTTCTTTTATGGATAACAGAGGCATATTCAAATGTGTTATGGACCTATAATACAGTGTCCTTCTCTGCAGTCACTCTGGCTTAATCATGAGAAATTAACTGAGGTTTATATCATCTGTTTTGCAGAGCCTTAACAGCAGCATCGGAACGTGCCACGGCAGAAATGGCTTGCTGGTAAGAAAAATCAATCTCTTAAACTGCACTTGAAGATAATCACCCTGCTCTCTGCGTTATTTTTCACAGACTGCCACGGGTCTTAAAAAACCTCTGTTCTTTGTTGCAGAATGGATTGCCGAGCAGAGATGGAAGCATCGTTCTCCGGTACATTCCTGACCCCACCGACAAAGTTTTTGACAACGCCTTCCAGCCAGCTCCAGGCAAGTATCCTCCGGCTCCAAAAACCATCACTTATATCATTCAGTGTATCACAATAGAGCTCTCCCATCGTCCGTGCTCGACTCGGTGAGGTGGGGGACATCTAGTGGACAAGATGTGTATTGCTCCTTGCTGAAGAATGCAATATATGTATGATAACCATCTGTGTATTTACCTGCACCTGTTATTAGATTAGATTTTTTGAAATCTAAAAATTCTAGCATCAGTCAACTGATGAGCAGCAACTTGCTTAGCGCACAAGTTTTAATTGTTCTTTTCCCTTTTCACAACATCAGAGATCAGCTGTTCATGTGGAAAAAATACCTTATAAACACAACGCCTTCTGACATTAAAATAACTTCCTCAAAACTGCATTAGGGAATTTTTTTCTACAGAATCGGAACTGTTTATTGCCATGTGACATGTGTTGGTGTATAACAATAAACATAATGGAAGAATAAAGAAGTATAAACAGATCGAGGAGCAAAAGACAGTCATCGTTATGTTATAGAGAGTAAGGAGTAAAGTGGGGTTAGATGTTGTTAGGATAAGGCCTAATTTGGTTCCTGTTAAAATAAGTGTAATGGTTTGGATGGAGCTGTCCACAATGAATGGAAGTCAATATAAAGTCCTTAGAAGGTCCATTCCACGTTGAGCAATGTGCAAGAAACAGGTTTATGTAAAATTGGTAAAAATCATTGTAGCAGTTATTTCGAGGAATGAAGCTCCACAAACTACTTGAATCCACTTGTTGAAGGTTCCCAGTCATCCAGGTCATGGTAAATCTAAGTGCTGTGTCAAAGGCAACTGGATTCATTTCAGTTTCTTGGAAGCAATTCATCTACTAATCCAAGAGGCTTCTTCAGTTCTAACTAACTGGAGAGGAGTTGAAAGCTTTCAGACTCTGTGTGGGAGTGTTCTTACAGTCGTTAATGGAACATGTGAGCTCTGAGTTTAAGAGTCATTAGGGCCCCTTGTGTCTCGTTGATTCAACCGGCCTTCATGTGGGTTGCTAGGGCTAGGTGAGCCCAGGTGTGAATGGTTGTCAAACTATCTGGGGAGGGAACACAGTACAACATTGTAGGTGGGTGATAAGTAATCGTAGGCTACCTGCTCTGTTCAAAGATGGCCGTTCCAGTTCGAGGTGGATGGATTCTTTTACTTCTCTTTTAAACCGTCTGTCTTCTGTAGCCAAGATGTTCACATTGTTGTCCTCCAAGGAATGATTTGTCTCCTTCAGATGTAAGTGGACAGCAGAGTCTTGACCTGAGGAGTTGACAATTACGATGTTGTTACGTTTTCTCGTCCCCTCCTCTCTTTCTGCTCTGGATCTTTTAGTGGTTTTGACAAAGGTCCGGTCTGAGTAGCCACAGTTTTTAAGTGCTCGCATGAGGTGCTGCTGTTCCTTCTCCTTCTCCTCAATCCTACAATTTCCATAATGCGTCTTCATAACGTATTTGTGTTAGACTCTACCTGCCTTGAAAAAATCCACCACTTTCAAACTCCATGCCTCCAGTTTTGAACACAGACCTTTTTGTCAAACTTTTGCAGTCTCCAAGCTCCAAGAGACAATAACGATGTAATGATTAGCAGTTAATGACCTGAAACACGCAGCACTATCATTATGTTTTGTTTGGTCTTATAAACGACTTGCTGCTTCCTGTTTCAGCTGTGCATTCACTTAATGAGAAACCAGCCAACGTCCTCACTAATGTCACACACTCTCTTACAGACTACATGAACCAGAACGGCGTGTCAGATGTGATGAATCCCATCTACCAGCACCCTGGTCCACCCCGCACCATCCTCCCCACCATCTCCTCAGACGACGCAGAGACGGAGTACCTGAACTGCTTTAAAAACGGGACCAACGGACCCGAGTACCTCAACGAAGTCCAGTCCCCCGCCATCCTCCCGCTCACCTCCAACGGCACGGTGCACAGCGGTCAGAAATATCAGCCCCAGAACAGCATAGACAACCCTGATTACCAACAGGATTTCATGCCCACCTTCAAGACACACACTAACGGACACATCCCAGCAGCGGAGAATGCAGAGTACCTGGGACCAGACTGAGGACTTAGTGGATACAGACCAAGAATTAAGAGACGTTTTCTGTTCTATTAAATAAGGGCATTGATGTCTTGGCTGGGAAAAGCATAGTTAAGTGGTACCATCGATTATCATATATGTTGTATCCTGTCTTAAGGAGTCAGGTGACACCTTGTGCAGCTTCCCGTGTTGCATGCAGTTACGCAAACCCCCCCCTGTCATTCCAAAGAGTTTTAAACTTACCACCAAACTACAAAAGGCTCTTTCTTGATGAAAGCTGGACTGAAGCTGACGTGACTCAGTTGACCTGAGAGTTGCTGGACCAGATGTCGGGAGAGAAAGTGAAAGTCTATTCTGAAAAATTTCAGAAGTTGACAAAAATGTCTCTTAAAGGCAAAAGGCCTCCATTCTTTAGGAGGCAGAAGCTCTACCGCAAAAAAAAAAGAGGAACTGGCAGCTCACACCAAAAAAAAACCAACCTATGGTACATGTGTTGCAGAATCACAAGTCAGATACGCAGTCAGTCAGCTGTATTGTGGAACTCAAACACACAGTTGTGCTTTCACTTGACGCCGATGTGACACTTCAGAACATTTTTTTTGCGCTGAAGTCAAGATGATTAAAGGGAGGTTGAAGTAGGGATGCACCGATATGGCAGCCAAACATATTATATTATTATTTATATTATTTTTTTATTAGCTGATATTCGGCTTGTTGACTGCTGTTTGGAAAATGATCTTCACAGATTGCAGGGGTTGATGTGTGATTATGTGCACATTCCTGAGTCACTGGCTCGCGGCCTCCCCGCCATCAGTCTTTACGGCTATGTAAGCACTGGCAGGTAACGGTGTAAAAAGGTTTTATAGCAGCTACTTCAAAAAGCTAGCTCCTTTTCCTGTTAAAGAAGGTTCTATTAAAGGTTATTTAAAGTAGTTGTGTGATCAAATCATGCTCTGCAAAGATAGTAATGAAGGGCAGAAAGACTGTAAAACTGTTTTATTTTTTCCCTTTCACAATGAAGACGTCTTGTTTCCCTGGCACAGAATGGGAAATAAATAACCATAAAAGCATCAAAAAAAACAACAACAACCAAATATTTGGCAGTCAGCTGTATTCACACAGCAACCATTTTCAAATCATACTCTGGTTGGGAAGCTCAAATGCTGACAAATTGTTGTCATTGTGTTGCTTCCTGATCATCAGCAATACCAAGAGATGGTGACTTATTCGTCAGATTACCTAAATTTATATTGCCTTGCAACCCTACAAAACAGTAGTATGACATATGAGCTTCCCACTCGGAGTGTGACACAAGAGGAAAATGTCATGTGAATGTGATCAATCAGCCAAATTGTTATTTTTAACCCCGGTCATCGCCCATAATTTCACATT
>CAEMYA010000024.1:12996259-13018246 GCA_903131615.1 Diplodus sargus
TATCTTTTTTTTTTTTTTTCAGAGCAGAGCTTATCAACCTTCTACTGATCAACACTCAGCGAAAGCAAAACTAAAACGCTCGATAGCAGCAGAGGGATTAGAACCACCACCTCCAAATGCATTTCAATTAAGTTTTTTACAACATTTTGTTTTGTTTTTTTCCACCTGAGAACTGAACTGTCTTAGGTCATGTGAGTTAAAAATTTCCTGTATGAACATGAGTTGTTTTATTTTGAACGGCTCCCGTCGCAAACTGAGAATGTTTCTGACATTTGTGCTCTGATGTATCGATATCATTACCTGGAGACTTTCCGCTGTCTGATTTTCTTTTCTTTGTTGTTGTTTTTTTTTAAACAAAGGTGTAGACTGTTGTTTCACACAGGGTGTTGACGCCATATCTACCGATCTGCTCCTAGCTTTAAAGTCTTGTAGTCTTGCAAGAGCATTAACTTTTTCCAATACTGTTCCTAGTTTTAAAGGAATACACTATTGTAGCAAACCTGTAAGCCTCCTTTTTGCAGATTTTACACAGGTACATGTACATAAAACAGTGATTTAATGCTGCAATATAAACCCCTGAATAGTCACCTATAATTTATACTCAGTACACAGTTTTGTCACATCATACGTGAATATGCACTTAATCTTGATTGTGATTATTTCATTCAAAAGTGAACATGAATAAATCTTTTTTTTTTCTATGGAAACACATTTTGCTTTTCTTTTCTTTTTTCCTTTCCTCCCCCACAGCTTTATCTGGTTAATGGTGGGAGCCTGAAAGGATTCACTCATCGGCTCTGTCTTTTTATCTTAATGCCTGCAACACTTCAAGGAACACCCTGATGAAGTGCCTTTAGAGGATAATCAGCAAAACGAGAGCCCGTACTTTGAATGTACCACTGATGAGATGAAGGGAGCGTGACTGAGAATTGGGGGCCAAAATCTCATCGTATACACAGTGTAAAACAATGGCTTTTATAGTTTAGATAGATCAAAGGTGTGCTTTCAAACATTTTTTATATATCTTCCTTTACGTTGCTTATTCAATTGCTCATCTCCTAAGTGACTAGATTAACTTCTATTAGGTGGCTTCATTCTTAACTACAGGGAAACTGAGTGATTCAGGATATTGTGCTTTCTGCTGTGTTCAGGACAGAAGAGAATCATTTAAAAATTAAAATGTTGACCTGAGGGGGAATGTATTATACGAAACACTCCAATTATAATTAGCCCCAAGCTCGGAAAACAGCTCACACAGCAGATTTTGAGGTTAATTAGAAGAGTTTAAGTCAAAGACTGTTGAATAAAAAGTCAAATATTGACTTATTTTGTTGGAAAAAGTTTATATAATATGTTAGAATTAGATCTGGGGGGTGAATGGTTCGATTGGGTTCATGTTCATGTAGGTTTTAGAGATGTTTGAGTTACGGATCCAACTTGGAGAAATGGAATAAGGACATGCAGGTTAAATGTTCTTGAGTTTAGATAGAAAGCATCTGAAGGTGTCAGATCTTAATATTTATTAATGATACTGAGTAGCTAGCTAAGCAGTAGTCAAAGCGAAGAGAAGAAACATCATGAGATTACATTAAACGTTTAACACAAAGAATTGTCAGTTAAATGCTCAGCTGATCTGCTTCATCAGCACTGTTTGGGTGTGCTTTGATCAGATTTGATTGACAATTTCCCCAAACTTTATTCAGAGAGACAAGTCCTTAACAAAAACAGAGTCGAGGAGGATGTGTTCACATGCAAACATAAAAAAAAGAGAGCACATTAATCAGATTGAACGACGGGCCTCTTGCCAGAAGCTGATGTTGTGTCAAAGTAGTATTTAATGTCATTGGTGAGTAATACAAATCTGGGATTTAATCAGCATATTTTCATTCGTAGATGTGTTTCATTCCAATGTTATTAATAGTTAGCAATTATTCAAATACGTATTTTTTCTCTTATTTTTCACATAACCACAATAATTGTGATAAAAGCTGAATTGTTATAATTTTAGCATCCAATAGTAACGTAATATTTAACAACACATGTAGGAATTTTTTTCACAATAGGGTCCGTGGCTAGTTTTCATTCATTGTCATAACACCAGAACAGTAAACGTATCTGTGAAGCTGTGAAGTCTTCATTGGGTAATGTTTTTAATGTGTAATATCAGGAAATAACCTTCCTTTTTTAATTAAAGGAGATTCAAATACACATACATTTATAGTGTGTTCACTAATTAACTAATCTGCAAGGTTTTTTGTTAGTTTGTTTGACTTTCTTTTCTTAAACTATGTAACTGGAGTTGAATGGCATTGTCGAGTGTCTATAGTACTTTTTGCCTTGACTGCTAACTCAAATGTTTTTTTGTTTTTTTTATGTTTTTTTTAACATATTTTTGTTCTTGTGATTCAAAGTTTAAGTTCAAAACAACATCGCTCATAATGATAGGTTTTCAGAGCAAATTAATTACAGCGTTATCTAATGCAGTCATGGTTTCTAGGTGTGGTTCGTCCTCGGCGTCTCGCGGTGGCAGCACTGAGAGAACATTTTGTCTCCGCCCCTGACAAATAAACCGACGAAGAAGACACCATCAACAAGATATGCGAAAGTTCAACAGGGCTGTCACTTCGATTCGATCTCTACAGTAAGAGGGATGGGAGTCTTACCAGGGACAAGCTTTTTAACTGTACTTTGCCTCATCATACTCCTGTCGGAGGGACATTTTCGATGGGTAAGTGTAACTTAACGTCCGTGCTCGTGACTAAAACATGACTCAGCTCGGGCTGCAGTTGTCAGTGTGGTGTTTATCCAAGTGGGTTAGCGAAACTCAGCTTCAGGTCGGGAGAGCTATTTGAGGTTTCAGCTCTTATTTATCCCAAGCAAAAATAGCGTTAGCCTGTACTTGTCTTAACAGTGGCGTAAACATAGGAGCTAATGTTATTTCAAGTTGGGAACTGGAGCGGTGTCGTAACGTTAGCGAAAACAGACGTTAGCTGTGACATACCTCGGAGACAGACAGTGGTGATACAGGTTGTGTCCCGGATCCAGAGCCGGTGTCTCGAAAGAAGTTTTCGTCTGTCACGTCTGGACATATTTAAAACACCACCCTTTTCAACTAGGTATCATAACGCTGAGTTAAACGTGTTGCAGTTTGTGTTGTTGCTCACGAAGCTGTATTTGAAACACGTCGAAATCTTCAACGTTAGCAAGTTATAGTTAGTTGCAGACGTTAGATGGGTTGGGTGCTAGCCTGATAGCTAGCTAACGCGAAATCAATTATTCTGTCGATGTTTTAAAACTCTGGGTTAAATCTTCTTTTGGAAATACTCCTATGGGAAAACCTAACTATGGGAAAACAAAGAAGTCTATATACCGGTATTAAATGTCCCAATAGTCATAATAAATAAGAAATAAACAGGTAAGTACATATAAATTACAAGAGATAGACGATAGAATATGTGGAATGATGAAGGTAATTTTTGCAAAATGAGTAACATCAGACAAATGAGTGACATACACTGCTCAAAATTAGTTAGGGGTATTTGGGATATTTCAGTGTTTCGCTTGATTGTTTGTTCTGACATTTGGTCCTTGACTTTAATTTCATTTTATCCATGAGCATGCATAGATGCACCCATATCCCAATACCCCTAACTAATTTTGAGGAGTGTAAAAGTGTGTTTGTACAACAACCACCGGCACAATGTTATTAAAGATTTGTCCTGTTACCGTTCAATCAGGAAACAATACATTATGTTAATCCAATCGTATATTGTTCTTATTCTGTTGAAGATGTCATTTTAAAACAAACAGGACCATACCATGTGTCCCTCCTCCATCCTTTGATTTAATCAGATGTAGATAACCACTCTCTATCTCTATACTCTCTCTCTCAGTATTTCAAAGGTAATCAGGTCAATGCACTTCAACGTATAGAACTACGTCAAACCTGTGGGTAAAACATCAGATCTGAATTTGATTAATCATGACAGTTTCTACAAGATTTCAGCAAATTGTAAAAACAACAGGGATGTGGGATTAGTGAAAACTATGATTATTTGGATAAGCAGAAAGGAGTTTAAGATACTGTCTGTGTCTTTAGCTCGGTTGGGGTTCGTACATCAGGTTTCTGTTATGCTTATGATGACCTGTTTTGAACAAACCTTGCAGGGTTCTGGTTCCTACTCAATACAGACAAGTCTTATAAAGCTAGTTCTGATTCTTGCAAGTGGACTTTGGACGACCCGTTAGTATAGTTACATGGAGAACTGGCCTCGTATGCAGCTGCATCAAACTCCCAGTTAAAGAAATAATTACATTTGAAGGCTGGCCTTGAACTCGGCCTCACATAGCACAAGTAGGACAGAGTGTTACACTCATAAAAAAGTTTTGTAGAGTAAGTGAATCAACTTCCCTAAGTCACCCCTCCAAATGAAGAACACGTGAGAACTCTGATGCTGAATAGACAGATCATGGAAAACTTTGCCAGCCGAGGCTATAAATAGTACTAAAATCGCTTTAAACATGTCTTAATTGTGTGTTATTGTATTTTCACAAACACGGTAGATTTACAGCAAATATTTCAAGAGCTCAGTCAGTCTTGATTGTAGGCATAACAACATCAGCTGAATGCTGTTATGTTGCCATAGCAGTCTGACCACAGTTCTCCTTTTTCTGGCCTTATTTTGACGGGTTAGTCAAGATAAAACTGTGCGATGTGACTAAACGGACTGTCTTTGTCCAGGCTTACTCTTGAAATGCATTTTTTTTAAAAATTGTTTAGAAAAGGTTTGTTTTTTTTGCAGAAGTGAAATTGGTATTTTCACACATTCAAAGCACGAGATTCTAGAAACACAGGATATGAAACAACCCCAGAGGTTAAATCTGGCAAATATAAAACCTCAAGGTGTAAAGGAACATCTTTGACTTCAGATCAGACGGCTTAAGTCTTTTTAAGCAGCTCAAAATAAGTTGCATGGTCCACAGCAGCCTTAAGAAGTCAGTACATTTGGGCTATCTCTGAATTTTGTGAGTAAGACCTTGTTCTCGTCCACACAAGATTTAAAAAATCTGTCAAAAGCGAGATAAGATTCAACAGACTCCGCAGAAAAACATTAATATTCTGTATGCAGACCAGAACACGGAAACAAAGGGGCCGAATACTGCACAAATGATCATGCTTTTTCTGTTGTCTTTGGGTCAGGTTGAGGCCCAGCACTGCGTGTGGTACGGCGAATGTGGGGAGTCCGAGAAGGTGCCCGGAAAAAAGTACAACTGCAAGTACACTGGTCCTGCCCGCCCGCTACCCTCTGAGGGTTCTGAACTTCTCACGGTACAGACACTGTGTGGATGCTTTTTGTCTTGTTATTGCAGATATCTGATGCTCAAAACAATGTCTTGTAACGCACTTCTGCTTTTCACCGTGCTTTATTTTTTTCACTACGGAAATTTTCTATCAAACTGACGTCATCCGGTTTGTGTTTGTATGCAGGAACTTTGTCCCGGGTATGACTATGGAAACCAAAGCCTCTGCTGCAATGTCGACCAGTTGCGCACGCTTAAAGGGAGCCTCCAGCTGCCCCTTCAGTTCCTGTCTCGGTACGCACTGCTTTTATATCAAACTAATGAAGCACATGACATGCTTGGAGGGGCATAATCATTCCCCTCTTAATTTCGGAGTACAAAGAGTTTTTTGTTTTTTTTAAATCTCTCATTAAATGCGCTGCTCAAATGTTGTATGTTGTTTTGACACACAAGCCTTGGCTTTCCATGTTCCAAATAATGGGTTAGATACTGATTGGCTCACAGGTTTAATGACCTATAATTTATTATATAATAAATTATTGGTCATTAAACCTGTGAGCCAGTCAGTCATATGTAATAATTTATATGCTTTATTATCTTTGTGGACTTTATTTCACTGCGTTTGTAATTGCCTTGTTTTTTTCCCTTGCATCTATAACACACTCTCAAATTGTATTGTTCTTGTTGTATTACTCTAATTCTCACACTCTTAATGTCTGTGCACAGGTGTCCCGCCTGTTTCTTTAACCTGATGAACCTTTTCTGTGAGCTGACATGCAGCCCCCACCAGAGTCAGTTCATGAATGCCACCGCATTCAACGGGACCAATGTGGTGGAAGTACAGTACTATGTTGGGCAGACATTTGCCAACGGTGAGTTCAAAGCCAGATGCTGGTTGCGATATGAGAAACGGCTTCCGTCTTTGATTTCATGACATGTCAGGGAAAACTTCATCAGTTCCCTATTTAGTAACATAGTCATGCTGTCAGTTGTGTAATTGTGGGGATGACTAGCAGTCATAACTGTTCAATTTGTGTGGGCAAAAAAAAAATGGGGAATGAAGATTTAACTTGATAGAAAACTTGACCTTTTCCCTTTCAGCCATGTACAATGCCTGTAGGGACGTCCAGGCACCATCCAGCAATGTGCCGGCCCTATCGCTGCTGTGTGGGAAGGATGCAAAGGACTGCAACGCCACTAACTGGATCCAGTACATGTTTGATATTAACAACGGACAGACGCCCTTTCCTATCATCCCGATATTCTCAGGTTAGTAAACTTGTTCTGCTTCCCTTATGCAATTTAAATAGATGCTACACCTGAAGCTCTTTGTATGATTAATTCACTGTGCCATTTCCTTGCATCAGATGTCCCGGTGTCTGGCTACACCCCCATGAACAACAAAACATACGCCTGTACCGAGGGCCTGGAGGACGGTTCAGGTCCCTGCTCCTGTCAGGACTGCACAGCCGCCTGCGGCCCCAAACCTGTGCCCCCTCCTCTTCCCCCTCCCTGGACAATCCTTGGCATGGATGCCATGACTGTCATCATGTGGATCTCTTACATGACCTTCCTGCTCATCTTTGTTGGAGCTGTACTGGGAGCTTGGTGTTACAGGTAAGGGACCATTTGTGATTTACTCTGTTAGAATCCATGCGTTGTACCTGCAAACGCTCACCCGCTGAAAAGTAACATGTTGGTTCTGATACATGCTTTAGAAGTTCATATTAAATTTGTTTTGTGTGGTTCCTTGTGCATACAGGAAGCGGACAATCATGTCTGAGTATGGCCCCATATTGGACAGCAATAACCCCCTGTCTCTCAACAGTGACAACCCTGACCAAGGTATTGTAATGCATGATAAATAGTCAAATTGCGGTGCTTCTGAGGTGAAATAATTATGTTGTTGTATCATTGCTGCAACTAACTCCCAGTCTGTCTCCCATCTTAGTAAATGCATCTTGCTGCGAAACACTTGGCGAGCGCTTCGAGAATTATCTGCGGACCCTCTTTAGCTCCTGGGGCTCCTTCTGCGTGCGCCATCCCTCTGTGGTCATACTGGGCAGCCTGATACTGGTGGTCGCCTCTTCTGGGGGTCTGTATTACATGCAAATCACCACAGACCCCGTCGAGCTGTGGTCGTCACCCACTAGCCAGGCTCGCCAAGAGAAGGACTACTTTGACAGCCACTTCGGACCCTTCTTTAGAACAGCGCAGCTCATTATAACCACCCCGCTAAATGACACGTTCCTTTACTCTCCATACTTTGGAGGATCGGACGTCCCATTTGGTGCCATCCTGGACAAAGACATCCTGCACCAGGTGGGAAATGATCATTAGCAATAATTTGTCATTAAAGCAAAGGTTTGTTTTGTATGACACCAGCAAAGCGCATCTGTATCTCTGAAACTGTGGTTTAATAGTTCTCCTTTCTTTTTCTTTTTCTGCCCACATTTCTTTCAAACACAGGTGTTGGATCTGCAGCTCGATATCGAAGGCCTTGTAGCCTCATACGAAGGACAAAACGTCACCTTGAAGGACATCTGCTTGGCCCCGCTGGCCCCGTACAATGACAACTGTACCATCTTAAGTGTCCTCAACTACTTCCAGAACAGCCACGCTGTGCTAGACCACTCTATTGGAGACGAATTCTATGTTTATGCTGACTTTCACAGCCACTTCCTCTACTGTGTCAGGTGATTTCTTTTTTTCTAAAATTGGTTCTAAAGTTCAATAATTAGATTTAGATTTGGTTTTGATACTACTTAAAAATTGATTGGATTATGAAGTTGATTATAAAGTTCCGTTAACTCAAGTCTCACTTTTGTTTTTGGAAAAATTTGCATTGATCTCACTGTAACAAAACTTCTAGTGTGTGGACTAACATGGCATCTCCTGTCATAAAAAAAAGAATCTACCTCTATAAGTAATCAGTACAAATTGTTATTTGTTAACGTAAATGCTCGCTATGCACTTACAAAGTCTTAAATTTACCTGCAGAAACCCTGTTGTTAGACATCTTGTTTGCTAGCAGAAATCTGCTGTAGGTCCAAGGTTAAAACGTCTAGAAAACCGCAGTGTTGAAATCGAACACCTGCTGCTCACGAGGATTTACTTTTTCTAGATGCTGTTTTTTTTTTTTTAAGAACGGTTGTTGGGGTTGAGAGTCTTCTTGAAATAGCACAATCACACTTCCTCATCGGCTGTCATGTAGTTGTGACCTGCCAAGGGACTGCAGATGTAAATTAGCTCTAAGCTAACTCTGGTGCAACGCATCAAATGGCAGCATTTATGTTTAGTATTGTACACAGTCCCTCTAGGAATGAAATAACTAAATTAAGATACAATCTGTTCTTTTTCACTGCTTTACAATGAGGTCATATAATGTCAAAATATATACTGATGAATGTATCAGCCTATTGGTTTCTATGATTTTAAAGTGTTAATTATTAACTTTGTTGGTCTTTTCTTCCACAGCGCACCAGCTTCCCTCAATGACACCACCCTCCTCCATGATCCCTGTTTAGGCACCTATGGTGGCCCCATCTTTCCCTGGCTCGCCATGGGGGGCTATGACGGTGAGCTTGATTTACAATTTTTTAGTTTTTAGAGAAGAAGTCAACATCAGTGTTAGGTTTTATTCGTGAAGGAAGGAAGTAGCACAGTCCTAGCTACGATGCAAAAAATCTTTAATAAATTACTAAAGTATGTCATGACAGTTTACTATCTTCCTTTAAACCTGTACTTTCATCATGGTCAGCACCTCTATGACATCAATGTGCATTCCTCAGTTCTGTTCAGGTTTTTCCACCTACAGCAGTTACATGGTGTGTTTATAGCCTCTTAAAACTGTTTTATTGGACTAAATTGGGAAAAACAAGTACACTTTCCTCGTCGCTGAGCTTGTAGATTAACTTGTAATTATCATTCACAGGTGAATCTGTAAATTACAATATGATCACTTTTGCACAGCAGGTTTCAAGCATATCTTTTCAAATGGCATGATGAATAAAATTAAGAATACAGTTCTAAGTGTAGTGAAGCACATGGATTTAAGCAACAAACATTATAAAAGGAATAAGGTTTGGATGCCAGGTGCGTCTGAATCTAGCAGAACATAGACTCACCTTCTGAAATAACCTCCCCTAAATAGGACCCAATCCACGGTAAAAAGTAAACTTGTAAACAGTAAACTGCACAAAAAATTGCTTCCTAAATCGATTTGCTCCAGTACACTTCAGCCCTGTTGAAAGTCTCTCTTGATTCTAGACTCTACTCTTAGAGAACTGGACAGGTTGTCAGTTCCTTGTGAGGCTGTAGAAGACTGTTGAACCTCTTCTTTCATTTAAGAAAAATCCCCACATCTATGACTGATTATCACGAGAGCTGAAACAACCAAACAAATTCTGGGATTTTTTTATCTGTGCTTCTTTAGTCTCCCCACCAAGGGGAATGCCTAGTCTAGTAATCGCTCTTAAAGTGGATGTTAATGGGATTGTTCTTGCTTTACAGAAACCAACTACAACAACGCCACCGCTCTGGTGATTACCTTCCCACTCAACAACTACCTGAACGACACCGCCAGGCTGGGAAAAGCTCTTGCCTGGGAGAAAGAGTAAGTTGCGTCTGTAAAATCCATCTTAGCTCGCTGTTATTATTTGTGTCTCTGTCTGTACTTATTGTATTTTTTTTTGTGTGTGCGCATTTCAGATTCATCAGGTTCATGAAGAGCTACAAAAACCCCAACCTGACCATAGCCTTCAACGCCGAGAGGAGTATCGAAGATGAGATCGACAGAGAGAGCAACAGTGACATCAGCACCATAGTAATCAGCTATGCCATTATGTTTGTCTACATCTCCCTGGCACTGGGTCACATCCACAGCCTCAGGAGAATGATGGTAAGAGCCCTGTAACGAAGTCATTGCAGTGTCGTAGAATGTGTCATGCATTTTATAGCTACGAGAGTTTTGCCAGAATCCGTCTCTGAAATAGTTTTACACGTCACTCAGTGTTCCAGCTTGCGATGTAAGAGCTTGACGAATAACCCCTTTCGAACAAAACTAGTACAACTTGCTAGACAACTTCCTGCTACTCAAGTATGTGAGGGAAGTCAGCGACTGACGGTTATCTTTTTCCCCCATGCAGGTGGACTCTAAGATTTCTCTGGGTATAGCAGGTATCCTGATTGTGCTCAGCTCGGTGTCCTCCTCCCTGGGCATCTTCAGCTACTTTGGTATCCCCCTCACACTCATCGTGATTGAAGTCATTCCTTTCCTGGTGCTGGCTGTCGGAGTAGACAACATCTTCATTATCGTACAGACGTATCAGGTAGGCTCTAAACTCATTTCATGCAGTCTCTATCTTAAAATAAGGTCTTACGTTCAGTGAGAGCACCTCTTTTGTGTGCTGCCAATAAAACCTGTGTACACATGCTAATAATGATTTCCATTCGTATTTCTCAACAGAGGGATGAGCGGATGCCCCAGGAGGAACTTCACCAGCAGATTGGTCGCATTCTCGGAGACGTAGCCCCGAGCATGTTCCTCTCCTCCTTCTCTGAGACAGTGGCCTTCTTCCTTGGTAAAATAAATCACTATAATACAGCCCGACAGAAAAATGTAACTATTGTGATTAATAAGAAAAGTGTCTTTGGGGCCAGAATTCGCCCCCATTCCTACCACAAGTGTCATAGTTTCCTGGTTAGTCATGTGCTGATAAAAATGTCAACTTTGTCATCTGTAGGAGCGCTGTCCAACATGCCTGCAGTGAGGACATTCTCCCTCTTTGCTGGCTTGGCTGTTTTTATTGATTTCCTGTTGCAGATCAGCTGCTTCGTCAGCTTGCTCGGCATGGACGCCAGAAGACAGGAGGTGAGACGGAGGGGAAATGGTTGTGGGGTTACAGATGACAGATTGTGAGGTTTTTGTGCAAAGGCATTCCTGTAATGGCCACAGTTTAATGTCACGCAGAAGTGTGATTGAAGTTTTCATCCTCCCAATCACTGCATGAGCCAATATAACTGATTTAATGGCTCATCCTCCCTTGGGTTGTTGGCAGAGAATTGTTATAGGCCAGTGCAGTGATTGTTGGCAGTAAAAAAATACGTATCCCATGACTGAGGCACCGTTTTGAATGATTCGTCCTTGAAGTTAGTTCCAGATTTAGTTAGATTTACTCTTAATCAAATGCTGTCTTGTCATCGTGTTTAAAAGGGGAATCGACTCGACATTGTTTGCTGTGTGAAGCTGCCAGAAGGTCAGGAAACCAAGACGGACAGCTTCCTCTTCCGTTTTTTCAAGAAAGTCTATGCCCCATTCATCCTCAAAGAGTGGGTGCGACCGATCATTGTAAGTACCTCGGTGACTCGCTGCCAGCCGTGCACATCTGTCTCTAGAGTTTCCACTCTGACAACTCCCCCTGTCATGTTTAATTCTAATATGTTGATGGATTGAGCCAGACTTGTACATTTCATCAAGAAGAATATTGTTGACTGTATGATTCATTTTGTGTGTGTGTGTTTAGGTGGCAGTGTTTGTGGGAATGCTCTCCTTCAGTATTGCTGTGGTGAATAAAGTAGAAATTGGACTGGACCAAAAACTCTCCATGCCTGACGTGAGTCTTTACTGTGTTCATGGGTTGCTAGTGGACACTGCTCAAATTCTTTCCTTATCCGTGGTTTTTTCTATTTTCTTTGCCTTTTTTTTTATCACTCATATTCTACCTGTTTTTCATTTTTATCTTGTTTCGTAAAGCACTTTGCAACTGTGTTTTTGAAAAGAACTGTACAAATAAAGTTAATATTATTTTTACAGTGGTTACACTTTGAATATTTGTGGCAACACTTCTCAGTTTTTTTTTGTCAGAGGATTTGACTTTACTTTCCTCCTTGTAGGACTCGTACGTGCTGGACTACTTTAAGAACCTGACCGAGTATCTCCACACCGGAGCTCCGGTGTACTTTGTGGTAGAAGACGGTCTCAACTACAGTAGCCCAGAGGGCCAGAATGTTGTGTGTGGAGGAGTGGGCTGCAACAACCACTCTCTAGTCCAGCAGGTCTACGCTGCCTCACTCATCCGCAATTAGTAAGTCAGAATGAGTAAATGGAGCGGAACTTGTTTTTATTTTTATTTTTAATTACATCAAACATTTGAATTAATATGGCAGCCAGGCACCAGGATTTCATAATAGGCAGAGGTGCTAAAGTCAGTCTAATTTAACTGCTGATTATATAATCTTCTCAATTGTCTTTTACTTTTACTTCCAGTACAACTGTTGCCTTCACACCATCTTCCTGGATTGATGACTACTTTGACTGGGTGAAACCTCAGTCCACCTGTTGTCGATACTACAACGCAACTGGGGCCTTCTGCAATGCCTCGGGTAAATTTTTTATCCAATGTCAACATGCTTTGAACCCTTTGAACCCTTGCTTCATGATCGTGCTGTCTGCCAAACTGCCTTTTGACACAAGTTCAACAGGGTGAAACAAATGGCGTCAAAAGGCAGAATCCAACAACAAGAAATATAAAAAAAAGAATCATATTAACAGGATCATGGTGTTTATTAAGATTGGTTAAATGTTTGTTTAATTATTAATGCAGTACATTTTAAATCCCATTTTTAATAGATCCTCCTGATTTGAGGAAGTTGGAACCAAAAAAAAGAGAACGAAACAAATGATATGATTCATTGCCCTAATGATAAAACTAGTCAGGTGATTCACTGCATTTGTTCTATAGATACATGCAGTTTCAGGAACACATGCTGATCAACAAAACGTTTTAATAGCTTTTGAATAAAGACATTTATGATAACAGCAAGCATTGTTTTATACCAGTAGTCTGTACATTTTTCAGCTCACGGTGCTCAAAGTTGATATTCTGTTCTGTTATTTTCATATTTAGAAATCTTTTTTGGAGGCAAAACCTCAAATTGCAACTTTGTTTACTCAACTGTTTTCAGAATTGTCTTTCAGAGCATATTTGTATATTTCTATTTTGTATATTTCCCCAATCCTCTTGTTTAAATGGATAAACATATTCCCAATATTGTTTTTCAGTGGTAAATCCCTCCTGTGTACACTGTCGGCCCATGACTCCCAGTGGGAAGCAGAGGCCAGTAGGAGATGACTTCATGCGGTTTCTGCCCATGTTTCTGTCAGACAATCCCAACGTGAAGTGTGGAAAAGGGTAACCTTATAGCTCTGCTCAAATGTTTTTTTTCTTTTTCTTTCTGTGGTTTGTATTGAAACCATATGATTTGTGATTTAGTACTTTCCCTTTTAACTTCTAGAGTTTCACAGTATGCCATTTTGTGGTGGTTGGTAACTTTCCTTCCTTTGTCCCTCTCACATTGCGCTCGTGCTCCTCCAGCGGCCACGCAGCCTACGCCACAGCAGTTGACTTGTACCCTGACAACACGGGGGTCGGAGCCACATACTTTATGACCTACCACACCATCCTGAAAGAATCCCCAGACTACATACATGCCTTGAAAATGGCCCGAAACCTGGCTGATAACATCACTCAGGCCACAAACCACAAAGTCTTTGCCTACAGGTAAGTCCTGTCGTACCTTTGCTTAATAATCAGTATAAATTATATTGTACTCATTGTTTCCTTTTTGACTATCATGTCACTTTCGCTCACTGCTTTCGGGTTTTCTCAGGTGAAATACTTGTAACTGAAGTTTTGCTTGTTTTGAACTCAAAGTTCAAGGGTACTAGGGGAGGAAGTAGGTCACAGATAAGCACAGAGCAAATAAACCATGTTTTGACATAAAGTCCTGAAATAATCGTCCTGTTGCCTGAATCCTATATAACAGCGGCCCCCAACCTTTTTTGCACCACGGACCAGTTTCATGAAAGTCATTACTTTACGCACCGGGGTGCTTGATTACACAGAAATAAAATACAATTATAAAATGAACATGTCAACACAAAGTGCATAAAAAATACTACCCACAAATAATTGCAGAATCAGTGGGATCCCTGAGCTTGTTTCTCTGCAACGAGACAGTCCCACCTAGAGGTGATGGTAGTCACCTGAAGTGTCTTCCCGATGTCCAGTCTACTCCGAAATTTACTAAGGAAACATCATTTTAATGCCACCGTCATATGCAGTCTCCAGCAGTTGTCCACTCACCGTCCCCACAGCTCCAGTTCAGCCACTGTATCAGCCAACTGGAAGACAGTTGTCAGTCTCCCTAAATGTAGCTTCCTTTTTCTCGGTAGTCATAGGCTCTTTTTCCGTCTCATCATTGGCCCTTTTCCTTTTTTCTTTGCAAAGTAGCTCTCCGAAGATGATTGTTTTCCAGTCATTTTAGCTAGCATGAGGACTTATAAAATAATGCATTTATACTGTCTCTGCGGCCCGGTACCAAACGACCCACGGACTGGTACCGGTCCGCGGCCTGGTGGTTGGGGACCACTGCTATATAACACAAGAGTCACACCACTACTAATGAAGGTCGAATATTCAGTTTGCAGATTAAAAATAATAGATTTGCTGTGTCTATTTAATGTTGTAAGAAGTCGCCATTAAAAATGCATGACAGGATAAGGCAGAAGATAATTGAGCTTGGGTTGAATTTCATTTTAGTTTTCCTCCTTTGCAGCGTCTTCTACGTGTTTTACGAGCAGTACCTCACCATTGCGCACGACACAGCCCTCAACCTGGGCGCGTCGCTGGCATCCATATTCGTGGTGACGACGGTGCTGTTGGGCTTCGAGCTGTGGTCAGCTGTTATCGTTAGCATGACCATCGCCATGATACTTGTCAACATGTTCGGCGTCATGTGGCTGTGGAGCATCAGCCTCAACGCAGTGTCCCTGGTGAACCTAGTCATGGTAAGAAGCACCAGACACACACACCGGAGTAGTATTCCAAGCAAGATGACAAACAACTTGTGAAATGGTTTTTAAGCAAAGCAAGAAAAAAAAAAACTAGGAATGTATTATTTTTTTTAATTTGAAATTGGCAAAATCAGCATGGGAAGAGGACTCGACAGAAAGGATCAGAGTTTGGGGTTACGGAGATCTTTTTACAAAGTTCTTCCTATTTTTGTGTTCTTAGCCATTATTTTTTATCATGTATGACAGCATTTACAACAATTTACTTGCTGATTTAATCACATCAGTCTGGGAAAAGACAAAGTCCCTCATAGCAAGTAACATGAGTCAGACGCATAATCAGGCGTGATTATAACTGTCCATTAGATTACACACTGCTACTTTCTGTTTCAGCTTGGACTCACTTCAGTTACTGTCGGTGCCATGCATCATTTGGATTTTTATAAATACGTTTTGATTTAAGGAATGTTCAGTTTATTGTTCACTTCAATTATAAACCATGTAAAGGCAGGATAAGTATCATATAAAATAAAGGTATATAAACACATTTATCCAAAGACTTGAAGCGTTCTTAACTAATCATAACTGAAACTTGTTTGCTGTTACGTTTACAGTCATTACTGATATAAAATACAGTAATCATTCAATCAAGTTTAATCATTGTTTAGTTATAAATCCAAAAACATTTTTTTTCAATATTGATGGTGTTCAGCTACATCACAGATTGTTCCTTTTTTTAAACTTGAGACTTGTTTACAATCTGTCTGGTTGTCTGACCCTGCTCTTGTTTACACTAAGCCCACTTTGTTTCGCAATGTCACTGTAACCCTAGATGTCAGCACTCACTCACTTTTATGAAGAAATAATGAACTTTTCTTTCAAATTGTTGACAAAAAAAAAAGTTTCAGCCAGTTGGCTTTTATTTCCGTATTTCCTTGTTTTTCCGTGCTGAGTTGTTCCTGTCCTCTGTTGCAGAGCTGTGGCATCTCTGTGGAGTTCTGCAGTCATATCGTCCGAGCTTTTTCCATCAGTGTGAAGAAGAACAGAGTGGAGCGGGCTGAGGAGGCCCTGGCTCACATGGGCAGCTCTGTATGTCTCACACACTGTGAAGTTATTTATATTTCAGTATAATTGTGGTCACCGTGGGTCGAACATGATTTAAATGACACTGTGTCCTTTTCACAGGTATTCAGTGGGATCACATTAACAAAGTTCGGTGGTATCCTAATCCTGGCACTTTCCAAGTCGCAGATCTTCCAGGTCTTCTACTTCAGGATGTACTTGGCCATAGTGTTGCTCGGTGCCACACACGGCCTCATCTTCCTCCCTGTGCTGCTCAGTTATATCGGTCAGTAATGTCACACATTTAAATGAAAAAAAAAACAATAACAACATTAAGGAAAAGATTTACACATAAAACATGATCTGTTCCTTTTCACAGGTCCTTCAGCAAACAAAGCAAAGGTGTTTGCTGCTAACCAGCGCTATGCTGGTACGGAAAGGGAGCGCCTCCTCAACTACTAGCAGGGCCGCTTGGGACAATGAACAATGAACTAACTGTCTGCGAGAGACCGTGGGTGTGAGCGCAAGCCGTTTCTGTGATTACTGACGCACTCATCATCATTGCCACTACTATGCACGGATTTAACTCAGGAATACGCTCGGGAATGGGAGTGCCAGAGGCCTTGTCCAACTGCAAACTTACAGATAGTCCTCAGAAGACTTTGGAGCCCCCCCACCCCTCCTTTACCTTCACCTCTGTCCCCACCTCACACTACAGGACAAGCGTGACTTCCGCAGGTGAAGCGTGAGCACAGGACAAAAAAAACAAAAAACAGAGTGGAATAAGGAGAGACACCACCTCCAACATCAGTTGACAGAGACACTCTGCGTCAGTTCCATATGCTATGAGATGTTTTGATTTGGGAAAACTCAAAAGGGTAAAGCTGGTCAGTTTTTACATGTTTTTTTGTAATATATATACTAGAAGTGACGATGTGGAAAAGGATTTTCTTTTTTTTTTATTGCTAACATTTACTTTCATGCGATTTTTGTATAACGCTTTGATATTATGAATCAATAATTTACTGGCACACCACTCACACTGGAACTATCGGATAACAATAATGATATCATAGGCCCTCATATTACCTGGCATCGACATTTATCACATCTGGGGCTTTGTCTACATACTGTAATACATAGCAGGCCAGCTAGTTGTAGCATTTTCAGATAGCAATAATGTGTTTACTCTGCAACTTGTGTGTTTTGACCCAAACAAATTGGATTCAAAATGAACTTTGAGGGTTATGTGTTGACTTTTGGCTTAAAGGGTTTTTCAGACGTTTTCACATCCACGTTAAGAGAGGATTGTGGGTATTTTAGCACCCTTCATGCTTTTAAATAGGCCGAGTTTAAACTAAAGAAAACTGTCAGAACTGAGCACGTGAGGTTAAACACTGTCGGGAAATATTGCGCAACAACTTAGATTGAACATTTAAGCGGCACTGTTAATTTAATTAACAAAAGCTTGTTGTTGTTTTTTTAACAGAACATTTATCTGCGAAGACATGACATTTCAGTGCAAATGATGTCAATATTTGATTTACATTTTTACATTAATACAACCATTTTTAACTGTAGTGTTTCTGGTATGAACTAGTGAGGGTAGCAACATTTAATTAACTAGTTGCACACATCCCTACCCTTGACATAAAAAAAAAAAAAAAGCTAAATTTCTACATTAATCTGGATATAAACTCCCTCAAAATTGAAAGCTCTTAGTAGTTTTATTCAAAAGTTGCTCTCTTAACTGGATCGTGCCTGGTCTTTTAATTCCAAAACTTTTATTTACATGATCCGGTGCAACATTTCATCTTCGAGCAAGTCAGTGTATTTGAAGTGTCCTTTACAAGTGTTCGCGTGATGACAGTGAAGATGCATGTTGATGCCAGGTGTAAAGGGTTGCTAATAATAATGGTTTTACATTGAGGTGTAAATGGGACGCTGTGCAGTTACTAAATAAAACATTTGTAGCATCAAGAAGTGGCAAGAGACAAAGCTTTACATTTAACTGTACATAGCAGACACAGGACTAACTTAGACTTAGTGTTATTTGTAATATGTTGACACAGAATACTGGAGAATTATTGGATAATGGTACAGTTCTGCATTATTCATTCGTACACATTTAAGTTATTGATATTTTAGTGTAATATTAACATTTTGTTACCATGCATTGCTGCCTTTTAAACCCTTGGAGTGAATCGCTTTGTCTTAAAAGAAATGCAAAACATGGACTGTCTCCAGCTGCCCCTCAACATATACTTTAATTTGATTCTGGTTTAGGGAGGATGTTAACATTTTCCCCAAGGTGTAAAGAATCGGTTTTGGACCTTTTTAAAGAAATCATTCCTTCTTTGTGGTTTTTCTTGCTCCATTGTTTTTTTTGTTTGTTTATTTTTTATTTTTTTCACGATGCAGTAATGTAAGTAAGAATTGTGTCGATGAAAAGTCAAAACCTGGATTTTAAACAGTGCTGTGCATTGACATGGACAAATCATCTCTTGATACCGAAGAATACTTGATTGTGGTCGAATGGATTAAACCAAGCATATTTTAACTATTTTAACACGTATATTAAATAGTTCTCAGAAAAGTAAGTGTGCCTGATTCTTGTTATTTCACAAAGGTGAGGTACAAAGGTACCACTGAATTAACTTTGTTGTTTTTACAGAATTACATTTGATTTAAAGGAGACGTATCATGTTTTTTTCAGTTATTTTCTGTCCTTCAGTGTGTTATTTAGATTCTTGTGCATGTAAAAGATCTTAGAAATTAAACAGCCAAAAAGGTCCACATCAGTATAATGAGCCTGATAATGAGAAAGCTATGTCTCCTTGAATTTAATATGATATAACACAACCCCTTGTTGGAATGTTGTTAGAAAGTAAGGCTGCAACTAGTGATTAGTTTCACTATCGGTTAATCTGCCCATTATTTTCATGTTTAATTGGTTCATCATTTAGCTCATAAAATGTGAAAAATGTCAATCATAATATCAGTTGCTTCTCATATTAAACCAACAGTCCAAAATAAATGTCTGCTACCATCAGTGACAAAGAAAAGCAGCAAATCCTTATTTTCAACAGGCTGGAATTTTCTTTCAATTGACTAGTATTTTCAGCTCTAGAAAGAGAGGTCTCTAAAATCACGTGCTTTTCAGCTCCAGCCTGAAGTAGACTTTTTTTTTTAATCAAAATGTACAGTAATCTTATTCCTTTAAGGTTCACATCACTACAACTGCAGCAGAGGTTTATGGTTGAGATTGTTCCAATCGACCACAGTGTGGCGCCTGGATCCGTTGGCGGAGCTCTGTCTGCATCGTGCTCTCAGTAATGTTGTGGGAGTGACCTCATTTTCATGTCTTGAAGCAGTCTTGCCATGCTTTTACGGTGAATTAGATTTCTGCGGGGTCCAAGACAAGTAGTTCACGGAGTGTTTTAACTGGAGCCTGTGAATGGAGCTGCTTGTTCAGTGTGTAGATCTGCATCTCTTGGATATTGAGAGCATTACTAACATCCCACATGGACAGTGGGTGCCAAACCCCTGAGCTGTGTGTTTCCTCCGGGGTGTGTTGTTGTGTCTGTCCGTCCGGCCGTGTTGTCACACAAACCTCCAGCTCATGACATATTTATCCGCTGCCCTGTGAGAGCGGGGAATGTTCTTTGAGTCGGGCTGAGAGATTAAAATATTAATTTCCACTGCAGGTCTGCTGTGCTGTCTGCAGGGGGAGAGCAGACAGGTTGGGAGAGAACTGTTATGTAAGATGTACCAGGCTCTCCTCTCAGCAGACTCTGACCTGTCCCCATCTTTCATTATGACACTGATGCGCACATGATGCCCAGCAAGGGTCCTCTAGCTCCATAATGAATGAAAGGAATTTCAGGAATGAACAAAGAAACCAAATTGAAATGGAGGTGTGCTTTGCTAAAAACAGGCAGAGTTGAACACAAACGAGAGGCTTTTCTTCTATGAGTGCTATTCAGATTCAGTTGTCATTCAGTGGTGTCAAAGACTGTCAGAGCATCCTAAGGAAATCAAAATCTATAGGAAAGTGAACTAAAACTGAAAGTAAAGGTAATCTTGACTCATGACAATCATGGCAAAAGTGATATTTCAGTCCTGAAACAAAGCACGGCTAGTTTACTTATTATTAGGGCTTTGAAGTAATGCTACCACACAGTTTATTGTTTTATCTTAAACCACAGACTCTACATATAGTAGATATAATATAATATAACAGACTGTCATGAAATGTCGTGTTAAGTGTCACCTCCCGAGGACAGAATCGCACAGGATTCGATGTAAGAACTTCTCATATCATGATGTGCTCTTATCGGCTCAGTTCTCCATCCCACTGAGCGTCTGCTGTATGAATGACGGTGACACTGGATTATCAGTTCCTGGAATACATTTTATCTTTTTAGATATCAGGAGTAATCGGGAATATAATCTGTTAATAATCTAGTAGCGAGTTCAGTAATTACAACTGCACTGAAGGATTTAATACCTCTAGTTTATCTCGAGTCGTCATCTGTTTTCCGCCACTGACATTAAAAAATATTTCAGGAAAGCAGCTTCGATTAATTAACAGAGACTGCACAGAACAGTGCATTAAAGGAACAGTTTACCCAAAAATGCTGCTGCAGATGGGGACCTGTTCCTTTAACAACCCCTCATTTCAATTTCAGCAACCTTTTCCAGCACACTGGAATTAGTGACTTTGTCTGCTTTGAAAAGCTTCATATCACATTACAGCCGAAACTACTCCGAAAAATCAGGCTCCAAAGATTTGAAATTCATCCTTATGATGAAGAAACGGCGCCGCTTCCTCTTAGCACATTGTCAGATGTCACCTACAGCATCACAGCTGCCCCTGGAACTCATTTGTGCAGTTGTCCTTGAACGCTCATTGTGTCCCTCCACCACACACCAAAAGTTTTTATTTTTTTTTTAAAGATCCATCAATAAGTAAGTGAAAGAAGCATTTAATGTCCTGCTCTGCGTCACTGGTTTTCTGTTACAGTGGGCTCGGCTGTCTCTGAAACAGACTCTTGGGGTGGAACAAAAGGGATTAGGTAGCCTTGTCAAACACGGAGAGAGGATCAGATTTTCAGGTCCACCTGCAGTGCTTTCCCCCCCCCGACTGTGGAAACACAACATCGAAGTTACTGAATAAAGAGGATTTTAGCAGACGGAGGCCTCTGATCACATTTTAAATAAAAAAAACACGCCTGCACGTTATGTAAAATGTGGGATTCGGGCAAGTACGTCCGAACTTGTAATGTTTCTCCAGGGCAGAATCTAACATTAAGGACATGGAGCAGCTCGCCGCTCAATTATTTGTTTACAGTATACTGTAAAAGTCCTGAGTCACAGTATCATGACAGGAAAGGGGGCAAAATGCCGTTTCAGCCAAATGTTGTTATTTTAAAGGGAAGGGCAATAGACCGCAGCTTGCCCCAAACGATGGTACACATATTTTCACAATGAGGGTCACTTATGTGTGAGCAGGGCTCAGGAAGGGCTGTCAATAGACCCCTTTATGAGGCACTGAGGGGGGAATTAGGCTGTCAATGGAGGGGACTAAGCCACGTATGCCATGTGTCCACACTCGGCCCTGGCCTGTTTGTTTTGATGGCAGCACGAGACTGGCGTGACCGCGGGCCTTGTTTACATTGGATATGTGTCAAGCAGGAGAGTTCCCACTCGATGAGAAACTGACCTCTCCGATTGCATCAGAGCCGCAGGTGCAATCCATTTTTTTTTTT
>CAEMYA010000024.1:13046009-13082486 GCA_903131615.1 Diplodus sargus
AAAAAAAAAAAAAAAAAGCTGCAACGATATTAATCTGCAAGCAGCAATTAAATATATATTATTATTTATTTTTTTCCCCCCACCAATTTCAGCAACATTTTTCTACAAGTCAATGCTGAACATAATGGCCTGACAACTTGTGCATGACAAACACGTCGCTGCCTCCTCCATCTCCATCAGTGCAGGGCGCAGCTGTATGCGCACTGATCAATGGGCGCTGACAGGGTGAGCCCCCCTGCTCTGTTTGTTTTCAGAAAACGGATCATCTTCTGAATTGCACAAGTCAGCATCTCTGCAGCAATTGCGCCATCTGTCTGCCCGACGCGCACTGTGTGTGTGCTGCTTTTGGGCAATAACCCCATTAAATGTGCCATCTAGTGGTTTTTTTTTAGGTGACAGACACGGACACAGACGGACAGAGAGGCCTGCAGGGGCGGAACCAGCACGCTCTGATGAAGAGAGGGGCAGCACTGCGGGAGTCGGGAGAGGAGGCTTTAGGCCCATTTGATTGAGGGCGTATTAAAGGGCAACTTCACTGATTTTTAAGCATTACAATATGTTTGAAACTACGCGCTCCTGCATGTGTTTAAAGAGTTATATAAAGGCTGTTATGGCTCCAGAGGAAGATGGCAATCTGATAACTAGAGAGCAGGAGTCACACCCCTGCCGGTGGACCCCATGTGACTTTTATTTTGGAAAACTTTGTATGGTTGTGAATGGAGAATTTTTTTTTTAATTTTTTTTTTTTTTTAACAAAACATCTGAACGGTGCCATGAACTAAACATACAATGTTTATTTTTCAACTTCAGAAAGTTGCAGTTTGTCATAAAGCTGATGAAATATAAAACTGTGAAAATGTATAAGTATGAAGAGGAGATGCAAGTGATGCAGTCTCGTTGAGCGGTCATCGTAGAGCCGCTCCTGTATATTACTAACTCTCCTTTCACATAACTGCAGTTGTAACCTGCCGACAACATTACCCACAATGCACTCTTGTGTCCAAAACAAATTTCTCCTAAGGGAGACAATAAAGGCACCTAACTAACTAACTAACTAAGCCACAAAGTGACATCATTAGAGGCAATTTATCAGGCTTTATGCTAATCTATACTTTATGCTACTGCTTCACATATGCAGTAGTGCTCTCCAAGAGCTGTAATACACTGGAAGGTGCAAATGAATAAACTTGTAGTGGTCCCTGTGTGTGCCCTTGTTACGTGCAACACACATGGCAGCGTCGTCTTTTCAGACTCAGAAAACAACCAGTGCTCATACCGTCAATAAGGTTTTGTTTGTGTCTGTAAATATGAACAAATTCAACTTTATTGAGGATTAAACATCATGCAAACACAATGTAAACTAAAGTAATAAAAGCCTTAAAGGCACAGTTCACCTCCAAATCAAAAGCCCCATCTAGTTATATTTGAGAGCAGGCCGATTTCTCAGAAGCTCTGCAAATCACACAAAACAGGCGAAAGGAAGGTGAACAGTTCCTTTACATTCCTTTGACATGGGGTGACAAGACTGCATAAAGATGATTAGGTAATAATTCAAGAGCAGTCTGACATTATAATTGAATGGTGAAAATTACCAAAGTAATTTGCCATTTATCAAATGGCCACAAACTGACAGACAGTGAACCTCAAGCCTCGGGGGCACCGGAGCTCTGGAGACACGCGGCAGTTTTCTGATTTGACGGATTCGTACAAAACCAGCTTCACTTGCTGTCGTCTCTCAGCAGCATAAAGACGCTCTTCTCCAGTCGTTTGTGTTCCACATGTGTGTTTGTAGTCGCAATCACACTCCTGACTTTGACCGAGGAAAATGACATTGGTAGTTCCAGAGCAGAGAGCGCCAGCCTTCAGCCGGAGAGCTAATCAGCAACATCAGCACAGGATCTGGATCAAATTAGCAAAAACCTGCAGAGTGACAGCTCTAGCAATAGCAGTCTCATGTAAAGTACCTCTTAATCGAAGGTGACTTTACTTTTGTAGTCCCATTAGCAACTCCAGGTGAGCTGAGCCGAGCTGTCAAATGTCCCAATATCATACAGTGTCATTACATTTGTTTTGACAGTTATTATGGCTACAGGGATGTTTAACAGGAATTTGAGACAGTAAAACAATATATCATCTTTGCCAGAAAATACACATCTAAAGTGTCAAACAAACCAACAGGTTTTCTATTTTAGCAACAGTCTAAAATGTGAGAATTCCGGTTATTATTAGTGAGCCAATCAACACCAAGTATGACTGTGACCACTAAAGTCAGCCCGACCAAGAGATGTAATGACCATCAATCACCCAATGTGTAATTTCGTATGCAGTATGTGTATAAATAAATCTAATTCCTCTCCAAAGGCACCTATAAAGGGGGATTGGTTAGGGAAGTCGCCTCACAGCAAGAAAGACATGCAGGTTAGGTCAACTGGTTACTCTAAAAAATGCACATCAGTGTGAATGTGAGTCTGAATGGTTGTTTGTCTCTATATGTCAGCCCAGTGATGATCTGGTGACCTGTGCAGGGTGTCCCCCCCGGCCCGCCACCCCCAGCATCAGCCGGAATCGGCTCCAGCCCCCCTGCGACCCTGCAAAGGACGGGCAGTTGCAGATGATGGATGGATACGGAGGCACGCTTGCGACCAAATATAAATCTTGCAGATGTCATACCCGATGATAAGGAGAAAAAAAGTTTGCAATAGAGGCCGTCCTCCAAGCACCACAATACCATTAAGTCTTGCCCTCTTCTACAGAATAGGTTTAATAATGCAGAAAATATGTTAAATAAGTCTAAAGTAGTGGCTTCACATCAAGGACCCCTAAACTAACACAAATTAGTCCACAGACCCCCATCTGGTGAGAATAAATGCTATAGTATATAGTCATTTAGTAACACATCATTAATAAATGGTAAGTTTATAGTTAATTAAACATTAGTTAATAGTTATTTCACTGTTGACAAATAACTCAATTAATTACCACGCAATTGTAAATGTTTACAAACATCAGTTATTACTTAATAATGGCCATCCAAATAATATTTTTAGCTGAACTACACGGTATTTATTAACCATGCACCAAGTTTTGAGAACAGTCAAAACTCAGATCAGTTTAAACTTGACAGTAAATATCTAATGAACACATTGTTTATAAAGCATTTCATTATTTGTTAAGCAGTCAGATAGCTATTTGCTAATGTTTAATTACTTATAAATGACCATTTATTGATGTTTGTTCATGAATCTGGACCAAACGGTTGAGTATCCTGTCACTGTATTACTTACAGATCAGTGTAACCACTGTTCACATTGTATCATATCAAATATTTGAAAAACAGACATTGTTGGCTTATGAACATGTTTGTTGTGGTCTCCCACCAACATTACACTTCTTCACCACTAGAGGTCTCTGTTGTACCTCATATCTGCTCCATGCTGCCTGTTTTCTACACTCTGCAGTGCACAAAATAACACTCAGTGCCTGATGTTCGTACAGCCGCAGGGATGATGTACATCATTATATCAGCACTGAGTGTAATCATACCTCCAGACCCCTGGCAGTGTGTTTTATTTTTGAAACGCTGTGACTGACACAGGTTAGCGGCACTGATGATACATGATATATGACTCCTTAATGGTTTAAATCACTCGTCTCCTGAGGTCAAGGTAATGATATAAATCCAGCACTACAAGTGATTCATCTTCAGGTCCACTGTTATTTACTCCTGCTTCCTATGAACAGCCGAAGAAGTTTTAATTTGTTCGCTTGAGTACTTTTTGTGCAGGGAAAAGTGTACAAGAGCAGAACACACATGCGGTATACCTTCATCTAACGTGTAGCTTTGGGTTTAAACACCCTGCAGATCTACGTACGATGCCTTTTTTGCCTGGGCAACAATAAAGTGTAGGAACTGCAGGTTCTCTGGCCCCAGTTAATCTGAGCGGCCCATCAGTCCCTGCAGCAAAGACTCCTGCCCTCGGTGAGAAACGCTGAGCTTCCTGTGTTTGTGTGAAGTTTCCTACTCATGAAGTACTTCAGCACCTCATTGTGAGGCTTCGCGCACATGACTCTGCTATTACTTCACAATGATTAAAGACAAACAAGCCAACATGCATCATAAATTTTTCCTCACTGCCTGAGAGGGAAGGACAATAGTTTAGTCTCGTAATGGATAAAGCATTGTGCAGTAGCCGTGGCTTTAATAAGGAAAGGAGAGGTCTAAAAAATAAATATCGCTCAGGTGAAAGGACAGAAAGTGGAAGGAAGAGGGCAAAGATCAGAGACACAATGGGGGAATAAAATGCGGTGTATTTATTGGTTTATTAAAAGGAATAAATGGAATTTCGCTCTCAGCAGGGGAAACTCCTCGTCCGTGACGTATCGTAAGTGTTTCTGTTGAATCCCACGCCACCCTTTTTGTGCCATTAACATTTTGAGCCATTGCAGGGGAAAGCAATTAAAATGCCTTCCAAGCTATTTCAGGGGTGCTAGTGTCACTGCCTGCCTTAGTTGGTCTTGCTGGGATCTTTACATGCATGGCACACACACACACACACACACACACACACACACCTATAGAGTGCCTGAGCTACTGCTGCAGTCAGGCAAGAAAACTAGATCATACTATTATACTCAACAGTAGACGATGCTTCTAATGTAGCAAATCCACAATCTTCTCTGCGTTGGGATGATAAAACAGGTTGTTATTGTTTCAATTTTGACTCTGAATTCTCCCATATTCCCCAGCGCTGAATCAAATCTATCAACATTAGCAGCCGTGGTCAGATTAGGTGTGCGTTGATGAAGGATTTAGATAAGAGCGAGTGTGTGAGGCCAGTGCTGAGCTCTCACACGGGGACGGCTCGTCCCTAATGGGACCGGGGGGGGTTGGTCTTATCAGAGGAATCGAAAAGAGCTCCCTGAAGTTCACCTCGGTTTAATCGCAGGCTCTCGCTTGACAATCACACACAGCCCGGTGATGTACACAGTGGAAAAAGGGATTGTTCGCTTTCACAAGAGTCAAAATGTAACAAATTCTGAAGCAGATTTATGTTTTTAATCTATCCAGGGAGAGTTTGATGAGTCCACAATTCGTCAACTCTCCAAGGGAACGTAAAAGGAAATACTCTGCAGTAATCTTTAGGAAATACCCTTAGTTGTTTTTTAGAAGAATTCCAGGAAAAGATTTTGTGTGTACAGCGCGGGTCTGCATCAGGGGGTCTGTAAAATTCAAAGTGAATCTAAAAAACACATACATACATACATGATATGAACACAAATCCGTGATGTAATTAGCAAAGATAAGTTTGTGCAAAGTCATTTTATTTACACAACACTGACGACAGTCCGTTTGATGACTCTTGTGCAATCATGTGAAAAGGCTAGGCTAACCGCAGCACTTGTCAGCTAACCACGTGCATTGAAACATATTGGCAGAATATATGCAGCAGGGGGTCCTTGTTACACCCTTTAACAGCTAAGGGGTGTTTGGCCGCAAAAATGTTGAGGGTAGCGGCTGGTGAGGTAAGATGCAGAATAAGTGGGAAATGAGGCGAAACATCTAGCCTAGCTCTCTCCAAAGGAACCAAAAGCTCCCTAATCTGCGCATTGTATCTTATTTTTTAAATTGCATTTTGGTGTTTTACGGGGGAGTTATGTTGGCTGGGAGCAATGACCGCCCGCAATCTTGTTGTCAGTGAGTTGAATGAGCATTAAACAATTAGTTCAATATTGCCTTTTTAAAATAATCAATAATATTGAGTAAGAAATGGGTCTATGTCAAAAGTGGAGCTGCAAAACCCAATTTGTCAATTGAAAGAAAATTAGTTTTTGAATAATGGATTAATAGTTTCAGTTATATTTCCAAGCCAAAATGTCAAACATTTCCTGGTTCCGGCTTTGTAAATGTGAGGATCTGCTGCTTTCCTTGTCACTTATGACAGTAAACAAAGAGTCTCTAGGTTTAAAGACGCAATTCCAAGATGTCACTTTAAGCAGCGGGAAAGCATGACAAGCCCTTTTTTCACCATTTTTGGGACATTTCATAGACTAAACAGTTAATTTACCATGTAAATAATGACGTGAAAATAATCGTTTGTCGCAGCCCCAGTCAAAAGTCTGTTTGTGCCTGACACAGATAGATATCCTTATCCTCAGTGTTTGGTGCTCTGTGGTCAAGAGGGCAGGGCTGCTTGTGGTCCACGGTTAAAGGAGCAACGGGGGGAGGAGACGGGAGGCGTGGAGCGGTGGTGGGGTCTGCGGTCGTGGCCTGGGATTGATGAGCCTGTTATAGGTCGTGGAGAAAGAGCCCACCCGCGTGCCACAGCCCCCCAACATCAAACATGCCGTATTATGTTGATCTATGGAGATGGAGCCTGGGCAGCACTTTCAACTGAGTCAGGCCAGGTCCATCAAAGGATTTATCTCTTCGCAAGATTAAAGGGGGCCGAGGCGTCTGCCAAACAAAGGCTAACTCGGAGGGTCAGCCCAGGTCCTGAACTGGGAGATTTACACTGGGACAACCTTCAGATCGTCGTTAGACCCAGAGGAAGACATTTCAGGCACTGTGACGTCTGCCTTAAATCTGACAGGCTTGTCAATCCAGCCGGCAGTTAGGTAGATGATGCTCACATGACGATCGTCCACCGCGACTGGCAAACAACTCCGCGTCGCTGCAGATTTCTCTGTACGCTTTCATTGTTGAAAATATCCCGTGGTATCATCTGACGCTATAAACACATTAGCACATACTTTCTGTCAGACTGCGAGGCAGGCAGGGTTAAAGTTATTCAAAACCTCCTTTATATTTCTGACATGTTCCTGGCATATTTCAGGATTCCACAGTAATGACGAAATCACTTTTTGGGAACATTAGGTCAGTTACTTTTTCACATTTCCCTTTCAAAATGGTAAGGCGGGATATATAGTTAATCAAGCACAAGAAATTCTGCACCGCTTTTGCACAAATTCATGTCACATCCAGTGACTTGTTCCTGTTGCTTTGACCTTTGCCCCCCCCTGCTATTAGTCACTTTGTAACGTTTTCAGTCGAGGAATGTAGGCCTGTCTCACTGTTGCACTTTTTGCCGGACGCTCTGGATTATTATAGCAGCTAAATGCCAAAAAACAAACACAGAAATGTGTCAAATTTCACGTGGATTACAATGCGAACATTAATCATCGATTGCCCTCATCTTTCTTTTGTTCCCTCTGCACATTAGCCAAAAGCAGACATGAAAAACAATTTGGCAACAACTTTTTTTTTTTTTTTTTTTTTTTTTTTTTTTTTTACAGGAATTTCCTACTTTTGTTTTCCTTTCAGACCAGTTTGCTCCTTTTAAGAGTATTAGCCAGTGTTTTTGGGAACATACTTTGCTGTTTTCCTTCTGTCTCACAATGAAAACACTCATTTATATTCATTTGGAATTGAGTGGGTGAGAGACGTGAAGTGAGACTGGTGGCGAGATACGATCGGGAGCGACGCGGGCCCTCGCACACAAACGTGGGGGTTTGAAAACGAGCTGAACCTGGGCAAGGAGGCACTAAATCAGGGGTAGAACTTTCACAGGAATGTACCTTCACATACCTTGAGATTCATTGCACACGGGAATATTTGTCTCACTTATAAAAATCCGTGGTTGAGGGTGTCGGGTGATGTTAATGGAGACTTTTATTTGAATTCCTCTGTTCTTCTAAAGCAGTCGATCCATAATAACTGTAAAGCAGAAGAGAAATGTGACCTGTGTGGACTTTTTTACACCTCGTCATTAATAAAGCTACTACGCTGTTTTGATTGGCAGCCGGCGGGCCATTGTCTACTCTGCAGATAACAGTGAGCTCGATGAAAAGAGCTTTCTGCTGCACGCTAAAAGCAGCAATATCGGGCAAATTACAGTGTTGAATTCTTTTCTGCAGATTCTGAACTTTAAATGTGCTTTTGCAACGAGCAAATATCCCAGTCTTTATTCTCTGAGCGTGTGTAGGTGTGAGTGTGAGTGTGTGTGCGTGTCTGTCGACCTATCTGCGTTGCACATATCAGTATTAGCACAGTGTTGCTACGTGCTGCACCGCCAAAGCCTCGCCCATAGTGGGAGGAGAGTACAGGGCAGGGTCAACACTGTGTGAGCCAGAAGAGACGCTGTGCCTGGCACCGACGCACACACACAAAAACACACCCACAAACACACACACACACACGCACACACACACTAGACAGGCAACCTTGGGAATCACAGCCAAAGCAGAACAGAATGTACATTAAGGAGGTCGCCTCTCCTCCCCTCTTCTCCTTATTTCTCTCACTGCACCCTCCATCCTAAATACATGGCGAGCATAAAATCTCTTAACTTTGTGATTGTGGTACTTCCTATTGTGTCAGTGAAATCAGCCACAATTTGCCACTCAAAAGTGTACCTCGAATAGCTCCATTTTACCGTCCCGTTCGCTCCTCAATACCAAGCGTAGCAAACGTGGTTGACGAGCTGCAATCGTGCCCTCGCCCTGCTGCTCCCTTCCTCCTTCAGTCACTGTCAAACAGTTTTAGCGTTGGAGGTCACATGGCCTAACTTTGCCTTGTAAGCACCCATCGCATGGTTTTATCTTTGTGTTAAATGTCCTGCTTTAACAATGCACCCAATGAGTAGCAGATGAGGGGAGTTGGCGTGCACAAGGTTTATAGGTGTGCATGTGTCAGGGTCGGGTGTGCTGTCATGTAGGACTTGGAGGATGTATTGCAGGTCCTTAGGCTTCGGAATAAGTATATGGAGGGGAATGGGGCTCATGTTTTGCAGCCAAAATGTTAAATGTTATGGTAACTGACCCAAGGACGAATCAACGAAGGGGTTTGGGTCGAGATCAGGTACTTTGTCTGAACTGTAAAATACAAACAAACACACACAGAAACAATAATGCCAAGTTTATTAATGTTATCTGTTGTTGCAGCATTAAAGGATAGGACCTTTACTCCAACTTGGGTCTTATTTCTCTGCTTTTGGAAACCACTCTTTTGGAAAGTATGCAGTGGCATTGTTAAAAGAAGCCAGACAATGAAAGGAACATAATCATTCAGTTTTACGAACATCGAGTCAGTCCATATTGGACAACTGCTGGACAATTTGGGTTCATCATGTTGCAACACTGTTGGCAAGAGGGAGCAGCGGGTCTAACTTGTGTGCATCATACCATTTTAAATGCATTTCATAGCCATCTTTTTCTGGCCATATTTAGACTAGATGGTGGATGCACTGCTGTCCTTCTATCCTGACTTATCATCCATGGTCTTGACATGCCAATCACAAGGCGTTCAAACCCTACTACATCGTCTTTTTTATTTTAATTGGGACCATAACTCACAATATGAGCATCATGCTGTATTGAAGAAGACTTAAAACTCATGATTGAGACCATACAATTAATAGGAAACTGTTTTCTGAGGTAATAAATCAAGTCAGAAGTAGGCTAATTCTTTCATAAGCTTCCATATTTTTTGCAACCAGTGGAGTCAGCTCTAAATAAACTAGTTTAGATAATCCCATCAATTTGTCATTCAATCAAGCTTTGTGATGCACATAGAAGTTAGTTTCACATCCCATTTTTACGTTGGATCAACTTCACGAAATTAAGTAAATACTTAAGTAAAAGCTTTTCAGCAAATGTCAGTAGATATTAAGTAAACAAAATTGCAAAACTGATGACTTAAAGTTGCATCTATTTTTACAAGTTTCCTAGATATTTTTTTTTAAGTAAGAACAGCCTGTCAGATTTTAAACTGACCTTATAGTTATGTGATCTTTTGTTTCTTGTCCTCACTTTGTTGTACAATGTCCCCGAGTTCCCAGATCAATTATTTTGCTAAGTACCAACAATGTTAGAAATACCAAGAGAACTGAAGGCCAAACTTGCTTATATAAGATCCAAAGCGTGGCCTGGTAGCCGAGTTGTTGAGACATAGAGCATTTAACTGCAGTGTTCCTGATTGGATTCTGTCTAGGAACTCTGGTTACATGTGACACTCCTTTCTCTCCTCGTGTTTCCTGTCCTGCATCTGTACTCTCCACTATTGACTAAAGACAAAAATGCCAAAATAATAATCTAAACTTAGCAACTGATGTGTGACTGACACTGTTGTCAGTGTTTCCGATGTGTGAACTACAGTCCGTCTCGACTTCAGGCCCACCACCTCTTCCCAACAGCTCACAGTTGTCAACCACGTCTTCCTGTTATGGATCCTGGTTGCTGTTGATGAGAAAAGGGTAGAGGGAGAGAAGAGAAAACACAAGCAGCAGATTTCAGGCATTCTACAACGCATTAGGTCATGAGAATTGGAACTCGTGCTGTTTAAATGATGAAATGGCTCACCAAAGGGACCTCGGTTGAGCTCCACACGATTGGTCACCACGAGGTCATCTCCATCTGAGACGGGAGAAGGAATGATAAATACGCCCGACCCTGCACAATTATTAAATTTCTGCGTTCCTTTTTTTTTTTCCCGCTTCCTCCAAGCCACACTAAATGAAGTTGTTCTTGTGGGCTGTTTAGTTTCGAACATGAGCTTTGTCTTGGTGTGGGAATTCGAATGTGACAGACGCACAAGAGAGCGAGGAGGGCCAGAGAACAGAGAGGTCGTAGCCAGACATCGGAGCTATTTTTGTTTGTAGAAATTCAGAAGTGGTCCTGTTACCCTGGAGGCAGCTCGTGTTTTCCATATAGCTCAGCGACTTGGCAGGCCTCGACAAGGGGCAGTTTCACATTGAGCCCCCTCCCTGCTTCGAGCTCCTCTCTCTCCCCCCTTGCATCTTCCCCCACCAGTCGCCCTTCCTCCCTCTATCCTCCCACCATCCTCCTCTCACCCCCGGCAGGAAAACGCTCGTGGCCCGCAGTGGAGACAGCCTGACTGCGCAGGCGGCCCAGCAGATGCACTGGAGATAAGTTTGTGTGCGTAAGCTGGGCCGCGACCCTTGGCGGCAGGACATTGACCAGATCCTGTCAGTGAGAGGGCAAGAGCCGGCCTAGCACCTCTTCTGCTCATTTGCTTCTAGGCCGCCCCCCCCCTACTCCCCATCCTACTGTCTCCACGCCTGGCTTCCCCAGCAGCACAGCAAGGGCCAGAGGGGAGGACAGGCCCCCTGGAGCCAAGACTTTCCTCTGGGATCCCAGACTCCACCCCCGGTCTCCCCGACACCTCCTGTATGCACAGTAGAGGTGCCACAAACACACTCAGACACAAAGTCAAAACTCCACGAGAACACAATGGGTCCCCAAGATAACTTCCCCTGTCCCACGGAAAGATAATGGATGGCGGTGTGTGGCGGGCTCTGCGACAGAGACGCCGAACCACTTATGAAAACACCATCCTTCATGCTACATCAGCACTTCTTGGTTTCTTTTGTCTGTGAAATGGTTTCGGAGGAAACACCTAGGCTGGAAACTCGGATGATTTGTCATGTGAAAACGTAGACGGTGGCACCGAGTGGTGACTGTAAGAGGGATCTGCTTAGGCTTTTGTAAACTCAGGGTTTTTCCCCCAGCAGGGATAAAACACAACAGGATTTCTCATTATTCAGAGAGTCAGTGAACTGAGAGAAAAGGTACTTCTGAAAAATAGACACCATCGGATCATAAAGTACCAAAACAACCAGGATGCCAAGCAGTACCAATGACTTCCTGACTCCAACTAAGTGCCCGTTCCCTAAAGGACCATCAGCAGAGATGAAAGACCTGGCACGACTTGAAATGCCATGTGGAAGTATTGACAATTGGACTTCTTTGAAGTACAGATAATAGAGCTTTCACTAGTTTTTATCTCCTCCTGAGACTATATTTAAACCTCTGAGCACTGGCTAGCGTCATTTGGATCTTGCCAGCAAACCAGTGGCCAGATCTCTCTAAACACAAACCATGAATGGTACACTTTGAAGGGCCATACCTTGGATTTGAATGTTTCAGCAACAGGTACAGATATCCACTAGTTCATTCATTACTATACCGTGTCAACTCTATTAGCACACTCTTGGAATTTGCCTAATTTATCAATCACGTCTACGTACGTAAGTTTTGCTATTGTTGAGAGAATATTAAACAAATACTTCCCAAAGAAATGTGCATTACCATGCAATTATAATAATAACTGACAAAGAATAATGCATACTTGATTTTGACTCTGATGGACTAAAACAAAGGGCTGCCTGGAACAACAAGAACAAATACACAGAAGAAAGAACTGCTAAAACTTGCTATAGCTGGTGATTAGTGCTGAAAGGAAAATTCCAGCATGCAAACAAGCTAAACTAAGATGTATCTTTAGTTACTTTAAAGCATCTTTGTGCCTAAGTACTAAGACCTCAGGAAGAGCTCAAGACTTAATTGCAGTTTAACACAATGGCCAAACTGCACATTTACATTGTCTTGAGGTGCAGACTGACTTTTCTCGTGAGCTTATATTGTGAATGAAGCAGCTTTGGATACATCTTATATAATTATTTTTAAATTTCTCGTTTCACTATCAGTATTGGTCCATAATGCGATTTAGTGTTTTCAAAGTCTGAAATTTAGTTGATTTCACTATCCGTCCATGCTATGTACAGTCTCAAAGAGCTGCTAGCATGGCTGGATTGACTGGGCATGGCTGATTTATGGTTGCATGTTGGCTCTACACAGAACCTCCAGAACAGAAGCATAACCCAACAAGAGCAGCATCTGGCCAATCAGGTGGGACTACAGCAGCTGAATGGGGTGGTGTGTTTACCGGGGAAACGATATGTCACTTTCCCCAGTATTAGCAGCGCCGCTTAGCACTGGAAAATCTGAAAATTTGATTCTACGAGGCGGACTAATCCCTACGTACACTACCTGCTAGCACTAAATGGCTGACAGGCACCGTTAGCTGCAAGCTCGTCACCATAAAAGCTAAGGATCCAGATATTTACCTGAATATATTTGAGTGAATATTTGGCAGTCAGAGAGCAGACTCAAAATAAATGCTGTATTTTTGCCAACACATTCAGCAAATCAACTTTTATCTGGTGAGAATATGTTAATGCTATGTTCACAACTTTATGTGCTGGCCAAGTGGCCTGATAATCTCTAAATGCAGGTTAACTTACAATACAACGGCTCTAAATGCTTTTCCTTGAACTCCATTTAGATCAATGTGGAGTCAGTCAGACATCTGCAAGTGAGGCTTTATGTTTAGCAGATGGTTAAAAAAAAGCAGGAAACAGAGACAGAAATCAGTGTTTTTGATTTCCATTCGGATTCCACTAAACTGCAGAGTCATTCATTTGCCCCTGTCCATTACAATGACCAAAGATGCTTGTGACTCAGATCACAGCACGCTGGAAGAACATATATATACATACATACCTCCTTCTGCCCTGAATCATAACCTACCACTAGAATTCATTTCTCACCAGACAAGCAACTCCTCCACACAGAGCAATAAGAAGCTGAACCCAGCTACTCATAGTTGGGAGGTTAAACCTAGTTTGTCATCAGATTCCAGTGGGAGGGAGGGATGAAGAAGTTGTGCAAAGAGCAACCAGGCCTGTTCACAGGCAGCATCTGACTCCTACTGACACCTCTTCTTGGAAATCTCATCAGCAATTCTCTTTGAACCCAGAGGCTCCACGTCTTTCGGCACTCTTAACTCCTCATGATGCAGTTTACCAGAGAAAGTTCAATGTGTGGCATCATCTCTCTCCACCTTACTTATCAGGAAAAAATGCAGTTGGGTCTAGTTTAAAGGTCTTATTTGTAAAAAGTGGTTTTTACAATCTATCTGACGCCGATACCTCGGAAAGGCGTATGACTGGTTCCACACATTCCCAAAGCGTCAGTACTTGACTAATTGGGAATGAGACTCAAAATCTACTTTTCTCACAAATAGTGCTTATTTGTCGGTACCTATTTTGAAATACATTTGATAAGCCAACATTTTATTTGTCCTATTTTTCTCAAACTCAGTGATCACGCACAACAAAAGAAAATCAATTGAAAACAGACCCTTCTTGCTCACATGTGACATAATTCTCAAACTGTGTAATTTCCAGAAATAAATATGAAATGCTACAAAAGTATACAGACGGTCTCCACAGGCCAGTTGGGATGCCCCGACTTCCCGTCAAAGATATCCAGCGGTTACGAACTTACAAATGTTTGAAACGCAGCCTAGAAATGTGGTCACTGGCTTGGTTGGCTCACCTAACTACACTGCCACCCCCTTCCCCTCCACCTCCCGATATGAAAGTAAGGTCAAACGTGAATGTGATGATACATAGCGTATGACACGTACAAATGTGAACGTAACAGTGGTCTGAAGACACGCTGAAACCGGCTAACATTTCATTCTGGGGAGTGGGATGCTACATGACTCCTTGATCGCCTAATCTGACACCGTGACTAACACTGTGGCAAAAATGATGAGTGGTCTGCTCCCAGAATTAGACATCTCCAAACAACTAAAGTCAACAAGGACAAAGCAGAAAATGATACCAAACAAGGCGAGCAGCTCAATCCAAGTTCTACGGCTGAGTCAAATGGTCACACTCTGCATCTAAAAGTACCATATTTATACCAATATTTGATCAGTCTGCATAGAGTTATCATTTTTTTTTAAGTGTCTTACTTGGAACTCAGATGAACAAGTTACATTGTGGGAAGGCGTTACTTTAACAAACACTACCATCACACCCACTTCACGTCAACAGGAGTTATTTAGGTCGCAGAGGACCGTACAGGAGTGACAAAGCTGGCGACAGTGCAGGTTTAGCGATGTTAAAGAACCATGTTATAAAAAGCCATAACGCTGTGTACAGTCACACTCTCGGCCGTCTACTCATGCACTTCCGGTTGCATTGCGCAACATGTGAGAATAGGTTTGTGATGCAGGGTAAATATTGTCACAACGTGATTCACCGGCAGTGCCGTGACTAAAACAACAGAGCGGCTTCATCATCGCGCTGCTGTTGCGGTAAAGCGGTGGGATAATGATTTTATTTGTGGTATTTGTTTTTTAAATGGGGTTTTCCTAATGTCATTAAGGGAGGGTAAGAAAGGGTCATGATCCAGATGATTCCCCACATTGTTTTGAAGGATGAGGGGCCTTGTCATGTAGTTACAGTACAAGTTTTTTTTCATTTACGTAAGTATTTCCACCTTAAACTATTTTATACTTTGCTGTACCTTTACTTTTTAGTCAATGTTTGTCCAACAGCTCAGTTACTACACTTCGCAGATAAAGATTGTACCCACAAAATACACAATATTCTTAGTGTGAATATTTTTGGACAGTTTATATTGTTCACACTGCTAATTGTACTTATATTTTCTATATTTTTTACTTACTTATAAGTACTATTTTCATTCATTTGCTATCCCCTTTGCTGCTGTGATATTGCAAATGTCTCTGTTGTTGGACTAATAAAGGATTATCTTATCTTATAAAATATTTCCATGGTTATAGTAGTTGTGTATGTGTCAGCTTACAGCATTTACCTCATACCAAATACTTCTAACATCATAACAGAGCATTTTATGCACCATGTTGTTGAGTTTGAGATTTTGGAAGTGTTTGATTCAGGACAAAAATCTAATAACCAGCCTCTGAAACTTGCGTAACTGGCTGTAATCAATCACCAAGAACATCACCTCCAATTAGCATTTTTCATACATGGAAATACAGTTTAAGTGCAGATTGATTTGACAAGTATATATTGCATTGGCATACAAGCTGACAAAATGAATGCAGACTTTACGCTCACTGTGATGGATTACAACTTGTTCGTAATCTTTTTCATTATCTGCAGATGTGAAAGGAGCTAATGGCTGCATGCTTCAGGAGAAAACTTCACATTTAAACACAAGGCAAGAATGTACTTTCCCTCGATCTGGCACCCTTGCTTAGACGATGCGAATTGTCCATTGCGGCCTTCATTTTGATCTTAACTACACACTTGTGAAGTTTCATGACTGTGTCTTCCATGGAAATGACCCCATCAGGCCGACAAACCTCTCCCCAGACAGACAGACGGACGGACCAATAGACACCTGGCAAAGTACTCCAAACTGCTTCTGTGCTCGTTCGTGCTACAAAAGATGACTACATTTGACCATGACACACACATCCCACCCACATATAACAAGGAAAGGCTCTCCCTGTATGGTTCAAACAACCCTGCAAGTTAATCCGAATCTACTATTCCAACATGAAATGAGCAACACTGAAAGAACCTTTGATTTTAATGTAGTACATTGGTGATGCTTTGCTTAACTAAACAATCTGGATACGTCTCCCACCACTGCTGGTGGTCTGCATCAAGATGAGCGCTATTAATCTTCTTTGCTCGGTCCCTTTGGGGGCCGCATGTTCCCTGTCCATTCACTGTGTGCTGCAGACATTTTACCGTGAGATAATAACCTATGTACTCTTTACTCTGGTTTGTCTTCTGCTGTCATAAAAATTAATGGCGCTTTTTATGAGAAATTGTTACACCATAACTCATGTACTTCAGTTTTAATTAGCATGTGAATGAGCATGTTCTGGAGGGAGTGTCTTGTTACAATTAAACAGCGCCGTGCCTGAGCGATCGGGGGAATATGTTTTCTGTTCTTAGGGAGCTCGTCTTTCAGCGTGAGCGAGTTCCTGCAACAAAGCTGCAAGATTGAACGAATAATACAAAAATGTTGGGCTACTTCCCAGATTAGAAGTTGTTTTTTCCCAAAGCTTTGCTGAGACTGAGGGGAACATTAGCATGACAGATGTGGCACATTTGTAGTGGCTATGTCTGAGCTATACTCGATTTCGATGAAATATATCTTCATTCAATTTGGATAAAAGGTGACCATAAATGGTTAACAACTTCCAAACATGTAAAGCGACAAGGCAGGATCAGGACAAACTATACCTCATGTTTGTTGTTTTATATTGCACTTTTATTATTATCATTATCATTATTTCATTTATACTTCATTTCATATAGGAGAGGAACGGAAGAACCAATACAAAAATAATCAATATTCAAATACAGTAATATGACCTTATTTTAGGTAAATGAATATGTTTATATGCCTTCATTAATGGCTGACCAGTCTAGTAAAAGAGAAAAAAAATAAATAAATTATGCAGAAAACCATGAAATCACATCCAAAAAGATACACATTAAAAGATCAGTCAAATAAAACAATTAAAGAAAAAACACCTTTAATGTCCCTTATTATGCAGTCATAGGAGTGCCTTAAAAAGAAGCAAAGAAAAAAGGAAATTATTATTATTATTAGATTTATTCTATGATTTTATATTTAGATAGATGTATTCTTTTTTAATGGCACTCCTGTACCATATTATTATTATTTAAGAACAATTCATGCCATTAACACCTTTATGCCCCGCTAACGTGCATTTAAATGAGGCACCGACTGTCATTAAGAAGTCATGATGTTAGAATTCTCACACGTTCCTCTGCAGAGCTTAAAATACACTTTATTTTACCATTTGATTTTATCGAAACTGCAGGAAATTCCAAGTCAAAAGTGAAAACAAGAGAAAAATACGCACACAGTCCTGGCAGCCACCAGCCTTTCAGTCCAAACTATACATCAAAAAAATCGACTGACACCAACATCCGCTGGCTCAACCTGGAGTGGGTATAATATTGTTCTCTGCTGTTTACCTCACACACTGGCTGCCCTTTAATCTCTAATCCCTCTCTTAGCCCTCAGACAACACGAGCCAACGGACCCATTGTATGGAATTCCACGTCGCTCTCTCAAGGTGTGTGATTAACCCCTACTGTACATAAGAGCAAACAGCACATCAAAGGCCGCCACAGAGGGTGTCTGCAGGTGACAGGTCAGTGGGAGGTGAGGGGTCGGTCGCAGGCTGGCAGGGACCGAGAAATCAATCCAAAGAGAGCTGTTGGGCTGAGTTGACGACCTGGGTGAGAGTTTTCATTTTACTATTGAGACCCCGCTCCTCCACTTCAGCTGAAATGGCACCGTTGCCCTTTAAAAAAACCGAATAGTCCCAATGTGCCTGATGAGAAATGACCCAACAAACAGAGCTGCTGCTCATTATGCGATAAAGCAGACAGGACATATTCGTCAAAGGATTGGCTGAGTGTTCCTGTGACTTATTTGTCTAACTCTCAGAGATAAAAGTCTCCCTTGCAGTTTAAAATATGGACACATTACATGTAAAGAATGCAAACCATATCACAATATGAGTATAAATGGCTTCTGATGTTGAAAACACAAGAATGCACAGATTAACGTGACATATAACATGTATTTTCTTTTTCCATTTCACGCAAAGTCCAGTCTGAATTCTTTGTCTCAGTCCTGGTGTTTACCCAAATGGGATATTATTTTCTTTATCATTATTTTCCATTTCCTTTTGATTGTGTGCCTCATTTTAGACTTGCTTGTAAGAATTTTTAAATATCTGCCAGAAACTGAAAAAAATCCATTTACAAGACCTAGATCATTAAGGATGTTTCCGGTTTATTAATAGGCTTATTTTGATGGTGGGCAAGAGAGTTCAATGCTCTGCAACTGAAGGTAATATCTACAAAACTTACCTGCAGTCAGAGACACAAGAAATTACATATTTTGTGTCTTGCCCATAGACTTTGTTGTAATGTCACTGTGTTCGCAGATTTCAGCAGTTTTGGTGAGTGTGATATCAGGATAATTGATGAAAATGATGGATAAAACTGTGAAATTATTTATCAGACATGCTGTATTCTTTAAAGCAGATGTTCTCGAGTCACAACCCCAACCCTCAAGTCCCTGACCTTTCCCCCATGGTCAAGAACCAATGCTTTATGCTTATTATTATATATAGTTTAATAAGTAAAAAAAAGATTAAACATTTGATATTTTTATGATATATTCAACATCGCTTTGGAATATGACATTAAAATGACCTTAAACTGGCAATAAAATTATTATTCAGTCATTAAGTAAAAAATGACACCATCCATGTTAAGACTGGTTCCCCATAAGATCTTACAGCTATAGAGTTCCGTCACCGGGCTAGATTTTCACAGAAAATTAAGGTCTAATAACAGCGCAAAGGAAGCGCGTCTGCCATAGTGCAGCCAAAACAGGAAGAGGCATTGTTTTGCCCGGTCACTATCCCCAGGTAACAGTTGAACAACCGGAATAACTGTGGAAACTCTACACTACGACAGAAAAAGAACCCCGCTGAAGGGATGGAGTGAATGAAACAGAGGTAAAACAAAAGTGAACTGAGGGGCATTCACTCAATGGAGAGCGCCAGTTTTGTGCCGTAGTGTGTTACCTTGTTGATCTGTGTTGACCCTCACCACAAGGACTTAAAACCATTATTCTTTCTGCTAGATCAGCGTTTTACTAAGTCTTTTATAGCACTAAAATCTGGGCTTCTCCATCGAAGTGGGATTCGTACTGTTGTGTTTTGCTTTGTTGAGTAGGCAGGCTGCTAACGGTAGCTCTGCTGCTAACGTTGACTTTGCGACAGTGACGCCAACAGTAACACCACAGGGACACACCGGGAGTTCTGGAAAGCTAAAGGATCTTTTTTTCTGCTTTAGATAGGAGCTTAAACTGACAGCAGATCTTTTTTTCTCCTGAATGTATTCCTAACAGGCAGATGCAGATGCAGGTGTCTTTCGGGTGATAGATATATTTAGCAGGTGTTGGCACACACGTGGAGTCAGGTTGTAAATTGATGTAACTCTCCATAAACAGAGTCAGCACAAACACACACAAACACGCTCACACCTCTCCCCACCAACAGAGAATTCGCCACAAGACCACACAAACTGTATTTACACCTTGCCTTGCTCTGCATAAACATAATTGAGCTCATGCCGTTTGAGTGGTACTCTGTGTTGCTAGTGTGGGTTTTGGAGAACAAAGATATTTCAGATCCCTCCTTCTCCCCCTCCTTCTCCCCCCTCTTCTTCTTCTTCCTCCTCCTCCTCCTCCTCCTCCTGCACTAATTGAGTGATTCAGAACAGAGCTCAGACACGCCGCCCCTGCGACTCTATCTGACTGGGATATTATCGGAGTGGCTGTCAGATGAGGGTCCAGAGCGGCTTGGGAGGAATGCAGCTTACAACTGTGGGCCAGCAACAGACCCTCTACTGCAACTGCCGACCCTCAAATCTCCCCCTCCGTACTCCCCCCCCCCCAACTACCTCAGGCCAATCAGTCAACAGGACCCCAGGGGCCATTTTCAAAAACAATCACTCTCTCTAAGTAGTCAAGAGGTGCCAGGGCTAATTATAAACAAACTATTGATGCTCTAGCGAAGGATTGTGCTAGACTGTGCCAGTGCAGTAAATGTTTGTGTGTGTGCACGTGTGCGCAAGTGTGTGTGTGTGTGTGTGTGTGTGTGTGTGTGTGTGTTAGGGTCATAGGAAGGTTCTGCTTGACAGAGCGTTCAATTGGCCGTTTATCAGACCTCACCCGAAGTGAACGCTCCACCAGGACGGCGGCGGACTCCTAATGACAAGTGCTGGAGTTCCTCTGAAACGAATGGCAAGAAACTTTTGGTAGGGAGTAAAGAATTAACAGAGTCCTGATCTTCGTATGATTTTTGTCAGTGTTCCGTAAACTCAAAGCAAATCTTTGACTCTCGCTGCAGGCTGAGTTCGTTGATGAGTAGGTGCACATTCATGTCATACTCAACAAGTAGAGAGAAATTCTTACATGGATTCAACTTTTTCAAAAGCCGGGGATAATTCATAGGCAAACATTCAAATGTTAACACTGAAACTGGAGCTTGAAACAGTCCCGTCACCTGCTGGCGCATAACCTCTCTGCAAACTAGGGCAGCTGTCATATTACGTTTGTGTTACATGTGCAGTTTATCAGCTGACTGTCATGTCGGGAGATGCAGAGTTGACACCGATGTTTTTTAGGACGCCCCAGCATAGGTCAAGCTGTGTTTGCGGCGACAAAAACCACTATTTTTAACAAGGTTAAATATTTAGAGGTACAGTAAACATGAGTCTACAGCCATGCTAGCTCCTCTGTGTGGCTGCGCTTAGACATGAAGATGCTTTGAGATAACTGTTCAACCTAGTTACATGTATAAATGATGCTATTGTAACGTTGTGCAAACTATGGCTATGTTGATACTTCAACTTGATTTGGTTAAGTTTAGTTCCAAAAAACACTTGGTTAGGGTTAGGGAAAGATCAGATTTTGGTTAAAAAAGCCTGTTTTGGTCACCACAAACATGGTTGGCAATATTTTGAGGTTTTCATCAGAAAAACCTGGTTTTGTCGCCACAAATTGAAAAATTGTCCCAAGGTCACCTTAACATATCAAGTGGCTGAACACTTCAATAAATTAGATAAAATAAGATAAATTAAGAAAATAATATAAATGTTGAAACACAGTCTTGAGCTGTGGTCACTGGCTTGGCAGCCTCCTCACCTTTAACTCCACCTCTTTCTCCTCTGGATATCAAAGTCAGGTCAAAAATATGTAATGTGGTCATGATATGAAAAATAAAAAATCTCCACAATGTTGTTAGCTTATGACACAAATGATGACCACTCAGCAATTTGCTTAACTTTGAAATGCCAACATTTTATCCTGGTGACTGGGCTTTAAGAACAGCAAGTTTCAACCTTAAGATGGTGATAGAGGAAGAGTTGAGGGGAAAACCATTATGATTCAGCCCCTGGGGACCATGAATGTCTGCACAAAATGTCATCGCAACCCATCCGATAGTTCTTCAGATATTTCAGTCTGGAATAAAGTGGCAGACTGACTGAAAGAGAGAAACACTTGTGCAGCTAGCGAGGCAAAAAAAAAAAAAAAGTTGTCTAAAGAATGTAAAAATGACTCCTTAAACCAAGAGCTCAGTCTCAGGTCATTAACTTCAGAGTGACACCCAGTGAATCTGGTTTCACCGCTGAGTGTCGCCCACTTTAAAGTAATGTATTTAGGTCTAAATCATGCGATAAGGGTGCCTGCTGCTGGTCTGTGCTGTGTGACGGAGACAGAGAGCAGAGTGACAGACGCTCTGCAGAGCCAAAGAGTTCCATCCTCCTCCGGTTAAAACAACAGTCTTTTCCTTGGAGCTATCACACTATGACACATGGTCTAATCCAAGAGAGCCATATTTATTTTGGTATGGGCTACATTTCTTTCCTTTAAGTAATGAATAAAGAAAACACAGAGCCTGGCGCTGGGATGTCGAGATGTGTGGGAGAGAGCCGTGTGCACTGTCTCACTGAAAACCGGAAAGGGAATGGAAGTGGGCGCAAGGTATTCCCCTCGTCCCCTTCACCCCTCTCGTCCTTTCATTTCTTGACCCCGCGAGCTTTCTCTCTGGTGAAGTCATGTGTTAAGTCCTCCGTCCTGCCAGAGAGACGGCCAAACTTGGGAGGACTGGATGGAGTGGGAGAGTAGTGGACTTCGAGGGAGTAAGGGGGGGGATGTCTTGAGAGCAGCATAAAATAGCAAAAAGAAGACAGCAACTGTGTGTCGCAACACGATACGAGTAAATTAATCTGCATCGGGCTTGTGTGTGTATTTATGAGTGTTTTGCATATCAGTGAAGGTTGGTAACAGGTCAGCCAAAGGGGGTTCGGAAACAGCTCCCTCCCCTGCGCACCCCTCTACAGAACACCTTCTGCAGAAGGGTTAAATAAATGTTAGTGATGTGATAACCAGCCTGTTTATTGAGGGGCCTCTCGCAGGACAGCTCGTAGGCCTGCTTGGATTTCCTCACTTTGATGATGTCATACCGCCAGTACACCAAATCAGATTGCCCTTTTTCTTTCCGTGCGCTCTTATACATGGCTTCAGAATTTTGGAAGAACAGATTAAACAAAGCGACCCGCTTGAAGGAACACAGTTTAGTTCGTATTGTTCAGTTTACGTTTCAGCTGGGCAGGGTCCGGCTTTGCAGAAAAACATTGTGACACTCGGTGCAGAGTGACTGTCTCTGGATCGGCCAGGATCCTCTTAATCTTTGCCAAATAAGTCGTAAGCCAGCAGGCCTGTTTGTGCTGTGTTTGAATTAAAAAATTGCAAGCAATGTTTACTTCTTTCCTCAGACTCTGAAGAATGACAGGAATTCAGCCACTTGTGGAACAATGTGAAACCAGCACCTTTTAGCAGCGACATCCGTGTTACAATTGCCACCTCTGAGCTCACTGAAGGTAATCAAACATGAGAAATAAAGATTAAAAAACAAAACTTAAGGTCTTAAGTTAATAGAGTTCAGGTTCATGTTCAGTTTGTTTCAATGAGTTCGACAGCATATAAATTATGCTCACCTTCCAGACAGACCCTGCGGCTCTTTGGGGGTCACAAAAGACAAGTGTCTTAAATTGAGAACGTCAAAATGACCTCTGATTTTGCTTTTTGTGAAAGCTGGGTCATGTTTCAGTGTAAACAAGCGAGCGCTGTGCATGAATATTGTACATGGTGATATAGGTGGACCATCTGGGTCAACCTGTTGAACTTGAGAGTGAGTTGTGCATTGCCACAGACAGTTGTAGTAACACGTAAGAGATGTTCTATGGGTTTACCGTCTGATGGTTGTGTTAAGAGCCCCGACTACAGAGAAAATATCCACAGAGCTTCAAGGTCTGAAAAGCCTTAAACCTGCATTCTTTCTAATGCTTTGCAGGGGGAAACTCAAATGTTCCCAAAATGAGTCTAATTATATGGAAGCTTATAAGAAAAAGACCTGACTCGACACTTGATCTATTATCTAAGCAAACAGTTTCCTGCTGAGTTTGTGTTCTCAATCTCTACTTTCAAATCTTTTTCAACACGATGACATGATGATCAGTTTGTAAATGATGGTGCTATATAGAGTAAAACAGGTGATAAAGCAGGGCGAGCTTTTTTCTTGTGATTGAGAAGTTGCCACCACAGGGTGCCCCTTTGCTTTTCAGTCAGATCTAATCAGGATATCCTCTCCGGCTCCACCCTCTCGCCCACGTAACGTCACTTCTGGCTTCAAAGACCATGATGGCACATTCGTAATGCCAAGTTCAATTGTCCAAACCTATAGTGCAACCAATGGGTGTTGTCACAGATAGGTCACTGATAGGACACTTGGTCATTTAACGTTTTAGCTATGATGATGAGTACAATGTTATACGAGCCTATTGGTCAGCACGGGCACTTGTGTGATTAGATGGCTCATTTCTTCGGGACATTTCACAGGAAAGTAGGTAGTACATGCTCATAAAGGAAGGGAAGGGCGTAAATTCAAGTGTTTCATTCATTTCATACAAGTGGAGCTTCAAGGTGCAATATATTTGATTTTGAGCAGGGAGAGAGCTGGTGAGATGTTTACATTCAGCAAATACTTGGTGAGTAATGAGCAGGAGGATTCAGAGGCCCTGAGAGGCGAGTGAAGATTTTTTCTTCTGGTGATCCACATCATTTTCTCTTCTCTTCTTTTTTGTTATGTGTTAAACCGAGTGGGAAAAAAATAGCCAGAAAAAAAAAAGTGTGTTATTTTTTCTTTTTTTGGGGGAGATTTTTTTTTTATGTGCAGAAACTGGGTGAAAAAAAAGTTTTGCCGGAAAAAATTTGAATTCTCATAAAAGACATTCTCAAAAAAAGAAAACAAAAACACGTTTTATACACGAACACAGTGGGGAAAACAATTAGATCGGATTGGGTCGGCAGGGCTTCCATAGAAGGAGGCAACATCCAACACATTTTACATTATAACACCAGGGTCCACAAGCAATTACGCGATATAATACCACTTTCATTTGTGTTGAATTATACTGGTTTTCATTCATGTCAACTTTTATTTCACATCAAAATGTAAAATGATAAAGAGTTCACTTTCATTTGTGTACTGGTGGCTGTAAATGATTCAGACACACCACCCTACAGTGCACCCTCCCAGTGTTGTAAAAGGAAAAGCATCAGATTCCACTCACCCTTTCAGTTACTCACCCTCGTTCTCTTCACACGGCACTGCCTCCACTTCAAAATCACAATTGAAAAGGTGTCACAGAAATAACAATTATTGAATTAGTATTTTGACATGATACACAGGCAAAATACGTAAACATTGATACTCACCTACATCCTCACCAATCTGACTCAAAGATACCGCAGGAGAGAACAATAGATGGCATTCCCCCGATATACTTTGGAAAGACTTTCCAACTGTGCTCTATTGTTAAATTAGGTCAAACTCCAGGTTTTTCTAAAGAAACACTCAACATAAATTCCCTGTTTAAAAAACGTTCTAGCCAAGGTTTTCGCGTCCACGTACGTCTTCACTTTCTCCTCCTTTTTCCTGTTTCCCAGTGAAAAACACGGAGGGTGAGGCCTAGAGGTGAGTTTCGGTTCAAAGTTGAAAAGGGCACCAGTGAAAAACGCTGGCAGGTGTTCAACAAGTTCGGTGCATTTATGATAACAGTCAAGTTGACTTGGTGCTCTTGATCACTGCCTGTGGATTTAGTGTAACTGGAAGGAGGGGGGGAGAAAAGGCGGCGGAGAGATATGAAGTGTGTCTGCTGTCAAGGTCAGTTTGCGAGATTGTGTTCAGACTCCTTTTACTCAGCCTTCCTGGCAACAACGGAGCCGTACAGTGAAGCTGCAGCTAACAGTGTAATATCCGTGCACGGACGGTCGAATTGTGCAGTGTAAGTGAAAGCTTGACCTCAGAACTGCTCAGTGTTAATATGGCAGGAATTCACTGGAATTTTGTTTTCATAAATGAGGACAGGAAAGGGTAACAGTGGAGGCATAAATCAATTTTTCCCTCTCCCCTCTCAGAATAAGTGACGGCATGAGTGTAATAATAAACATCTCCGGCAGAGATTGATGTTGGATGGGCCTGACTCAGGGCACGTAGTGGCTCATTTGTGCCCACGTCGAGCACCGACTCTCCTGGCAATTCCCACAATATTCGGGGGCGAAGCAGGAAGAAATGACAGACATAATTTCCCTGTGATCAAACATTGTTGATCCGTGCATTAACACGACCGATGCAATCTGCGCCGGGCACAAAATAATTGAATGTGCTGAAATTGGGTACTATTTTGAGGTATTTCCTCTCTGTAGAGCAGCCGGGCAGATTGGCTTAATTAAGGAGGGAAAAACAGGAAGTTTTAAAGTCACGTCTATAATTAATTGGTCGCCTCAGCCAAAGGGTCTGCCTGGTCAGGGGAGCATAAGGAAGCAGCTCTGTTGTTGTGCTCAGTCACTGGGTTCACGGAACACTTCATACATACTCTATTTTCAAACGGAAAGCAACATTTTGGTACAACATGGGTTTTATTTTTGTACCTCCGGCCATCAGTCCTTTCAGTTTGACATCTTGGAACACAGCGTTTAATCCTGAAGTACACAGATGACCACAAAGCTTATAGTTTTGCCAGATTGTCAGCCACTGTTTTGGAGGTAAAACTGATAACTTGTTGTAGTGAGCACGCCTGTAATGTCGCTAATCAACCCTCATTGCCCAGGAAATGGCAGATCAAAGTTGAAGGAAGTAAGGCTGTGACCTCCGGGGAGACTCTCGATGGGCCGCTACAAGGCTAGGCAAATGCCTGATGACCAATGAAAACATGCAGACTAATTTAAGGTAGCCTTGCTAGCTCGTCTACTTCAGGTCAGAGGTCACACGTGTGGTAGATTTCAATGTTCCTTCCTCCTTTGTGCAACTGTACGGTGTAGAGATTTGTATCCAATAATCACCAAGGAAGTGTGTCTTCTATTGAGGCAACCAAAACAGGAAGAGGCATTGTTTCCATGGTCGTTTTCCCCAGGTAACGGTAACTTTCAGCAGTCTTTCTACTAAATGAGTAACAAAACCCACTGATTAATACAACCAGAGTGTTTTACTGCCTCTTTAGAGTGCTGAGATCATGGTTTTCGAGGCAAAATTGGGATTTTTTTGCTTTGGACAGTAGCCATGCTGGTAGTGGCAGCCATGTCGCTAATGCTGTGTTTCCAACATTGGCAGCAACAGTAATACCACAGGAAAATGCTAGAATGTGGGATGGTTGGAAAGTTGTCTATTTCCCCACTACAAATATTATTTAAAACACAAAAAAATTAGATAATTGTGATCTGTAAGAGCACACTGTTTCAGTATCCAAGCTTGCACAGTGAACATGCTAGCTCGCTAGCAGTAGTGCTAGCACAGCTGTCCTAAAAGTTCTGTGACATTAGCCATGCAGTTCAGTCTCTGGTAAGCTATGGTGGAAGTCACAAGGTAAAGTTTGGGTTGTACTTTTATTCATTGTTAGCCTTTGTCTATCTGGTCATATGAAACTGACTATAGATATCTTCTTTTGTTTACAACCTGTGTGACTGATATTTTTGACAAGGAACCACTGGATATTATTAATTTTGGACTATGGCATGTCAACATATCTTAGTGTGATTGGGTATTTTTTGAGAGGACCTTGGGACAATTTCCAGTTTCATCTGCAGTAATGAAATATTTCAGTATTTTGACGAGTATGCGGGGCATCTCCTGTGTTTTAGGCGAGAAGCGTACAGTTGCAAAATAAAGCATTATGACATTTCATCATAGTTATTGCTAAAACATTACCATGTTTTCGAGATCTCAGCAACTAGTTTGGTGAACCCCTGTTATAATAGTTTTCTTTTTGTGAGTTTGTAAAAGTAAACAACATGGTTAGAAAAATGAGACTTCACAAAGGCGGGTGAGATTTTAATGAGCATATGTTTCTTCCGTTTGGGATCTCAGCAACTAGTTTGCTGAACCCCCATTATGATAGTTTTTTTTTCAAGATTTTGGCTTTGTGTATTCCTTGCAAAAGTAAAATAAAGCAGAGCTGTCTTTGTTAATAGGTAGTATTTTTAAAAATAAATTTGAAGTAAATAGCATGGTTAGCAAAAATCTAACTACAATGGCTGGTGAGATTTTAATGAGCGTCTGTTTCTTCTGTTTGGGAGCCTGCCATGCGTCAGCCTGTTATTTATTTTAGATGCTCATTTGGTTATCAGGAGTTTTCATAAGAGGTCTCAGTAGAGAGACGCCCAATCAGCAGGCAAGAGAGGAGCCTCACTGGTCTCGTCTGTCAGGCTGCTGCATCCTGCAATTTATCCCCCGTCTTCGCTGTGTGGCTGCGCTGCTATCTTGAGCTCTAGATGTAAATTTATTACATCTCAAGACTTCAGTGAGCCAAATGGTGTTTACACAAGCATACCTCGTCCTGAAGTCCTAAAGTCTGAGACACTGCACTGCATTCTGGGTAGGAGGGGCCGGTAAAAATCCCACCAAACTCCCTAGCCCTAAGTTGACCCAAATGACTTAAGCTATGACTGCATGCAGATTCTCCAGAAGGCTGGAGATTTCAAGCAAAACATTTGATGCCAGTCAGGAAGGCATTGTTCCCCACCAGCTCTTCATCCAAGTCAAACACAGACACTCAAAACATAAACATACAACATGCATGGAAATCACCCGTGTCTGACTCACCTTATTGTTCTGTCTGTTTCACACCAGAACAGCAAAGATGATGGCAAGAATTAGAAAGGGTTTATCCCAACTATATTCACAAATGTTTTTCAACCCTTTTTTTCTTATCTAAAAACTGAGCCTGAACCCAGTTTTTTGTCCCTCCATCCTTTCACAGTCATGATGATTGACTTCTGATCATACATCACCAGGAGAGAATTTGCTCTCCCCGTCGGGACAGTGATTAGCATATTGCTTGTTGACATATGTTTAATTGATTAAAACAGTCCTGCTGTGATTTCACTGTGTTTTGTTTTTAAAGGCCAGGGTTCTGACAGAAATACTCCGGGAAGTATTGCATTTGGCGGCGAGCTCGGGTTCCCATACACGAGAGCTCTGAACTTAATTCAAAACGCCTTGGACACAAGGCTGACTGTTGGGCTAGTAGGAGAGGAGAGATAGCTGTAACCTTGCATTGAACTCCCAAGAATCTCGGCGTACTCCTTGGATCGCTGCAGCAGAAAATACTTACACGAGTTACATGATTTAGTGGCCGACTTTCAAAGCCCAGACCCCTTTAGGCAGAGGGCTCGGTAATGAAATAACTTTTCCATTAGAGAATAACGGTTGTCTGGCAAAACTGTCATTGCATTGTGTAGAACAGGGGATAGATTTGATAGTCAAATTGTGCTGGGCTTGTCACATACTTTACATACTTTACTTTGTTCCTGTGAATGCACACAGCATGACAAGAAAAGTTTCTTTAGTTGAAAGGGAGGCCATGTATCATGTTTCATTTTAAACTTCCCAAACCACACATTTGTGACATTTACAGTAGGCTGGTTCATTTTTGTCATAATTCTGATAATAATGATTTAAATACATTGTTATATGCATCATTATCTTCAGCTCCCTATGACCAGCTGTTAAACACAGCATCAAAATAGCAGCTAATAATATAATATCTTTGCAACTTGTGGATGGAGTGCTTTGAAGTTTTGCGCAGACATTTATGGTCCCAAGAGGATGAATTCTGCAGACTTTGGGTTATACCCCTGACATTTTGCCGCAATGTGGGCGAATGGGGTCAATTTGTGGACATGGAAAGAATTTGAGTTAAGAAAATACAAAACAATGAACTAACATTATTGTGTGAAGAACAGGGTTGAAGTTATGAAAAAGATGTCAATGTACCATTTACTAGCCTCGGTTTGTACCGCAAGAAGCGATAGTACAGCCCGTAGTCCCAGATAGGAGATGTAAAAGCAGCAAGTTCGCCACAATAAACTCACTTAATGTAAAAAAAGGAAATATTTTGACATCAATTTCCCTTACTAGACAAAAAACTACAACTATGCACTGTCTGAATTTAAGTCTCTCTCTTTTTCTGAACTAACACAAGGTAAAACACAACATTGACTCCTAAAAAAAAACCATGTGATTTAGATTTGACATAAACGAAATCAACCTTACCCAAACAGTCTTGGTTTGTCTTGCCACAGTTACCTCTGGTTCTGTCAAAATAAATCCTCAATTCATCGGGTGACATATAAAAATATTCTGTCTCTACATGCTGTATTCGCCCTGCTACTGATGCCCAGCTTTCTCATGGCCCTCTGCCCCTTCATGCCTCTCTTGTCCCTGGAGTCTTAGTCCTGGTCATAGTTGCTGTAAATCGCCTCTGTATTGTATCCCCTTGTTGTAATACTGGGGCTGTGTTCAGTATCGAGTGGTGTCCAACTGTAGCCACTGGGAGGCCGGCCGACTGAGCACTGTTGCCCTCGGTTACCGCGCAGACAGACTCCCTCAGCTACTAGTGTTACATAGTGGCTAACTTATCTACTAGCTAGTTCTGCTCAAGATAAATTGTAGTAACTTTGGTGATCTTTTGACTTTTCCTGCTCAGTGGTCATGTGAGTATTTCAATTATTTCAATAGCCTGACCTGTAGTTAATGTTCAGTGCCAATTAAAAAATGCTAAAATGCATTAGATCTGCAAGCTAGCATTGTCACTGTGACGGTGTTAGCACACTGTTGTTAGAATCTCAAGCTATGGCAGAGAGTTGCTAGCATGGCTTTAGGCTATTAGTCTGGTCAATAAATAGAAAAAGAAGTACTTGGTTAGTATGAATAATACAAGCTTACCTTGTGCCCATCAGAGCATTAATTCCAACTCATCGAAAATCAAATCAAGTTCAAGCCTTTTTTGTGTAACATAAGATCCTTTAATACATCATGTAACAGAAATGAACCTAAATGAGGCATTTGGAATAATGATAATAATTCTTTTAAAAAAAAGAATTGGATAATATACACAAAAACAACACAAAAGTATGTGCAGCATCAAATCTTTGTTATTTATTCTATGTCCTTTTCAAAAAGAAATTTTTCACAGTCCTCCTCTCCAATGACCTCGTGTTTGTGTGTACATAGTTAAGCACACTATTCATAGCAGAAAGTTCCCAGCAGCCTGCCCCTTTAGGAGGAACAACAGACTGAACAAACACAAAACGTGACCAGCTTTTTCACCGGTAGGCAAAGCATTTAATCCCGACACCGTCCCATTTGTCTCGAATGTTTGCATATCAGAGTAGAGCTTTATTTACTTTGCTTGCAGTACCAGACGCTAAAATATTCAAGTAAAGAAATATGTTTTTCCCGACACATGTTAGGCTCTGCAGCATTTTGTCTTGTTTGATGAGGGATGAATGACATATGGGGCACACTAACCAAAGAACAGTTGTCAAGAACAATGTTTGTGTGTCTCAAATCAAGCTTACCTGAATGAAGCCGGAACCCTTTTTCACATGTCAGACTCTTCATCAGGTGTAAAACCTGTAATTCTTCTAATGTTCCTCTAATGTTCCTTAATGAAGAGAAGTATCATTTCATCTACACATGAAAGAAGGCAACAGATGGTGTAGGTGTGGGAGATGTGGATAAAATCTTCTATCAGGATATTCAATTTTGTTTGGCTTTATGGCAAAAAGTATGTAGTCCACTTATACTCATTTTAAGCAAATAAATAGAAAGGACTGTCAGTGTAAATACCTGAAACCTGATGCCATAAACAGCCCATTCACCAGAATTATGTGTTGGCATTTTACTTTTGTGCAAACCACATTAAATTGTAAGTGTCATGTCATATCAACATGTCTACCACCACGTCATATCACTTTCAGATAACATGTTAATGAGCTGACTCTGACATCAGGAAGTAGAAGCTATGGTGAGTGAAGCTATTCCTAGTTGAAAGGCTGCCCTGCCAGAGACCACTGTTCGACCACAGGGACCATAGCGTTTCAACATTTGTAACAGTCACATTCACCACTGGTTGTTTCTAATAAACCGAGACGAAAAGGCTGCCAAGTCAGAAGCCAGTGTCTGAGAATTGGATTCAACATTTGTAAGCATGAAACCACTGGATATTTATAACAAGGGGCCACGGCATATCAACATTTGTAAGCATTACACCACTGGATAATGTTATTGGGCGTTGGTGAAAAGACGTCAAGCCAGAGACCACTGTTGGAGATGGTGATTCCAAATTTGTAAGTGTGAAACCACTGGTTATTTGTATTGAGAGCTGCCAAGTCAGGGACCACTGTTCAAGATGGTGAATCACTGTTTGTAAACATGAAACCACCGTATATTTTTGATAAGGCACAACGTTGTTTTAACATTTGTGAGCATAAGCCACTGGATAGTTTTAATGAGCCAGGTGAGAAGGCTGTCTAGCCAGTGAAAACTGTTGGAGACAGCAAGTCAAGATTTGTAAGCATGAAACCATTGGATATTATTAATGAGCCCTAGGTGAGAAGACTGCCAGAACAGATACCACTGTTGAAGATAGTGTTTCAACATTTGTGAGCATTAAACCACTCGATATTTTTATTGAGCCTCAGAAGACTGCCAAGCCAGAGACCAATGTTCAAGACAGTGAGTCAACATTTGTAAGCACAAATTTACCGTTTATTTTTTAAGAGGGGCCCCAGCGATTCTACATTTGTAAGCATGAAACCACTGGATATTTTAATTAGACTTTGGGACATTTTCCAGCCATGTTAGTAGCAACAAAGCAGGATATTTTTGCCAAGATCGGGGCAATTTACAGCCTTTTTGTGTGCCGTCAGATTCTCTCCCTAACCCTAACCAAGCACTTTTTGTACCTAAACACGCTGTTCTCGCAACATAACATTGAATATTGAATTCAACAAACTTCAACATTGCAAAATGGTAGAGTTAAACATATTAATGATTTGCAGAAACTTTCATTGCCAACATTTATTCTGGCTATTGGACTGCCAAAAACTGAGTATATAATCACATAGTCTACTGTAATATATCCAGAGATACTAAAGGGACGACTGTAGATGTGCCAATCTGATACACTGGATTACCACTGGTATTAATACTGACCTTGGTAAGGATCAAAGATAAACCATTAAATGATTGATAACATTAATCTCAGTTTCTCCAATAACTTATTCAAATTCAATGAGCTCACAGCTCAGTGTGTAGTGCAGCAACAATCCCTGTGCCATGTCCACTTACAAACAAATATTTCCAGTGAGTTGTTCACAGTGAGCTGCGCAGTTTTTATTTTACCAAACTGACAGTCGATAGATGGCATCAGATACCACCAGCTGGTGTCTTAGAATCACTTTGGCAGTTGGATTCATTACTATAAACAGTTGAATTTCATGCAAAGCAGCAGAACTTAGCAATCTCAAAACATCTGTTTCATTTTGACAGATAACTGAGAGTAAACGTAATTTTCCGGATGTAATTTGGTACGTGGCAGCTTTCAAGCTTAAATGATTGTTCACAGGTAGCTGTTGCAGATTGTGATTCACTCTCAGGTTAAAGGGTTGTAGGTTCTCAAGGAACTTTTCCTTATTTCATCATAACACAGCTTTTTCTTTTGTCTCTGCGTGTCCCGCCCTCTGAATTACGCTCTCCTGCACCAGAAGTGTCATTCCTTCCAACACCCAACCTTTCCCTGAACACACTCCCACTGTTTCTGTAATAAGTGACACTGTCTATACATAGTGATATGAGATCATCTCTGTGTGGAGCCAAACCTTTCACTGTCATTTAGGGTTTTTTTGCTTTTTTTATTTTTTTTAAACAATATTTACTTACTTTACCATTAGAGAGGGGCCTCCCGATTACTTATTATTTTTTCCTGAACCTTCCCCTTTTGTGTAGCTAACTTCCTGTGAGTAAGACTGCGAGAGTTTATGGCAGGGGTGGAGGCGGCGCCTTTTATTCTTTATTATACTGTACAGTCATAGATATGTTTGCATAAAGAGAAGGCAAAATGCTCTGCAGGCTTTATGGCTTTCTAGAAAATAACCACAGAATAATATTCCAGAACAGCACATGAACTCTCCTTCCATTAGACGTCTTCTGATGTTACTCCAAATCCGAAAAGACTCCACTAACAGGACAGCTATCATGTTTTGAAGTGTGTTTTTTTTTTTCTTCCCAGTATGTGCCGCCGTGTCTGTCGAGGAAACCCAAAAGGGCTGAGTCAGAGATCCCATCTCTTCCGGAGGCAGGGCCAGCAGTGCTCTCCTTTGAAAGGCAACATGGAAAGATCAACGGGCATCTCCTGAGGGAGCCACCGGGCCACACTGTGCTGCTGCCCCATGGTCAAACAGCCCTGGGGCCCATAGTCTGCTGCTCCTGCTGCTGCCACTGCCCCTGCTGCTGCTGCTGCTGCTGCTGGGTTAGCATGCACTGTTTACTTTGGGAGGACTTTCAACCCTGTGCAGCCATCAAGATCTCTGTATTCTCCCTCTATCTCCCTTTTCCCCTCCATCCAGCGCTCTTTTTTGGACAGCATTCCCACCAACTCTGTGACAAACATCATTCACATCCCCTCTCCATCACTTTGCAGATAATAACTGTAAGCCTGGCGTTTGCATCACTTTGTGCGAACGTGGTTGTTGATGTGACCCTCAGCTCTGCGAACATCTATCCAGGCGAGAGCGCAGGGAGGATTTCTGCGCTGTTGTGTTTATATTTCCTCCCTCGCAGCACCATGGATACCAGTCAGACAGTGCCAAGGTAGGACCACCTCATAAATTCAGAAACCTATAAATATTTGCCCGTGTTTTGAGTTCAACACTAGTTTGCATTTACATATCTGAAGGTGGTTTTGTAATTTATCTGCGTGGAAGCTCAAGGACTTAACGCCCGGTGGTCCCGGTGTACAAATTGTGTTTTATATAACACCCAGCAGCAAATGAGCACATGCCAAACATTTCCATTTGCCATCTACAGCCAAACTCAACACTAGAAACACCAACGCTGGAAAGAAAACAAAAAAAACCCTGTGACGGACGATTGTCGGCTGAAACAACTGGCAGCGGTTGCATCATTCAAATGTCATGTTAAAAAGTTCGATCTTTTGCAAAATAGAGAAAAATAAGGGCTGTGGATGTGGCCCTTAGTGCAGTGGAGCACATTCCTCCACACTCAATAAACTCAGCTAAATCAATATGTCAAAGAGCAGACAGATAACGCTAAGCTCAGGCATAAATCTTCACCATCTCTAAAATCTTTTCATGTGGTATTACTCACAGGCCATATTCGCTTAAGTACAGTAAACATTGTGACAGGTACTTTGAGCTGCTGGTTCAAGAGGACACAGGAAAGTGGATTGTGCTTTGAGCCTTCGGGGGCTGGTCGAGAAGAAAAACTCTTAAGTAAAAAAGCTGTCAGGAAGAATAAAGGCTTGCTTTAATGAAACATAAGCAGAGTGTGGAAGCAAACCTCCCGAAAATCTGCAGGCAATTCTTTGGGTTTCAGATGGATATCTGGAAAATTCTGAAAAACGACGCACAATTTTTCTTTTTTTCCTCGCCTTGCATTAGCTGGTCACTGTTCTTTATTTCTTCACGTTCTTGCCTCCCAATCATTTAAACAGCAAAGAAAGATTCCGTTTTAGTTGAGCCAGGGAGAAATGTAGGGAGGCTGTGATTGCCTCATACAAAAGTATGCCTGAGTAATATCAATATCATGCAGGAACATGGTTCTGTACACCACTTCTTCTTTTGAACACAGGGTAACTCTAAAAATTCATTTGCATAACCAGACACAGTTTATTGGACTGAATTTAAATAAAATAATTTCTTAAAAAATAAAAACAATGACAAAAAAAAGAGAATGATGCTAAAATAAAACATGATACTTCCCCAAAAAAATAAATAAGTCCAGAGGAATGAATGACATAACCTTCTTTGGATGAAAATTGTGAAAGAAAGAAAAAAACAAAAATAAGACAAATAACCCCCTTTTTTTTTTTACGCCAAGTTCCACATGTAACTCGTCAGATTGTCGCACTGTGATTACTTTGGTTGGTTTCTGAGACTCCGCCTGCTGAAGGACATGGAGACAAACAGTGTGAAAAATCAAACAAACTTCTCACATTTTCATATTTTTGGTGCGCCGCAATGTTTGTCGCTTTCCTTTACTTCCCTTTCACCTCATTTTTTGAGTTAAAGCTACCGGGGGCCATTACACTGATGTCAGCCCTCGCAGGGATTTATCAAACTCATCAAAAGTAACAAGAACTTGCTCAGAGGTGTGACCTCACTCTCTGCTTTGCTCTAATTCTGGTCTAAAATGATGCGGCGGCACATGCTTGCATTGTGAAAGATACACAGTTTTATAGTGAGTCGGGTAGCGAGGCCAACAGCCTCCTCTCTGCAGTTTATGTCCTGTAACATAAAGGTCGGCGGGGCCCACGGCTATTCTCGTTCAAAACAACTTCTCCACATGTCAGAGGAGTTGAGCATAGTACCTTAATGCTATCACACAGCGGACATTAACATATGATAGAAAAATAGTCTGAATGAGTTGATTACTTGCATTTTTTTCTTCTTCATTAAAATAATTAAACACTAGATGACTTTTATACCCTGTTTGAACCAAACTAGTTTCAGTCGAATACAGTAAGAGCTCTCAGTGGAAAACATGTGCAGATTCAACACTACTGTACTACAAGAAAAAAAAAAACACAGGAGAGGAAAAAAAAACAAAGAGAAAAG
>CAEMYA010000024.1:13090591-13104919 GCA_903131615.1 Diplodus sargus
AATAGCTGCTGCCTTATTTATATTTTTGGTACATGTTCGAGGGGTCATTGTTGGCTAAAGATTAGCTCCATGTAGGCAACATTCCTGCCAATGATACAAATGCGTATAGGCTGTTGGAGCGCCTTTGTAGGAGCTGCTGTCGTTTGTTCGCCGCTCGCTTATCATCATCACTGCTGTCGCTGAACTTTTACAGCACCGTGGTCGCTCATTTCGAAACTATCCCCGCTGCTGTCAATGTCTACATTTAGATACAGCTTTGCACTGGAGCTCTGTGGCTCTGTGCGTCCATGTCCGTGTGTTGGATGCTCATATTTCGGGACATCTTTTACTTTTACGCACGGAGACACGTCGTCTCCAAAGGCCTCCAGTCTCCTCCTGCGCTCCTGTTGTAGCACAGGCTCGAAGTGGGCCAACGTTAGTGACCGCAGAGGATTTTTGGAGATGTGTTTTTTTTTTTTTTTTTTTTAATCAGAGGGAGTAACCAAACCGGTGCGCTACTGTCTCCCATCCCATCGCCCCCAGTGAGCAGTTGTCAAAGAGGTGCGAGAATACAAAACCCTGTTGTTTCTTTTTTTCCCCCTTGACTTTCTTTCCTCTCCTCCTCGCTCTCTCCCTAACTTTGACTCCTCTTGCTTCACGGGGGCTGCGGAGCCTCATCGGGGGGGGGGTTTGATGAATGAGGTGTTTTTTCGCAGTGATGTCAAAGTGTGCAGCCCTGACACGCGGAGCCCGCGAGGAGAAGTGGCAGGACGCCGCCCTGTCTCCACGTTTATCCACAGACGGTCAAACACCGACCGGCCCGCGTGGATGTCAGAGACAGGGGCCCGTGATCTAATTACCTCCATCAGACATTTCACTGGAGGACGCCTGGAAATGCACCATTATTATTATTATTATTATTGTTATTATTATTATTATTATTATTATTATTATTATTATTATTGTCATCATCATCATTATTATTGTTGTTGTTGATATTGTTATTATTATCATAACCATATCATCTATATAATATAATCATATTGGAATATCCTGAGAATATTATAGCAAAATTAAATTCGTTAGAATAAAAGAATAAAAGAAAAAAGCAACCCAATAATGATGATAATAATAATAATAATAATAATAATAATAATAATAATAATAATAATAATAGTTTTCGGGGCTTTTTTGTTTTTATGTATTGATTTATTCTTTTACCCAGAAGTCCACGCGGCCTCAGCGGTTCTACCTGGTCCCCGTTTGATTCTCCCCGCAGCTCTAATGGCCGAACCACTCTCCAGGTGTCAGTGCCTTATGTACCGACTTGATAATGATTATCTCCAGCTCTCGTTACAACCCGCTCCTGATTAGCCAATACTGCTGCGATATGCACGATGCTGCGGAGATAACAAGGGAGCACGAATAACGCTGAGCTCGCAGATTCTCCACTGAGGGATTCAAACCCTCGCGTGTGATTTATTATTGATGGCGGTGATCGCTTCTTTATTTGTTTCCGCGTGACTCAACCAAAGGGAAAAAGAGAGCCACTGAAATACGGTTGGGATTTTCTTCCCCTCTCTCTGATACATGCAGGGTGATAAAAAAAAAAAAAAAAGTCATTGTAGACATTTAACACGCCCTTTACACAAGAATGTCTCTGATGTCTCGGGTCGTGATTAATGAGAAACGACTGTAGCCGCATGTAAAACACGCAGGAAAGAGACGCCATTCATCATGTCGGATCACCACTCAGCTGCTGATGGCCATTTTCCTTTTTTATCTGTCTTTTGTATGCAGAACAATGCCTCGCTGTGAGCAGGCGTTTAATTATCACGTTAGATTAATTTCAATTTGCATGTAGCAGTAGAGTAAAAGTCAAATTATCCCTTTAAGTCGCCACTGAACAGCCATGTTTGCTGATACTAAGACATACTTGTTGGATTTATATCGCACAGTCTGTAAATTACATTAATGCTGCTGCTTGTATTTTAAAAAATGCACTTTTTTATGTTATGTGTTTATTATGTGCTGATATCAATGGACAAGGTGTCTGATGTTCTCTTTTTTTTTTTGCCTGATGTCCTATTCTGATATGGGAAATTAAATACTTAAAAAATATGATTGGCAGCGGTATGAATATAATCAGTTCGAGATTGTAGCAGGTGACACAGCATCTTAATGCACATATGAGTCAGGATATTTTTCACAGATATAAAATGGTGAGTTAAGGTAATCATTTTCTAAATTAAAAGATGGTGATGCACTCAATTTCAAAATAAAATATCCTGAATAAGTGAATAAATAGATACATAAATGAACCCCTCTACATTTGGTGTGAAAAACACTTGGCTTGGGTTGTTGAATTAGAACAGAAAAAAATTTTAATAACTTTTGAAAACAAAATTTTGTTATTCCACAAGCAGTTATCATTTATAATATTATATTATTGCATACAATCATATACTTATTTTCCCCTAACCCATATCTGTGCACCATCACCTCTAAAGGGGCATTATGTAGTTTTTGAGAAGAAATTCAAACTCTGAATTTAAATATAAAAATATGAATAACGTTATAATATGAACTCAGACATTTTTATTTTTACATGTCTGAATAAACAAGCTGTTCTCAGAACACCGTCTGAAGCTAGAGAGATGGCGGGGTCCGCCAAATGTAAACAATGTAAAGCGGTATGAAATCGCGTCGTCCTGTAAGGTCAGTTTGTTTATTCGGTTTAATTCGGTCATGAACACGAAGAGGGCTTGTTCATTTATTCAGTTACTCAATTTCTACCCCAAAAACTATGCAGTGCACCTTTAAAAAGAGTCTCATTTTAACAGCTCAGACACAAAAAGTGTAATCCAGAAAATAAAACAACAGCAGGCTAACAGCTATTTCTCCCATTTTTTTTTTTTGTGAATGTGTAAATCAATGCATCACTTCTAAATCAACCACTTTATGAGAGAACTCTCTGATGCTACATTAGCCACAGCACCTGTGGCAGCCATCTTTCCTTCATCTATTACCTCACTACGCCGCGCCGCTGCAGCCCTTAAAACATTGACCTATTTGCTCTTATTGTTTTATGGAAGACACAGTTAAGTTTTATACCTGCGCGGGTCTGTTTTTCTCCCCGTCTTCCAACTGAATGGCAGCTCGTCCCCCGGGGGCCGCTGCGCCGGAGCAAAGGCTGCTGGGAGGCCGCGAGCGTCACTCTGACTCTCCTGTTTGAAGTGGTAGATGATTAAACGGGGCTGTGACAGGTGTAAAAGCAACCTTTGTCATTTTGGACATGCAGCGTCCTTGCTTCCCCCTGGCTCGCCCACAACGGAACGCCCTGCTCACCTGCCTGCTCGCACTGAGAGTGTGTGCATGAATGTGTGTGTGTGTGTGTGTCATTTTATGGTGGGGATTGGTTGGAAGCTGCTAATCATCCTGTACCATCACACATGTTTTTCTGTGTGTTTATGGTCTTGGCTAGAACATGGCTAGAAATCCCCCCACCACCACCAAAAAAAAAAAGCTATAATACATTTCATGGGAAAAACAGAAAATCAGGAACTTGAGAAAAGATGTCGGCCCGTTTATCTGTTGTTATGGGCGATAATTTGTGTCTTCAGCAGCTCCAGTTTATCAGCAACACAATGTCAAATCAGCCTGACCCACTGTCTTAACTTTGGCTCTACAACTTGCACTTCCCTTGCCAAAGGGGCCCTCTCGATATCAGTGATAACACTCCAGTTAAATGAAGATTAAAAAAAATAATAATAAAATGATTGCTGAATGTTTCACTTTGCGGGGCTCATTCTGTTGTTCAAACAAAGCGTTTCACGGGGACGAGCCGAGGCTGAGCACATTCGCTCTGTAATACCAGGGATTAAGTGGATTAGGGGAGCAAATTCTCGCCTGCACGTAATTATAATATTAATTTGCACATTTATCAGGTTGTGTTTAGTCATATTGGATGTGGGATTAAGCGGGGATAAGGGGAATGATCTCCTGCTGCGCCCAGATATGAAATTAGTCGGTGCACTTTTTTCTCGAGCCCTCACTTCTGATGTGGACTCTTCGATCAGCGGCGTGTTGTCAGCCAGCGACCAAAGTTCACCTGCTATTTTTAGAAAAAAAAAATCCTATGATGTGGATGGAGGACAGAGGAGCTGGGGAAGGTAGAGCGGATTTGATGTAGACCTGAATGAAAGAGAAGAAGGAAAATTGTTTTTATTTAATTGGTTTTCATTTCCATGAAATTTCAGGGGCAGACTCATAATCGGTAGACTCATAGCAGGAATCCCCCGGTGACTTGGAGACTTCAGGGCAGCTGTGATCTTATTTTCTGCTTTTACTTTTGGTCGTCTGAGGAAAGAGCAAGTAGTTAGATAAGCCTCCCCCATCCATCACCTACAAAAGCTGTTTAAAAAGCTATCAAAACACGATAAGGCGAAGGTGTACAGTTTAACACACTTAGCCGCTAATTCTATCTGCAAATGCGATCACTACCGTGGAACTGTAGAAGAATACCCGCGAGGCAGATATATCAGGGTCACGGCGGCACAGAAACTGAATATATTATCTACACTGTGTCAAAACAAATGATGATTAGGGTTTATTTTAGGACAGGATGCAGATCTGTTTCATTTCAAAGTAGGAAGAGGATCATGCAAATTCTGGCAAAGTCTGAAAAATACTTTATTAAAGTTCACATGCTTTGAAGGTTCAGTGGATTTTTATTGGAAAATGTCGTCTTTACTCTTCCAAACAGCAGCTGAGTACCAGCGGTTCCAAACCTGGGGGTCGGGACCCCTCCGACAGGTCACAAGGGGGGTCATGAGATGATTTAAAGACTCAGGGTTTGTTTGTAAACTGTCACTGAATGCACCAGAACACACAAATTGGGCCCTTCGTAATTTAATAAATGTAGATAATTTTGACTGATGGGTGAATCCACTGAAAAAATATGACCCCCAACTCGGATACGATAGAAGAGGAGAAGAATGTTGTTTTTCTGAAGCTAGCTTTTAGGTATTGGTCGTCGGTGATGTGTCATGTTGAAATGTTCAAGTTAAATAGCTCATGTCACATCAGACATCCACATTGACCTCAGGCTACCAGCTAATGCTGTCAATGGCAACTGTTAAGACATTAACAGACACTCAGTGTGGGGCATCCGATCGGTTTCCGAACACGCCCGTAGTTTGGCGATTACGCTTACTCACTTTGTTGCTGAGAGCTACGTGAAAAGTTTGATACCACTCTCGTGTCTGTGCGCTAAATAAGAAGCTGTAGCTAGCGACAAATTAGCTTAGCTGGGAACAACATAAGTGAAACGGTAAAATGGCTCTATACAAAATAAACAGCCAAGATGTAACGTTAACATGCTAATAGTTTAGCTTTTTTCTTGCTTACCTCAATGGGACGTAGCCACGGTAGCTGTGTCTCCCTATTTGTGCATCGCTAAACCATCTGGCTGCTAGCTGTAGCTTCATATTTAGCATCTGACTCTTTGCAAGTTGAGATATATTTCATTTGGCAAGGACATAAACGTGTTCAAGCCTCGGATATATTTTCAAAAGTTAAAGCTGGGAAGAAGAAGGGAAAAAAAGCAAAGACTGACTTTCATTCTCATTCAGGCCTTACTACAATTATTCAAATACAACAAACTTCATCTGTGATTGGATTTGTAGCGTTTCACACAATAAGTGACGCGAGACCAAAGAGGGATCAAGAGTGGTAGCTGGGGTCAATCGCCTCAAAGACGCCCGCCGAACGCCCGTCTTTCTGTCTCTGGAAAACAGAGCCTCATCTCTCTCTCACTCGTGTGTAGATTCAGAGGCCGTGTTATTGTTTCCGAGCTAACGTCTCCATCCTGTGGAGCCAGACCCTCTCTATGTGTTTTGTCTCAGAGCAGAAGGTCAGGTCTCCAGTACACTCTGTGACTTTCCCTGAATCAGCTGTTTGGAGCCCCAGTTCGAGAGAAAACAGCCTTGGGCGAGAGGTGACGTCACTGATAGCAAAACAGAGACAATTCAGAGGTGACTGGATGGCGGTGGCGGTGGTGGTGGCGGCGGCGGTGGTGGGGAGGTACTGTGGGTTGGATACTTGGGCCTGGCACCGGAGTGGAGTTTGGACGGAGCAGCTGGCAGACCTTGTCGGCCCACTCATGCTTTCAAGGTCTAGAGCTGCTTATTAGAAAGATATGAGAGGAGTGTGTGGTGGAACTGAAACAATCACCATTTGTTCAGATCTAAATCAGGGGACAAATGGATCGGCACAGGTGACAGTTCGGGATTATGATTAGGACTTTTCATGGAAGACTTACTGGGACAGTTTATCATCGCTAACATTATCGCTAACAATTCTCCCACTGTGACAGGTCAAAATGTCCGCCCATTTGTTCAAGACTGGACCTCACTTCCAGCTTAGTTCTCACACTGTTCTTTCAGGGGAGACATTTTACAGTGTCAGTACTCTTAAAATACAGAAAGTAACTCACCTCTCACGGTGTCAAATTGAGCAGATTGTTCTGATTTATCATCTCAGATAAAAAAAAGGAAAATGACTCCCTCCGTCTCAACACTATTTGGGTGAAAGGATTTTTTTCCTTTGGTGTCCTGATATTACATTGAAAAAAATGAGTGGAAATCATTTTCCCATATGTGTAAGTAAGGTGTAAATGATCAAATTAATGATGGCTGAATATTTGGCCAGGGGTTAGGACGCGGGTTCAACTGTCCAAATTAGTTGGAAGGCGTATCTTTTCCGAGAGCACTGACTCATTTTTATATTCACTTCTACTCCATCTCTCTCTATCGACTACTTTAAATTATTTTATTTTTTCCATTAGGGACCCTAATGTAATCCAATTGATTGATTCATTTTTATTTCCAAAACGCATTTTCCAGGGGCTAAAGGTGTTTGAAAACTCGAAACTCTGACTACTGAAGCTCCCCTTTAACTTCGATCAAAATTGATTTGATTTCGTAGGTCAGTAGAGTATGTCCAGATTAAATAAGAGGCCTCTAGGACCTTAACTGTGAACCATACAGCCATTTTGAATTTATTATGAAATTTTTTTTTCATTTTATCGGACCAATTCAGACTGAAGAGACAAACAGGAAATAGGGGGGAAGAGAAGAAGGCACAAAATACAACAAGGGTCTGGTTTTGCTCCAGAAACATTGTGGTTCATTTGTTGGCAACCACGGCGCTCAAAGCATCTGCAACTTGAATAAATAAATAAAAACATAAATGTAGATCTCTCTCTCCTCTCATTTCCCGCCATCTCTCTAGCTGTCCCCTCTCAAAATATTGAGCAAAATACCCCAAAAGTACTGAAAATCTCTAATAAAAATCTCTCCCCACTGCAGCTCATGTTGACATAAAAAGAACTGTGAATGGTTAGCTCGGCTGCCTGTTTTTGTCTGTTTGTATGTTGAAAAAGGGTCAGCGGCCTTCTCCTTTCATCACACATCTAGCAAAGCCATTTTCCAAACATTCCGCTCAAAGCAAATGCTAATGTTATGCATGCAAATAGCCTTTTATTTTGAAATTAGATAAGGTGAACCATCCGATAGCCACTAAGCATTTTACCAAGCAAGTGAAAGACTCTGTGTAGGGTGTATAAAACCAGAAACAGCCCGAAAAATGAGGTAAATTCAACTTAAATGTGGTGAATTAAACACTGTCAACCGTTTTAAAGAACTTTCAATAAAATCTACCTGCGTGTGTCTACAGTGCGATGCGGCTGGAGGTGGAGTGGATTCGTATGCAGAAATAGCAGCAAAAGTGCTGAACAATGTTGCAAAGAAACCGTCTCTCCAAGCAGGAAGTGCCCCGCGTTCGGCCTTGACCTTCTGCAAATACGGCTAAACTTTTCTTTCCAGGGTGAAATGTGTTCGAATGTGTCTGTGGCTTTTTCAGTCGGGAGAACAAACAGAAAACCCCTCCGAGATCTGATAAGATCCGAGCTCCACTCAAAGAGGTCTGGAGCTCCACCAGACGCGGCCGACTTTGCGCGGCCCTTGTCCTTCCATGACCGCGTGGCCTCGCCTCGTCTCGGCCCTCTCACACCTCGCCGCAGACAAACACACACACTCGCACGGCTCCCCTTCCACACACATTAAACACACTCAGACTGACTCGGAGGTTTCTGTCGCCCTCTCCTTCACTTTAGTCAGTTGCCAGACAATGAAAACATTGAGAGGGTAGTTTCTATGGCGTGACCAGGGCTTTTGTTTGACTGGGAAACATATGCATTCTACATGCTCCAATTATGGTTTTATCAGATCGCTGTCAAACACACCAATCATGCGCCTTCCTTTGTGCCCTCTCTAACGGTGTGTACTGTACCACACGGAGCAGTGGCTCGCAGTGTTTGCGTGTTTGCCCATGGTGGGAGTATAATGTCTCGGGCCGGTTTGCGTCTCTGTTGGCAGAAAACACGCGGCTCGGTCGAAAAACAATGTGTCACGATCCCTTCCACTTGGCAGGTAACAGATTGGTTTTCGAATGCAGAACTTCCTTGTGTGAATGTTGCAGCAAAATTAAACACGAGCGGCGTTGCCCTTCTCTGACAAACACAGCCGGTTTATGCCCTGACCGCCAGCGCCTGGGGAGAAGAAAAAAAAGAAAAAGAAAAGAAGGGCGGCCATATCTGGGTGATCTGCAGCACGTACAGTTAAATCCCTTATTGTGACTTGCACTGTAGGCCTCAACAAAAGGGGCTCAGAAAGACACGGCTGATCTGACTAACCATTGGCTCGGCTCTCGATCGGCCTGGCTTCCGCTCAGTGTCAAAGTCACGTCCACATCGCCAGTTATTCCACAAGAATGCTGTTATCACAGCCAACGTTGTACAACCATAATATAAATATAAAAAAAAGACTGTGTGTGTAGCTGTAGCCGGGGTGGGGGATTGTTTCTAGAAAATTGTACCAACACGTAAACTTAAAAAAAAAAAGAAGAAAAATGAAATTCAAGCCCTTGAGGTTGACCCCGGACACAAAGACGAACCCTGCCCAGTGTTTGTGGGTTGTTTTCACAGACACCGGTCAGCAGCTCAGGCTCCACTAAGCCCAGTGTTTACAGATCGGCTAGAACGCAGCCTTACGGCCTCAAGATGCTGCACCCGGGCGGGCAGACATCACCGAGGTCTGAGGTCTGGACTGGGCTGATATTAACCATGAAACACGATTAACACAGCACGATAATGCCGGCGATTCAAGGCGAGGATGCAGCCGCTATCTTCAGCGTGGCTCCATTACACGGTGTGCATACAACAGCAGTAATATCACAGCTACATTTGTCTTTTATGCTCTATTGTTTATGATCCTTAGTCATCTCTGTCTTTTAGATTCCTGCCACGACTTCAATACAGTGGAATTTGTTTTGTGGCGCTTAAAGTGAATTTTAAAAAATGTAGCCGACAGTATTTCTTGTATGTCATTAATCTAGATGAGACAGTCAGTGAAGAGGGGCTATTTCTTTCATAGTAAGCAGTAAATGTCATATTTAATTTCGCTTAACAGACCCCTTTAAAGGTGCACTATGTAGTTTTGGGGAATGTGTTTTAAGAAGACAAAGAGCTTCATTGACTGTTTTTTTTTAATGCCTAAACAAACTCTCTTTGTGTTCATGACTGAATAAACAAACTGACCTTAAAGGACAACACAATCTCATGCTGTTTTACCTTGTTTATATGTGGCGGACCCTGCCACCTTTCTGGCTTCAAACAGTGTTCTGGGGGCCTGAGAACAGCTTGTTTATTCAGTTATGGAAAGATTTAATTGTGTTTTTTTTGTTTTACGTCAACAATATTGTAAATATCAAAACTCGGATTTGTGATTGATGATTCGTGATCTGAAAGACTCAAAAAAGTCAAGCGCGTCTCCTTCTGCGCCGTCGACTGCGGCTGCAAAGCTCGACACGAATAATTTTGGGGGTGTTGCCTTCTTTTTTATGCATTTCAAGAATAGTTCATGTCGCAGCGAAATGCTAATTTGCCGTCTTGCTGAGAGTTGAATGAAAATGCTTCGAAAGCTGAGGAAAAATGATTATTTTTTTGTTTTTTTGGGAGGGCCTTTTTCATGGAAATCGATAGGACAGCTTTGAGAGGTGACAGGAAACGGGATGAGAGAGACAGGGGATGACACGCCGCAAAGGGCCGCAGAGATCGGACTCGAACAGGGACGAAGCCTCTGTGTATGGGACACGCACACCGACTGAGCTACCGGGGCGCCCCGTCATCGCTCCATCTTGTGCTGAGTGCCGCCAAAGATGTTTTTGATCGGTTGTCAATGACGTGTAAAGACGTTTACAGATAAAACTCGCCTCGAAACCACTGATGACACACATGAGATAGACACGTTTCTGACCAATCTTGAGAGCTGGGGTAGCTGTTCCCTCCTGCTGCTCATCTTTACGCTAATCCACCAGACCTAGCTCTAAATTTAGCGCACGGGGTATTGAACTTCCGGTCTGACACTAGAAAGGAACGTGAATTTTCACAAAACGTTCAGCTATTTCTTTAAAAACACAAACATATTCTCTCATCTGTATCATCTCAAATCAATCTCAACTGTCCTTCACTGTGTTGGAAGCATTACAGCGTAAGGCCGCACAAGCAGAGTTCAACATCTGTCCACACTGCAGTAACACCTTGACATTACCTCATCTCGCGACAACGGGCCTCGCTGTACATGTGCCGTGAGTCATACATCAGTGTCCTCTACACCTTAGACTTTTGCCCCGGAGTAAAGTACCTGGAGCACTACACGTCAAACATGGCTCCTCTTAACTTTGTACAAGACATCTTTACGCCTCCGGCGTTTTATGGCCGAGGATAAAGGTCATCATGGAGGTCGTTGCGGGGAATCTAGCGAGGGGAGGGGACTGCGTGGGAGAGAAGGAAGCCGAGAGGGATGAATAGAGGGAGGGGAGGGGAAGGAGAAGAAGAAAAAAAAGCCAAGAATTACGGCTCGGGAGGAGAGGCTGCTTTCCGACACCACGCAAATGCTGAGGGGTGGTGTGTCAACGCCACGCACACACCTAGCTGGGATTCCTACCTGCGACTGAGTTCAGTGGGAGTCTCAAGAGCGAGAGGCGCTAATCAGTAACAGTGTTATATGGCTGTGTTAATGGTTAACGTGGCCCCTAGACGCTGTGCCCCTGGCCCAAGCACCTGCAGCCCCTTTTACAGGCATCATCCACGGAGAGAACAAATAGTCTGAATGCTTGTTGGGCACATCGACTTCACATGAACCATCTCATCGGACATGCCAGCAGGTGTTTGGCTGGAAAACACTTGAAAAAAATAAGCAGAACGGGGGCCAAATTATTGGAGGTCGCGCTGTGTTATTAGCTCCATAAAGCCTCAGCACACCCAGTTTCTCTTCTCTTCTCTTCTCTTCTCTTCTCTCCTCTTCTCTCCTCTCCTCCTCTTCGCCTTCAGGGTCATAGTAACAGGAGTCGGAGCTATCTGTCTGCCCGACTCCCCCACATGGCCTTCTGGCTTCGCACACACACACAAATGAATATTTGACAAACACCTCTGTCAAAATCTTCAAGCTGCTTTCGACACACAGGCACACATCCGTAGTACAACAGAAGAAGAAAAAAAAAGAAGAAGAAAACCTTGCACAAACAGAGGTTTCTCCTCCCTATGTTTTAGATAAATAGCCGCGGCATAAAATGGAGCTCAGGTCAGGATAACCTCGTGGTGACCCGCCGGCTCCTTCTCCTGTAGCGAGCAGCGGCTGCTAACCCCGGGGCCTGCCAGGTCAACCACACGCAACACTCGTACGCGCACTCAAAAACACTTCAGTACGATCTCGTCTCCTCTTTCGAATTGTTTCGTGATACCCCCCCCTTTTTTTTTCCATATTCCACATCCGAGCAGAATTGATCAAGTCTCAAAGTCCAAGAGCTTGATGCGAACGTAATGGCAGTGACATCAAGCGCGCACTAAGGCAATGTTAATGCTTCTCTATCCGAGCGGACGGAGGTGTGTGCACAGTGCAAACAGACCCTTGTACCGAGGAGGCTAAGCCGGAGCACTCAGCAGTGTAAAAAAATCTGGGCTAATGTCTGTTTCTCTCACTAAATTGTTTTTTGATAAGGGAATATCTGGAGATAAGTGTTGTCACTATCCTATCTGAGAAAGCGGAAGCCGGTTCGATAAATCTCCCTCTGTAATCTAATAGGAGTCATGGGCAGTAGCTGCCATCGAGGGAGGACTGTGCCGGCGGGCCGCGGCGTGCTGAAGTGAAGACTCGCTCTGATTGAAGAGCAGGGGGGAGAAGTTAGCCAACAGCCAGCTTGTAAAAATTGATAACATCTTTACATTAAACAAATGACTATCGCTCCTCATTCAGGATTACTTTGGATTTGTTGACATATTAAAGTAATACTGATAGCCTTTGTCAGTTGCCTGGTGACAGTGTATCTGTGTTGCAGGGCCGCAAAAGTGAAACAAAGTGGAAACCTTTGCCGTATATGTTTCACCGACGCAGGGCTGAGAGGGTGACCTGTCGATGATGGAAATGTTAAACGTAATGTGGAAAATGTTTCATGGTAACCGCCTGCCCAGAGGGTGTGCATTGCTACACTGCCACCACTGCGACTATATTGTAAAATACTGCGCTCACATGAAGTCTAGGTAATGATTTTTGATGATGAGGACATGGATTTGGGAGCTCGGGGTGCTGAGGGGGCTGCGGCACACCCTAACAGGAGGCTACGACATATGCCGAATTTACAAGGACGCCCAAATAATTAAGAAAATTGCCAGAAACCGCGCTTCGCAAAGTTTGCGTCCGCCTTTTAATTTTCACTTCTGTTTTTTTAAATAATTTTTTATAGAATCTATTTTCAGTGGTTCCAATGCGTTTCAGTGCCATAATTTCATACATTTATACTGAAGTGCAGTGAGTAGTGACTGAGCCTGACCCCTGAAATCAACAGGATTACTGTTTTGTACGTCCTAACCTGACTTGAGACCAAACTAAAACCCTGAGGCCCTGTCCACACATACACAGGTACGTCATACTGTTCACATTTGGAAAGACACAAACAGACGTTGGTATTGCAAGCACGGAAAAAGAGAGGCAAAAAAACGACTGCTTATGATGTTCATGAAGAACAAGCGGTCACGTTTCCCTGCCTCGCTCACAGAATATTATGTCGCTAAGCAACCAACCAGAGTAAACAAGCTTTCCAACAGCACGGACATGCCTCGTGTGCGCCTATGGGATGTACATTTTGAAATGGTGCTAAAATGCTAACGTGGAGATTGTTTTTTTCGTGTACACTATAGGCAGCGGTCTACACTCATACATACAGACATAATATAACACAAATTTTGGACCGAACCCAGCTCAGGTCCCAACAGTTTTGGGTATCCACGCTCTAATTCAAACCTCGGTGCATTTCAGCAAAGTGCTGCACACTGTGTTGACAATGGCTGATGTATTTGTTTTCTCTTTTGTGCCGAAGGCCTCATTTGTTAATAAAATGTAGTGAATAACACATGAGGGTGCCGCGCTGCCCGATGATTCTTCATCAGCATGAACATGGCAGCTTTTGCTTCATTTTAAATACTTTTCACGCGCACTTGCCCGATGCTGTACATGTGTTCATCCGCAGCAGAAACCAGTGCACAACAAGAACATCATTCGCTCTTGTTTGCCGGAAAACGTCAGTGCCCAGGTGTTGTAAAGTAAAAAGGTTATAAAATGAAACAATACATTTGTGATTCAGTTTTAGATTCTAGTAGAACCAAGCGGGTGTCGGGTTGCGTGCCGTACTCATGCCTACTGAAAGTACAACCACAGTGTTGCTGTATTTCGGCCTCTTAATGGGGTTTGTTGATAGTAAGAGAAATATCAGGTTATAAAAATGTAGTGTTTGTTGTGCGGTTTTACTGGTCACGTGTCAAACGTCTTGATAACTTGACTTTGCAGCACAGCAGTAAAAGTTTGATAAGAGCCCTCGTCATCCAGCGTTTCTGATATTGGATAGTCGATGACACCTTTGGTTAGATAATCAGGTAAAACGTCTGGGTTCTCGACCGGGTAATTAATGAAGTCTACGTTAAAACCATTTAAAAGGTGGCTGACGTTGCACCTCAGCCAGCAGTAGGGTTAGGGTTGGGGGGGGGTCCCTCCAGGCTGGAATCAACTTTAAGTTTATGCCATTATTGTATAAAACTTTTCCTGTAATAGAACTGTGAGGTTGATTCTCTGAGAGGCTGTGCAGTTTAATACACTTCCCTGTTGCTGCTTTTTTTTGTTACTGTGGGAAACCCCAACATCTGGGATTTGAAAGTCAACTGTAGAAAAAAAAAAAAAA
>CAEMYA010000024.1:13111031-13150002 GCA_903131615.1 Diplodus sargus
GTCGAGCATTTAAAAAAAAAAAAAGGTTCCAGGTGATCCACATAAAATAATAATTATAATCTGCAAGGAGAACACGCTGCGCGTCGTAATGACCCTGCCGGGCTATAGTGGCATTTTATCAAAGCTCATAAACCTTGAATGACTATATATTGATAAAGACTGTTTAAAGTGTCATTGGAACGATAACATTTGCACTGTAAATGTGGCTCGCAGGCTCCAGCCTCCAATCGTGCCGGGATGATAAGGACAAGCACTGAGTGGGGCTGTAACCAATAGGTCAAAAGCCACAGAATATTTGGTTTGGGGATGTTGAAAGCCAAGTTTTACCCTGGAAAAGATCAGTAACTGAACGTAATTCAATCAGCTCCTCCGCAAGCAGGTGAATGAAACAGCAAAGTACGTGATTTGTTCCTAATTGTCGAACCTCGAAGCAACTGTGTGTGGCATGTTAGATGTGGCCCAGATGTTCTGATGCAAAACACTATTTCATGGTTGTTTGGAATAATAAAAAAAAAAAAGATAAAATATTTAAATTTAATTTGAACACAACTAAACTGACATCGAGTCACGAATATTACACGACACGCAAGAAAACCTGCGGCTCAATGGACTTTGCTTCTCGCTTACTTTTCTTGCTTTAATGAATCTCTGCTGGGTTGTTGTTTGTGTTAACCTTCTCCCACTCGGCGCGCATAAATAACAATCACCCACCGCTGAGAGAGAGAGATGGACGAGTGCTTTGACACTTTGCCCTGATCAATATCAATAAAGCAATCAGCACGTCAGGGGCTTACATGTTTTTGAGGAGGAATCTGTGGGAGAGGATAACTGACTTTATGGCTTTACTGTGGAGGTGGGGCCGCTCGCCTTCAGGTACACCAACCCATTAGAACACACAAACACATGTAAGGTTATATCACATTTAGGGGGCACGGGAGGGGTTAAAGGTTTACAATAACCTCGATAAGGTATGAATAAATAAAAAAATCAACGGGACAGTTTATGTCCTTAGTTTGACAAACGTTCCTAATTAGCTGGCCAAAAGTCCCAAAAAAATGGGTCCCAAATCGCAGCGCACATAAATCCTGAGGCCCTTCCCTTGTTCCCTGCTCCTCCAAGAGTCTGTCCAGACAGCCAGATTGCACTTTGCTCACTCAGCCCGGGCCATAAACTGAGACAATAAATTCAAACCGGACCTCTGAACTGGATGACATGAGGGAGAAAAGAGAAGGAAAGGACCTTCAGACAGCCAGCGATCAATTCCTCCAACATGGAAGGAAAAGCCCAAGTGGCCAAAAAAACAGACAGAAAGAACTTTGTTTCTCCCCGTTTTATCTGTGTGGCCCGGGAAGGATTGATTTCTGCAGCTACAGGTTTTGTTTTTTGTATGTGTGAGAATTTGAAAGTCTGAGATTCTGTCGAATAAATGTTGTGCGATAATGATGAAAAAACTAACAAAAAAAACACTTTTTCTTTTGGTAAAAAACCCCCCCAAAACTGTACAGTGGAGCTTAAAAAAAAATGCATTCAGCGCTCTGATCTCTCCCGAGGAGTTTAATGAGACACAACCAGGATCACAGCATGCCAAGTTCAAGTTCTGCACTGGACGCCGGTAAATTTAAAGGTGTTTTGTTTCGTCCAAGGTGAGGATAAACAGCTCTGTCTCCAAAAGCGAGCTCGCAGAATAACCTCTGGATGAATGATGGCGACTACAAACCGGCTGTCACACCAAAAATAGAATACATGAGGAAGCATCCTACTGTAAATTCTTCCTGATTTCGTCCTCTGCGCTGCATATATAGAGTCCATCTGTGACGGCAGAGGCCCCCGGCGCGCGGTACAGCATGTAGTCATTGGATGTACTGCCACCTTGTGATGTGCTCTGAAACCTGCATGTCATGTCACCTCACAGTCAATGTGAGGAGAATTTATTCATTTCTGTCAGGTCATAACTTCAGAACCAGCGCCAAGGGCAAAGCCTGAGGGTGAGGATGAGGAGGAGGAGGAGGAGGAGGAGGAGGAGGAGGGTGAAGAGGAGGAGGAGGAGTAGGGGGAGGTGGACTTTTTTTTTTTCCTCCCCTGCGGCAGATGGATGTCACCGACCCTTCTCAGTGATCACAGCGCAGACTTGAAGCAGGGTCACAGTCATTTTCCTGATCGTGGATGCCCGCTCTCCTCTCCGGGGGGGTTCAATTCATCTCTATCTGCTGCTCGGTGAAGCCTGCAGCGCCGGGCCACCATCACTCACGCTCTGCGGGGCAGCCGAGGGGATTAGCTGACCCCCCGGTGTGGGAGTAACAACCCCTGCAGTCCAGTCAGCAAACACTGCAGTCTGCGAGCAGCCGAAAAGCGGCAGGCGTGGCGGTCAGGGATCCTCCCCAGGATCGGGAGAGATAGTGGCGTCTCCAGCACCCTGACAAGTCAGTCAGCAGGGCAGGGCTGGTCTGCAGTCAGTCACAGTGATGGACAAGCAGCCCGGTCCTGACATTCACCCCTGAACAGCTCCGTTCCCCACCGCGCAGTCTGATTTAAAGGCGCAATTTCATGCTTTCTGTGATTCTGCCACGGCCAAAAGTATGTGGACATGCACATATCACCCTCTAATGTGATTATTGAGCATCTCATGTCAAAGTCTTGGGCATCATAACGCTGCAGATCAGCCTTCCCTCATCAACTGATAACACAACTGCAGTTTTTTTTTGTTTTTTTTTTGCTGTTGCTGCTTGTGTTGCATTGTTTGTCCTTTTAAGCTCTTTGTGACCTTGATCTATGAAAGATGCTGTGTTAAACTTCATTTATTACTCACATACTCACATTATCTATGATATTGCAATGCTGGTTAGTCTAAGCATTAAGTATATAGCTACTGCAGATTGTTTTTTTTGTTTTTTTTGGGGGGGGGGTGGATTGTTTGTCAACTAAATAAAGGGTTTTGGGGGAAATGACAAAGGGCACTTTTCGCATTTTTTTTTTACATTTCACAGTTTGGACAGTAAATCAAGAAAACAACGAGCAGATGAATCAATAATGAAAATAATGCTCAGTGTCAGCCGTGCGTTCGTGGATGGCGTGAAAGCACAGGGGCAGCTTCTGCGAGGGGAACTCTGACTACAACTTCTCGCAGAGGGAATCTGCCGGTGGAGACAATTTATCTTCTCTCATGAGCTTAAACATCCAACTTTATTCAGCTTTGGGATTCCAGTTTAAAGAAATTGAAAGTTGATTTAAAGTTGCACCGTGCAGTTTTGTGAAATACATTTTGATCAGTAGAGAAAGATCTTCACTGACTTATTGTTTTAAGCCTAAAAAAAGCTAAATGAAGAAACTATCTGCGTGGTCATGACTGTCTCCGTCACCTTGCTAGCTTCCAACAGTGTTCTGGGGGACCTGCTTTTCTACTGACAACAGCTTGTTTATTCAGTCACAGATTTTTTTTTTCGTATTAGTTTGTGTTATTACCTCATTAATATGTGTAAATATTAAAATTCCGAGTTTGAATTTGGGCTCCTTCAAGTACAACTGGATTAATATCAAAGTTTATATGAGTGGAGAAGTTCATTCGTCTTGAATCACTAAATCATTACCTCAACGTTAATATTCATATAAACCCGGACATTAAATTAGGTAGTCAGGAAATCAAAAAAAGCAAATCCACCATCTTGTTCCTTGTATGTTTACTTCTGTTGAGCACTGTGGCAACACCCTCCACTGATGGTACACGCTTGATTACAATGGTTCCGCTTAAACCTGGTGGAAATTGGGGCTGCTTTAATACATAAAACCAAAGTTCAGACATTCCTGAATGGAAACCATTTGAAGAAGCGGAGCCAACTTCCTGGAAACTTGGTACAAGAGGGGCTTTAAGTGGCCGGCCGCGGCTGCCATTCGCTCGCTGTCGAACACTGTAGCAGGAAAAAACCGCATGAGGGCCCATTGTTCTAAAGACAGGTACTTGAGTATAAAATGACAATGACATGACACCGGACTATACACCAACGGTCTAGGCCTTGTGCCAAGTTAGAGACGTGAGAGGGTGTAAGGAGGTGTCACAGTCTCCCCTACAGTCAGCGTGCACTGACGGAGGGTGACAGCATGATGAATGTCTTGTTATGAGCAGCTGCGTAGGGCTGCTGCGCGTGAGCCAAAACCCAAAGATGTCCAGGTTATGAATGGACTAGTCAATGAGCTAGAACATAAATGGCCTTTGGTCATAATTTCTTAGTGCTATGGAGATGTCTTGTGAGATGTCCCGCTGTCACGGCGCCCGCTGGAGAAGATGCATCACTCTATTTGGGTCCCTCTCATCTCCCCTGAGTGGTTTTTCTCCACTGCTTTCTCTTCTCTCTGATTAGCATAGCTGACCTATCACACGCTGGTGCTGAGTCATTATTAGGTGTTAGCATTTTCAATTACCTCACACCTCCCATCTCTGCCACCCTGTCTCCTCTGTGAGGCAGACGCTGCACAGCAGGGGAAAAGCAACAAAATGCTAATAGGAAGCTATATGCATCGGAGAAACCAAAAAACAAAACAAGCCAATGAACAACAAAAGAACAAAAACAACAAACAAAAAAAAACAAAGCTCTAATGTCCCATGGTTCATTTGGAACTTTATTTCAGCTATATGGTTGTTTTTAAAAGCACTTATTAGCAATACAGACTGAACGGTTTTCCATGATACATGTCGTACTGCATATGTCAAACATTCATGCCAAAGAAAAATACTACTGATTACCAACAGGACAGTTACAGGTAATTGAAAATAAAGTACAAAATAGGCTTTTTTTTTCAGAACAACCATAACAAGACAACACTACCATAAAGCGTATTAGTGCTTCTAGCTTAAAGTGTTATCATGATCAATGAAAAGAATCAAAACTGTACTCAGAAAAAGTTGCTTTCAGTCCTAAAAGGAAAGAGAAAAAGCTTGTGTGCCGTTGCGAATTCCCACATAGCGGAGCAAGCTAGCCACCACTGAGTCTCCACATGGGCAACTGCCTTTTAAAAAGAGGTAAGGCAAGTTCTGTCTGTTAAAAAATCATTAGCTTTCCTCCCAAATAAAACACTGGTGAAAACATATTTGACACTTTTGACAACAAAATGTCTTTTTTTTTTTTTTTACTTCTTCTGCTTCACAAACGAACGAGTTAGGCTTACAGAGACCTATTTCAGAGAAAAACGCTTCTACTGATGATTGCTAGAAAGCTATTGCCAACGAAAAAGCAAACAAATAAAAACTTCACAAACGAATCTCAACATTAATATCAGAGCAGAATGTTTGAGAGATTTTTGAGGCTACATATTAGGAAGGCAGTGATACCTATAAATCCTATTTGTTTGGGCAGCAATACAAAATAATTTATTCTACATTTTCATCTTAGTGTTCTAATAGATTGTACTCTCTAGCTCAATAAATGTCGATTTTTTTTTTTTCGAGAAAAAGGAAATACGCTTAAATTAAAAAATAAAAGTAATACAAGATAAAGAGCACCTTATCCCCATACGAGTTATATAACAAGTAGATTTTTGGAAGCAAAAATGGCACAGAGTCATCAATGGTAAATTAGCAATGCTCGTTGAATTGTACAATTTTTTTTGTCAGACAAATACCACGTAGTCTCAACAGTTTAACATCAAGTTGTGACAAGATACTCTTCGTTACAGAAATGTTTTGCATCATGTGTGTTTACAACAAACAGGCACAGCGGGGTGGGGGGGGGGGCTGATCACTGGACAGAAGCTGAATGCGTTCGTCTTGAATTCTTGAACTCTGACACGACGGCTCTGGAAAATCGGGCAGCTGAAAGGGTGTTGCGACATCCGCCATCGTTCACTGTACAGCTCGGTAAACAAAGTACGGGTGTGGTGTGCTACCTGGGCGTATCTAAGGCTCTATCTGTGTTTTTTGTCACTGCGCAGAAAAGAGCTTTTTTTTTTTTTTTTTACCCTGACTCAGCTTCTCTAGTGCAAAACTGCCAACATCCGGTCTCGAACCTGCCAGGACGTCGGCGTACAGCGCGTCACAACGGGCCAAACTGAACACGGACATGAAGCTAAAAACACTCACTGAACCTTTAAGTGGTGCATTTGTCACAAACTTGCCATACTGTCATGAAAAATTAAGTACTTAAAATCCACATCTGGAGCTTCTGATACCAATACACGTGCATAAAGATTTACAAATACAATAAAACTCGACTGCAGCTGGCACCGACTGCGACAGATGCACGAGAACTTTACATCAAAAAGGTAACGGGCCGAACCTCTACATCATCTCCTCTACGCTTCGGATGCGCACAGCTGTTGGAGGATAAAATCTGCAAATGGGACGTGCCCAAAAAAAGTAAATATCCAAGACCGTGAGCCTAAGAGGGAGCCACCGTAGAGCAAATCAGAGAAAAAGAACCATCACATATCAAGTAAAAACAGAGAAAATGACACGGAAAGAGAAAAGGGGGATGGTGGAAGAAGAGGAAAACGCCTTGATGCGAGCGTCTTGGTGATGACGACAGAGTCAAGTCAGTTCATGTTTTTTTTCCTTGTTTTGTAACAGATTCCATCTGAAGCACAATCAAACCATTAAAAGAGCATTTGTTGTGTTGAGTAAGACATTAGATAACACCCTTGGCTGGCTGACTCGGGTGCTGTGAGGATGGTCGAGCAGCAGCAGCAGCAGCAGCAGCAGCAGCAGCAGCTGGTGTGATTGTGGCTTTGCGGGCGTGGTCGGTGTGGGCTGTCAGAGAAAAGAGAGAAAGAGAAAGTCTGTGGGGGAGTGGGAGGGGGGTGAGTGGGGGGGTGCGTCTAGTAGAGGAGGATGCGGCGCTCGATGGCCTTGCGGCAGATGGGGCACTCGCTCATCCGGTCTCCGCACAGCTGGCAGGTGCCGTGGCCGCACATGAAGATCATGTTCTTCAGCCGGTCCAGACACACCGGACACATGGTCTGCGGACAGATGAGGAGGAGCGATCACACTTCATGTTTGGTTGTGATAAAGTCACACGGAGAATCAATAACTGAGCCAAGCCCTCCTAAAAAACTTTACGACACGGAGGTCCTTTTGATCACACGTTTTTACAGCGGCGCTCGTCACAACCAGCTCTTTTGTCATCTTCCTGCGTAGGTCGCAAACCGCACCTGGTTTGTGTCTACGTCAAAAAAAAAAAACAGGGCGTGTCCAGCTTAGTTAGCAATATTATAGCCTGCACATCCTGCAAAGCCAGGGTACTGCTTCCTACTAGGAAAGCTCATTTAATTCTGTAGCGGTGTTGAAAATCCATCTCAGCAGAGCTACAAGGATGAGCTGATAGCGAAATTAATTTTGATGATTAAGCCCTCGTTTAGGTCATTTATCAAGGAAGACTGCAGTAGATTTACTGGTTCAAGCTTCTCAAATATGAGGATTTGTAGATTTTATGTCTTTTACATAATTTGTGAAGTTCAATATCCTCGAATATTAAAAGTGGGAACTTGTGATGTGCCTTTTACCGCCATTTTCTCATTAGATTTGAGAAAACACATCAATAGGTGAATCAATAACGGTAAGTTGCAGGCCTAAATCTCAATTAAACGTTTAAAGATCTCAATAAATCTTACTGATGCATAATGTTTGGATATGCCGTACCATTTGGATCTGTCACTGCTGTGCCCGACATTCACCAAACGTTTTGACTGACACAGGAAACCAAAAGGGAGCCAGCATCCTGTAGCTCTAAGGCCTGGGGCTGCTTATTTCCAACACATTCATCGTTTATTCTACAGGATGTCAAGTTTTCACAACGTTGTAAAATGCTGAGAGGACAAAAGTGACGTCCTCTAATTGCTCTCATCATCGTCCGAAATCTTAAGAGTCTTCATTTACTATCATACAATCAAAGAATGATGCAAATCCATACATTTAAGAAGAAACGTTTGACATTTTCTTAAAGCTATTAATCGACTACAAAAATAGATAAAGCTAACAGACTAATCGTTGCAGCGCTCGGTGCAGCCACACTTTCACATTGACTGTAACTCAGGAGTGGATTATTAACTGGAGTAGAAGGCAGTGAATATTGATCATGTCACTTCTGAATTTTGGAACAGTTTAAATACTAATTTTCTAATCTTCTAATAAAAATCTCAAATGTTATGCCCTCAGTGTTGCGCCAGTTCTTCCCCGTGGTGTCGAATATCAATATTTTTCAAGCTCCTGTATTGAATGTAAATTCACACACCAGTAGAAGGGATTACCCTACTTGCTGGTCTCTTCTCTACAGCGCAGTCCTCGGTTTGGCCTCACCTGTTCCTTGATGTCCTGGAGCTGTTGCTGTAGCTTCTGTACGTCAGCGTTGACGTTGGTGTTGTCCTTGTCCCTCTGCAAGGCTGGGATGTTTCCACTGGCTGCTCGGACACAACGATACAAAAGGCACGGTGAGGAAAAAAAAATAAAATAAAAAAAAAATAGGAATTTAAGTCACCATCCTAGAGACTAAACTAACAGTTTGAACCAGTGGCCACATCAAACCTTACCTCCTCGTAAAGATAAACTATATTGCCAATCAAACAGAAATGCAGCCACGCCGACATTACGAAACAAGCTGGGAACTAGAGTGTATTTACAACACCAGTTTTGTGAAACGAGCATGGATCCCAAACACATGCACTCTGGATTTTTATTATGTTTGGCAGACGAAACTTGGGCTCTAGCAGCCCGTGCTGGCACTGCATTCACTTTTAATACTTTGTAATTATCGGAAATATAAACTGGCACAGGACAAAACATCATACAGCGATATTGGCATTGTGAGGGCCACAGGATGCACGTGGATAATGATACCGGTGTGAAACTGCCTGAATGTATTACTGGCTGGACTGCAGCCCTGTTGGGGACTCCAGTCCAGACTTGTGCGATTCTTGGCATGTGCGTCACACATTGACTGTATCAGCATATACTGTTGATGGTTTGTGTGAATTGCTGAAAGAGAAAGGGAGGGGAGGGGGTTTAAGGGGAGGGGACAGGGGCCAGGGCAGCACTGTGGGGAGCCCTTTTAAAAAAAAGGGTCTGATAAGGGAGGGGATCATAGAGGTATACTTACACCAACTTAGTGCCAGATTGTTGGGCTGGAGAAGATCCTGCGATCCCCCTGCCATAGTGTTAGAGCTCCCTGCTGGGAATAACCAGTCACATTGTTATAGCAGGAGCCGACTTCACCAGCTCAACAGTTGGCCTGCGGGCCAAAACTACTCACTACAGCCTCTGAGGGAGGTCCAGAGAAAGAATTTGAAGAGAAATCTAGCAAGTTGGAAACAGTGATCAGGAAAAGAAAGGGAAATAGAGTCTTTTATATGTAGGATTAAGAGTTAAAATGCATAGCAGCGAGTGATTCTATTTGCAATCCAGCCAATGCTAAAGCACAATTCTACTGCCTGTGCTCATTATGAAAAGTATTGAACTAGAGACGTAGGAAGCCAAAATAATCAAACTGACAGGTGAATTTCGTGCACTACATTTGCTTTTGCAACAGACATCGATGGTCGGTGTTACTGGGATGAAGGGAGATAAACAATCAATGCTGCCCCTTGCATGAGTGTATGTGTGTTTGGGGGACTGCATCCTTTTTCTTTGCGCGTCTGGCAGCGTCTGCAGGTAAGATTTGCATGCCAACAAGCCGACACGTGGAGGACGTTAAATAATCAACACGGGGGTAAACATGAAGTTAGTGAACTTACAACAGTTTCCCTTTTAACTCAAAATAAAATGTGGAAAACACGACAGGAATAACACTGTGTTCAACTTGGAGACAGGAAGATGGATAGTGAATGCAACCAAAAACAAATGTATTCACACACTACATTACATCACTACTCACCGGACAGTGTCAATATTTTGGGTAAAATTGATGACATCCAGTTACAAAACATGCTTGTGTGCTGTCTCAGCAAAAAACATTATATCAGTCTGTGTCTTCCTCGACAAGGGACGCATTATAATGCAGTTCTTTTTGCACTTTCAGGTGGATATTAATATGCATATATCATTATGGCTACAGGGCATTTAGCATATGCTCACAAATAAGTCAATCCATTTTAAGCGAATGTGATTAGTCAAACTTTTTAGAGGCCACAGAAACATGAATAAGGTAATAAGGCTGGCTGTGTTCTCTGACATTATTGTATTATTCAGTGTGGGTCAGCAAAACTACATCCAGGAATGGCTTCTGAGAACCTGCTTATGAAAAGATTATGATTCCAAAGAGAAAAAAACCCTTCTCTCTCTTTGGAGAACTTCTACACAAGGCAGCCAAGTATTTGTGAAACCACTGTCCATTTCTTTTCCCTAGATGTATCTTCGGTTAATATTATATCTACTCATCTATTTATGTTTTATTGCTCCCTGTGTAATTATGTCATAATTAAAACATGTAACAATGGATGCAATGATTAAAGATCTAGTGGTGGAAAACAGTTTAGAAACTAACACTCACTGATTCAAACATGTGTGGCTTAATTTGTACATTTCTAACATCTCTACAAGGATGAGAAAACAACAACATATCAGTGATGTAAACAAAGGAATAAAATGCATAAGCAAGGCAGCAACAAAGCAAAAGATAAAAAGGGCTAAAGCAGATAGTACTGAAACAAGTGGAAACTAAAAAAGAAGAAAGAAATTTGAAAAAAAAGGGAAGAGGGAATTAAAAGGGAATGTGTGGAAGATTCACTCACTAAGGTCATCATCATCATCATCATCATCATCATCATCATCAGCGGCATCATCCTCCATACCTTTCCCTCCACAGCACAGAACAAAGGGTGTGCGGCGTTCCACAACAGCCCGGCACTGTACGCACTTCTTCATGAGGCTAGCACAGTCTGGTGAGGACAGAGTGCACGTTGTTAAGGCACGGACGCAGAGTTTATTCTATATATAGAGTATTTCAGTGACTGGGGAAATGTCAAGGTTGTGTTTGATGTTGAGATGTGTCTCTAACTTACTCTCACAAGCGCACATGTGACCACAGGGCTGGAACAAAACGGCTGCCTTTTTATCAGAGCAGACAACACACTCCTCGATCTGCGGAGAGACAAATGGAACAACAAAGAGAGGAGTCAAAGTGTCCGCTCCTCTTCCGCTCATGCGCGCGTTTCTGGGTGGGACAGACAGCGTCGCGTCTGATACCTTGGTTCTTGACTGGACCTGATCCTTGCAGATGAGACACTTCTTGACACGAGGCGAGCACAGGGAGCATGTGGCGATGTGTCCGCAGGGCCCGAACAGAGTGTCTCTCTTCATGTCCGAGCACACCATACACTCCTCCAGCGACTCGATGTTGCTGTTCAGAGACGGGCTGCGGGTGCCCACCTGACCACTGGAACATTGAGAATAAAAACCACGGTGAGTGTGTGTGTGTGAGCGCAGAGGAGCTTACAAGAAAAACGGGAGGCTGACAGAGAACAAAGAAAATAGGGGGAGACAGAGAGAGACTAAAAATAGGGAGAGACGGAGGCGAAGCGAACAAGGAAACGTGTTTCCCTACATGAAACATTTTTAGCAAAGACAGGAAATCATTGATTTTTTCGAGATGGTGCTTTCTTCCTTTTTCTCTTGCAGGTGTTGTTACAGTCGCTGCAGCATGAACATACCAAATAGCACTAAAACAATCCTGCAAATTCATCATGTTCTTCCCTGTGCCTTTCCATTCTAATGTCAGTATGATAAATAGTTAAACACCTATTTTGCAACATAAATGTGAAAATCTGATTAAAATAATGAACTGCATATAAAAAAATCTAGGTCTGAGTTAGGGATGTAAGCTATAAATTGAGCCGATAATGGGAAATGCATTATGCATTATTCAGATGATGAAATTATAGCTGATAAATCAAGCCAATAATATAAAGCAAAACTGCTTTAACTGATTTCACAGATTTATCTTTATATTGGTAATTAACAACTCTGATATCTCTGGTTTGACAGATTACGTCAAAGCGTTGAATTTCAATTCTTTGGCAAAATGCTCAAAAAAGGCCAAAGTATGCTTGTCAAGAACTCAACTAGAAAAATGAATTAACATTTGAAGAATCAGAACTGCTTTTTGGTTTTGTTATAATAGTGATGTCACATTTGGTTCTGTCAGAGCTATGGAACATTTAATTAAACAACTTCGCTCACTATATCTTGTCCTTGGCTACATTCAGACCAGAGCAGGTGTGGGTAATATTAAGCATGGCTAAAAGCTGCAGAAGGAACACAGCAGAAATTTCATTGTGTAACATTTTTGTTTTCCCCATTTTAGAACCCACCGTAATGACATGCCTCCTATCCTGGTTATTAACTGTTATTCTTTAATCTGTTGATGTGGACAAGGGATCAATAGAAGACTAGTATGCTAGTAGTAGAGCAACAGAGCAGGTATGAACGTTGTTTTAAAACACAAAAATGTGAAATGATTTGTTCCCTTTTTGTATCAGAGATGGGTGATAATCAGAGCTGACATAGCCAGATGAAGGCTTGGTAAAAATGCCAATTTTCTGTTTCCTTTGGACATTCTAGGCGTAACATTACATTGTGACCGAATCGACTTACAACAACAGACTACACTTGCTGCTTCCCCCTGTTTCCAGTCTTCAGGCTAAACTTGGCTCTCAGTCTCCTGGCTCCAGCTTCATATTTAACAGACAGACATGAGAGTGGTATTGATCTTCCCATCTAACTCCTGGCAAGAAAGCCAATAGGTGTATTTCCCAAAATGTCAAAACTATTCCTTTAAGGGATGTTTACCTGCTCTTCTCTTTGTGGCATTTGGCCAGAGCCTTGCAGAGGCTGGGGTCGGGACACAGGTCCAGAGGGGACTGGCCCTTCTTGTTACGAATGGTCAGGTCCGCTCCGTTAGCTGCAAGGAAGCAGGCGATGGATGCTGCGCTCTTCTTTTCTGCCCCCTGGGTGCCCAAGCCCATGATTAACTGCAGGTAGACACAGAAAAACAGAGAAAAGATTGAATACAGTGGGAAGTGTTGTGTCTCCACAACAGGCACCTAAACCAGTAACGTACGGAATAAGAAGAGTAAGGGATCGTAACTTGAACATTATTTATATGGCTTCAGAGTTAAATTCAAAAGAACAATGTCAAAATTCTGTCAGATCGCCACTAATTAGCCAATCAAAGACATGTCTTGAGAAGGCTGTCAGGCAGTGTAACCCCATCACCCCCACCCAAAATCCCATTAGTTGCCTCGCCTTTCTCTCCCTCCTCCAGCTCATCACCTCACTGAGTCTACCCCAACTCATAGCTGCTCTCTCTCTCTCTGTCCCTCTCTCTCTCTCGCAATTTGGGCCTTCCATGTCTGATTGTCTTCAACCAGTAGCTTTTACATCTCTGCTGATGGAGCCATCGGGCCGGTTAATTCAATTCTCATCTTGAACGGGGTGGGTGGGCTGTGGGAGAGTGACCCAACTGCACATATCTCAATTAGGTCCACTGTCTGTCTGTTCCGCTCCTCTGCTGGGGAACCAGGGAGGGCACAGAAGAGAGGAGGCGGCAGAGGAGGAGAGGAGAAAGAAGTAGGAGGGAGACAGAAGGTGACAGGTAAGGTAAGTCTCGCCTCTGTAGCCTTTAACTCATCCCCTGTAGGCATTAGTGATGTGCTGTTAACATACAGACGGTTCAGGACTGACATGCCCCTGTTGGCCTCTACAAGCTCATTCAGGCTGGTCAAGAGGCGGCAGCGAGCTGGTTGACTGCTCCATGCTCGTGTCTGGCTGCTGTCTGAGTGATGGGCCGGTGCAGACTGGGCTGTCCGGTGATGCAGCTTCCTGTCCAAATGTGATCCGTCATCATTTTTCACGCACCAGGCTAGTGGGTTCACATACTGATCTTAATACAGGTGTATCCTGCAGAATGCTGCCTCGACGACTCGGAGCACAATCACCCAAAATCATAAAAGCTAAATGCCATGACCTCATTACATTGTCTAATCACTGGTGTGGCCATAAGGGACAAGTATTCAGGTCTTAACAGAGGTGACTGCAGTGTTCTTTCAAAGTTTATAGAGGTTTCTGGAAACTCTATCTTGATATCTTATGTGAATTGGAGCCTGTCTCACATAAATAAGTCCAATTAATTCAGTGAAAGAGGTTTCAGAAAGATCACAAATAGTTAGAAGTGGATTTAACAAAATCTCCAGAAGAAATGTTGCAGTTTGTTGCGGCAGGTACCCTGTCCTGTCTCAAACACACGGCCGGTGTATTAAAGTGGCATAAACTGTTCCTAGGAGGGAACATGTTACACTGCCCACTTGTCCAATTTATACAGGGTTTAAATTCTGCTTTTTGCCCTCATTAGGAAAAAAGCAGGTGTAGAATATGGATGGAATTGGTTTTAAAACTTGAAACTGAGGGTTTTAAAAAGGGCCAAGAGTGTCAGTCTAGCAATTACAGGCAGTGTAAAGTTTTCATTACATGCATTAGTGTGATTATTTTGTATTGTCTTCTAGCCAGAAATATTTGGGGATGTTAAATTGAATCAAATCAACTTAATGAGGTGCCACATTTCCTAAAATAAAGATCTCCAGTGTCCAGATTGAGCCACTGGACACTGGAGAACAAAAATGTCATTACTTTGACCGAAAAAACATTATTTTTTATATTCTTTATCTGCACCATTGTTGTGTAATAGACATATACAGGCGTAGACAAGTCAGATGTTTTTAGTTTATTTGTTTCTTGCATCTCTTGGCTCTTGAAAACCTTAACGCTGTGATGCGTTATGATACCTTCTGGAACCTTGACCCAAGTAAATTACTGTAATCTGGGAGGAGCAGCAAGGTTAATAATAGATGTATATGTACTGTGTTCTTGGAGGGTTCCCAGGGCTCCACTTTGCTGACGTCCTGCATATCTTGTAGTTGCCGCAACTGGGACAGTGTGTGGTGACGCAGTGCCTCATGCAGCGGTGTGTCCCCGTCCTTGTCCTGCACATCAAGCTTGGCCTCTGCACGCACCAGCAGCTGTTAAGAATAACACATAAATAATCACACAAACGGGCAAACGCTCCAGCAACAACCATAAAACAAATTTTATGCTACAATGCAAATGCCACAGTGCTGATTTATAAGGCTGCTGCTTACAATGAACTGCCTCAGTGCCGTATTACCCAATTACGGAGTGCATTTTTTCTCGAGTCCACAAGATGGCAACGTGGCAATCTCGATCCAAATGACTCTAACCAAGACGCTGCCTCGGAGAGCATTTTCCCTGCACAGCATCAATCTGAAGCAGGACCTCATTCAACTGCAGGACATCCACTCGTGCAAATTAAATGTGCTGCTGCATTGATGTTGTTCTACTCCCTTTTATGTTTAGTACAGAATGAGGGACTGACGGAGAGATAACTCGAGGCAGGATCTTCGGTTTGAGGTGGATGTGAGTGAGAAAAGGAGGAGAAAAAAAAATATCACAGAAAGCAAATTAAAGGAGAAGGGCCCACTAACCCGGACTATCTGGGTGTGTTGACGCTCCACTGCCAGATGTAATGCGGTCTGCTGGTTGACGTTCTGGATGTCTAAGCTGGCGTTGCCCTGGGAGGTGGGAAACGGGAGAGAGGCAAACACACACATTAAATCTCAACAACCATAATAATAAATCACATACGTGCAGGTGGATGTGACAGACGAGTGTACGGATTAAAAAGTTAAATTCAAAAGTCAAATAAATGCTGGCTCAGAAGATGAAAGAGTCAAACAACTATTCTGGCTTTATGTGCCATGACTGAACCTCCTTCCTTCAACCCCGCCGACCAACAAACTATCACCTAGGGGGTTAGAAAAAAAATGCATCCAACAATAACGCTGCATGTGATTGTCATTTCCAATTGCGAACACCTCAGCTGAGGAGATGTGGAGGGGAGATAAGCATTGTGATCAGGCAGTGTGTGAAATCCCCAAGTAATAAGACTGACTGACTGACTTGCTGGCTGGCTGGCTGGCTGGCTGGCTGGCAGGGAATCTGCAGTGCACCTTGTGTGCTGCAATTTCTGAATAGAAAGCTGAGCCATCACTGCGAGCCAGCCCATTGCAGGGACTTGGGAAAAAGGCCGTCCCTGCTGAAAGGAGGCTTGCACAGTGAGCGCTCATGCGTTGGAATTTTGCAGTAACGTTGCTGCCCTGCACCATATCCCAATTAACCCAGTTCCCACCTGGTCAGGTGACTTTTGCTGTAAACTCCTGCATGTTTTAAGCTTTGGGGAGTTAAACCTGCAATCTCAGAAGGGAAAAAAAAGAGCATGAAGCTATGATTGCAAGAGGAGGAGGATATGAGGGGGCCCAACAGCACTAAAGAATACCCCTGGAGGCCCTGTGAACCGTATGGATTCAATAAAAAAATGGCAGTTATAGCTGCTTCAAGTGGTCTACAGCTTGCTGGCTGCAGGGAGTGCAGTGGAGGCTGCTCTTAATGGTCTGTAGTCAGGGACAGCTAGGAGTGCAGGCTGAGAGGATGCAGCAATGCTTTGGGCTGCTTTATGTCTCCTATAGAGAATGAATAACTGCTTTTATTGTTACATTAAGTGATTAAGCCTGCATTAAAATAAGCTACCTATACGTGTGTGAATGCTGGCGTGTTGTTACCTGGTGCACGAGCAGCTCAGCCACCTCCACGTGGTTGTTGAGGGCAGCCAGGTGCAGTGCGGTGTAACCGTCATCCTTCTTCTCGTCTACAATCCAAGGCCTCGGCAGTTTGGATAGCAACACACGCATGGCGCTGCACAGAGGAGAGACAGAGGGGGGGAAGAGTGAGTGTTAAATGAGCTGCGCTGCGAAGCATGATGGAAAAAGCCAGCGAAGGTACAGACAGTACAGTTAATTTGATGGTTCGTGATGTAAACTGCCAAAATTAATCAATGCCTCCTGCACTGTATGATAGCTTATGGCCAGACACAAGCTGTTGTAAGCAAACACATCGCAGCGTCTGTACTGCTGATACAAAGCATATTCCAATAGACTTTTTTTTTTTTCCCCAAGCGGAGCATATCCCATTTTTACACATGGGGACAAGAATACTAAATCAACTAAGGGAGGAGTTGCTTTCCAAAGCAGAGTGTTATTTACATCAAGCTTTGAGCGGTACAAGTGCTGTGTGTTATTTTAGAGTACCCATCGCCCCTGCCATCTCCTCTGTTAAAAAGGGAAGCCACTTTTCCCTTGATGATGCGCAAAAGCGCCTATCATTGGGAGGCAAAATGGTAATTACACAAGATTTAGCTGCATTCACTCAAGTCTCCTCCTGGGGAAGAAACAGACAGGGTGGGAAGGACGNNNNAAAAAAATCCATTGTTTAAACAGTGCTGTTTAACAGAGGTGGCTAGGTGTAGTGAAAAGAGCCAGTCAGTTCTGTGCCACTGAAGGTCATTTAAAGGATGTGTGCCACAGAGAGACGTGGTTGCAAAGGCGGCTGTTCAAGAGGAAGGCTGAGAGGGAGTCACAGTGTCACAGTGGGGATAAAGAGGGAAGCTGACTCTCACTCCCTACAGCCTCATTAAAGAAATGAGACTCGTCTGTTTTACTAGTAAAAAGGTAGCCACACGCATTTAGATTTTTTTATTAAATGCAGGAGGAAAAGACTGCATGAGGTATTCGAGCTGTAATGCTGTTGTAATTAGAGATAAATAAATGTGGATTAACAAATAACCTCCTATTAAGTCAACTAGGCTTCACGGCAGCTTTAGTTTAGCATTTAAACTGATCTAATATCTCTTTGTCCCCTACCTCTCTTCCTACCCTTCCTGCTTCAGCCCCTGGGCACAGATCCAGGCTTATGGTACAAGAGAACACTGTGAAATAATACTCAATTTAATGTATGACCAGTGCATCAGTCAAGGATAGGTGATAAGAAACTAAGGCTGCAAACTCAACTCTTCTTCTCTATTTGTGCAAATACTACGGAACACGAAACAAGTGACTATAGAGACAGCTCCTCGAACTGTTCTTGTATCTTGTCTGTAGTTAGGTACACAATGTACCTTCAATAAGCTTCAAAGCAGCAACGCGGGAGGGAACACTTCTGACCTTGATTAACCCTGAATAATCATGCAGGGCATATCTTTGAACTGCGACAAAAGGAGGCAGCTGATTTTACTCTGACTTTGATATGACTGAACAGCCCCCATGCGAGCACTATAGTGTTTACAGTAAGGTAAACAGGGTCTGAAGCAGTGCAGGGAGGAAATGGGCTCCAGCCTTGAGCAGAAAAGGCCACAGCCTGCACAATCAATGGATACCGTTAACTATTAAGACAGAGAAAAGAAAGAAATGCAAACCAACATGCTGGCAGGCTTTAAGACTGAAGGCAATCAGGATGGCTGGTTCCCTGCGGGTTTTTGCTAAACCTACAGCTCGTCTCCATCCTTCTGGAGTAATGAAAGAGAGCATCATCAGCACACCCTCTTGAGGAAAGCAGAGAAAAAGGGGGCAGAGAGGCAGGGGGGCAGCCAGTCAGCACCTCTGCACGGACAGAGATCCGGGGCTGGTGTACTGCTGCAGTGATGAACAGCGCAGCACACTGATCCCAGGCTCCCTCGCTCTCTCTCTCTACCTCTCTCATTGCACAGAGGCTTACACACACACACACGCACACAAGCACACACACACACACACCTGCATTGCTTGCAGCTATCTTCAACCACTTAATGCAGAGGAGCACTGCTTAAATGTGATAGCAACCGCACCCATTCTGCCTAATCTCACATTCATAATGTGTCGCCTTTGTTACAAAGAATTATTTGCTTGCATGATGTAGATTTACCATATCAGGGGGGACTTTTGAGTAATTTCATCCATGGTTCTCCCACTGGGTATGAGTTGAGACTTAAACAAGCAAATTATTCAAGAAAAGACCTTGCCACATCAGATTCTTGCCTGAAGCTATAACATAAAACTTATTCTCAGCGGTTAAACATAGCACTCTTTTAGCTTGCTTTCAAGAAAGACTGATAGACAATACATGAATGCAGTTTCCTTTTCTTAACTACAACAGTTTCCATCACAATCAAGGGCAATTGTCCCACATAAAGCCTTTGTTCTTTTGTGCCCATTTTCCTCCTCCTATTGGTGCAATATAGAACATTTGTGCGGTCCGGATTGGCTGGAAACATCTCCTATATGCTGAACCGCCGGCCAATAAAATCACGCCTGCTACACTATAGGGGCAGACTGGCGCCTTCTAGTGTCAGAAGCCTGCACATCAGTGCTGGGCAGGTGTGTGCTGGTGTAGGGAGCCCCTCCAATAGAAGTCTAGATTGACAGGCTCCCTGCCACGCTGGGCAAAATGGGCGGACATTAATATTAATGCCCCATACTGGCACTGCTGCATTGCAGTTAAGCTATTTGCTGTAAAGGCAGAAAAAAAAAGAGAGTGAATTAAGAACCAAGAAATAAATCCTACTTGCTTTTTTTCTATCTCTTGGGTAAGTGATGTTAGCAGAGACTAAAGGGGGGCATGAGAGAAACTACGTGCTGGCCCCTGAGGTAGGTTGTCGAGCGGGAGGCGGAAGAAGAGTCAGAGCGACTCCGGCTGCAGACCTTTTACCGAGCAGAAGACACTGACATGACCTGGGAGTTAACATTTAGACAACTCAGGTTTATCTGCCGCGAGAAGCTGAACGATATTTAGAGTGAAGCGAGGATCGCCTTATTGCAACTGAACTTTAAACCCAGCGCTTTTGTCAGTGTGAATGCAGGAGGCTGTGCAGCTGAGGAGAGGGAACAGTAGAGGAGAGAGGTAGAAGGGGAGACGTGATGGAACTGGGTCACCCTGTGAGAGATCTCAAGAGTCCCTCAGGAGAGTTACACGGGAGCCTGTTGTCTTGAGCTGCAATTTGTCATTGACCAGGACGCTCTCTGACGCCCTCGGCTCTGTGTGTGTTGGCGTTTGTCATTGTATGTAAGGCAGTGTGTGTGTGAGTGTAGGGGTCGACAGGGCCCTTCTGCTGCCCTCGCTTGGCTGACAGCCATCTGTGTGGTGGTCAGTAGCCGTTATTACAACAGGAAGTGAGAGTCGGGGGACAATAACTTGGGTAGGACAGGGCAAAACGGGAACAGTCAACATCCAGCCTGAGATTAATGGCTGCGCACAAACATATGGTTACTCTGATGTAGGAGACGTGTTTGGCATACCATCATCCATTAACTAAGGCTTCAAGCTCAAGAAAGGAGATCCAGATTCTGCATTGGTAATTAGTCAACAAAAGGTGCTGCCTGCCCAGGGAAAATAAAATGCTTAATAAAACTAATACTGAAAAGGAGTCTTGCAACCATGATAATTTTTACATGACAGATCTGGGCACAGATCTTCCACATACTCCAATACTTAAAAAACTAATATGTTCTTGACCATCAAAGTTAATTCTTGACCTTGGTACACAATCAGAAATAAAGGACTCACTAACTTACTAAAGTTATTTTACCAGCTTTCATCTCTATCACGCAGTCTTAATTAGTAGATGTTAATATCATTTTCTCAATCATTTGTCGTGAACCCAAGACGCTTTGTTCCATTCATGGTGACAGGAGGCTAAAAACTACTTTACAGACATAAGATGTGGAGTCGGACACCCTTTAAACCCGGCACAGGGATGTATGTCGGACGCTTGATCTGACTTCCTTTGCTGGTGATGGCAAACAGCTGGTATATATTTAATTTTTAAGTTTTTTTGCAAACACAAACAATTACTACAAAATGCATTTTGCAGTTTGGCATGTCAAAAGACCTATCTCCATGACAACTTGGGGAAAAAACGCTTGTCAGTGGGCCTTATGTTGAGTTGCCTAACCTTATCCATACTGCCTTCATGGAACTGGTCACATTTTTCAGTGAGGTTTATCTATATATTCGTTAGCCAGCACCACAAGGATTTTTTCTCCCTGAGGCAGAGTCCTTCTTGGAACAGCCTTTCGAGATGAGACGACTTCAGACGATACATGAGGTGTCAGCTTATCCGCGACAGAATCAATACTTTCAGGTCCTTTGAAATAGTGAACCCTGTTCCCAACAAATCATTCACAAATGCAACACACTGCTTCCAAATGGAACCCCCCCTTCCACTCTGGGCAGGGAGGCGCTCTCCATCATGTGAGAAGGCACACAGTCCCTAAATCGGTGGCAGCTGGGAAGTTTCGAGTCATAAAACTGTTCAGGATTTCACTGATCTTAAAACATGCTGCTTTAATTGGAATGTTGGTTTAATGCATATTTTTTTTTTAATGTGTGTGTGAAAATTAAACAAGCATAACCTCAACACAAATATGGGAATTTAAATGTCAAATCCAGTGCTGCCACTACATAACACAGAAGATATTGGACGTGACAAATAATTTAAGTAGCCTGTAATTGCCATGCAAATATAACTGCTTGAACTTAAGTTCTCTAAAAGTTCATCCTGGCCATCCCTCCACCCCGAGAAGCAATTAGTTACCAGTTGGCGCTGTCGGGGCCGTCCCACAGCTACTGGCCGACCTGCTGTGGACATAGTAAATAAACACAGGTAGCGTCCAGGCCAGCAGTGCAGCAGAGAGCTGAGGACAAGAACCTCACTGGCTCCGCTCGATAAAAAAGGCTTTCATTACCATGCCGTGAAGAGAATAATTTCCCCTACAATGTGACCTTCCCCAGCCTGCCTGTACCTGAGGCCCCTGAGTGAGCATGCTTTTTATTAAGGACTATTTGCATAAACCGGGAAGGGGTAAGACGGGAATGGGGTGCATTTCTATGATGTTTTGGTTATCACTAAAGCCATTGCTGGTGCCTTGAAGGTTGTTTAGGAGACGCCAGGTGCATTTTCAAATATCTCAGGTACAGTTGTCTGTCCATTTGGGGAAGTGGGTGGGTGCCTGTAAAGGCTTAGCTTTAATTAGCCTTAAATCACCTGGTATTATGGGGTGTCCTGATTCACAGCAATTTATGAAGAAGGAGGCAGCAAGACAGTCAGAGAAGCCCAATGGCACGTTAATGTCCCATTGGTTCGAGATGACCCAATTATTTTCCCGTGCTACTCTTCCTTTGCTCTTTATTCTCCTCGGCACCTTGAAAAAACCTCATTCTCATTTCTTCCCCGGCCATAATAGTCATAATATACATCCTTGTACCCAAAAAGCGAAGAATGACATAAAATATAAAGCAAGGACATGTAGATTATATTAGAGTATGTCATGCATTTCAAACAAACACTCATGAGCATTTTTTTTACCTATAAAACAACCATATAATTATTGAACATCACTTTTGGCACAGGCTTGAGCAGGCCTGGATCATAATTAAATAGGTTGTGCATTCATTTCAAGTCAGTGGCTAATGTAAAGCTGGAGACACTTGAATAAATATTGATAAAACAGAACAGAATTAACCTGCTTTATGGAAATTACTTAAAAGTAGTTTACCTTAGACCAACATGAGGGAGTGAATATACTTTGACAATGCGACAGGATTTGGTAATAGCATTTTAAATGGTTGACTTGACAGATTACAAAGTATACGAAACAAGGCAGAGAAAATGAAAATTGTGGCTCAAATCACTTATCGGCCATCGATACAAACAGGCTTGAGAGCGCTGTCATCTGAGCATTCACACACCAGCCTCTCTCTCCTATCATTACAGTCATTGCACCTCAAACAAGCTGCTAACAGCGCAAAGGAAATCATCTCCAACCCCTCTGACCCGGCTCACTCCCTTTTTCTACAAACGGCCCTCTGGAACATGCTACAGATCACTGCCCATCCACATTACTGCTTCAAATACAGATTTTCTCTCTGATGATAATACAGAAATTTAATTCGTGAAAACAGAACCTACTCGTCAATATGTACACTTCTGATATACCAATATACCTCTGATGCCGTTTGTGCTCATCCACTGTCCCTGTTGTGAGCAACTGAGCTCATTAGTCTGCTTTACTAGAAGCAAATGGCCCCTGTAACTGTAAAGATGGTGGTGAAAACCCAAACCAAGGCCTTAAAAGCTCCCTTTGGAAACCTATGGGTAACGTAACACATTCTCAGTGTGTTTTTGTATAGCCCAAGGCTTAGAGATGATATTGATCGACACTTTGTGCAGCGACAGTTAAAGCCTTACAGCAGAGAGAACTGAATTGACAGTGAAGCAGCTGAACAAGGTGATACGTCATAGGCACTGGGAGCAGTACTGCTACGTTGGTTGGGTTCTGAAATTTGTCTTGGGGACATTTTTGGAGGCTAGGTTGCTTTTTACACAGATGGACTCAAAGCAAAACGTGCTTGCTCTGTGCTCTGCTCTGTCATGTACCATCTTGGCCTCGGGTTGTGCTACGGAAGACCCCGAGTTACAACATTAATGCGTAGATGTTTTATTGCAAGTTCGTCAGCAGTCCTTATGTTATTGTCAATTAAACCGTTATCAGGTTTTTAGTCATAAGCTCGCACAACCAACAGCATCTAAATTACCTCTTATCTGTGAAGCCATTGCTTCATTTCTGGCTGACAATGACTCTTTCGCTGTTGCTGAGATACTGGCCGCTTTGTGATTATAAAGTTCCTTTCAGTTTCTGTGAAACAAAATCAGACTTGCTCGTGCCTCGTGAAATTTACTGCAAGTGCTTCCACGCTGGGGTACAAAGCGGTAAATAGAACCGAGGGATTGACTCTGGGTTTTGCAGAGCGGAGGAGAATTCAGCCGCGCTGAAGGTCCTTCAATCGACAGCCACTCAGCAGCGTCCCACACTGTCACCATATGGGCAGACAGTCTGAGAGGCTCACATGATCTACAGTCTCACTGCAAATCTACCACTTTAAATCACCCCTCACTCCCTGGCCTGCCTCCCACCTTTTTGCCCCTAGAAACACATTATGTTCACCCTCGGACTTCCCCTGAAATGCTCATCTCTGTCTGTTGTAACCTGTGACGGTCCCTTTACACACAGTGTGCGGGCAGTAACAGTATCACTCCTTAAACACAACAGAAAAATGAGGATAACACGCCATCAAATTCTCTTCCACTGTAATTGGCAGAACAGATCCAAAGTGACAAAAGCAAGCTGCCATATTGCAGCTGATGACTCTGACTTCCTCAGCAGTTACACTACTAGGCACACATGCCGAGGAAGAAGCTGCAGCTGAAAGAGCGGTTTGGTAATTAAAATCTATTGTTTGCAGTGGGAAATAATAGGGATCAAAGGGCCTTGTATCAGCTACTGCCTCCCCTAAGCACTGAGACAACAGGCCATATGCCCCAGAGCAGCACAGAAAATGTCTAACAGCCAACTTGTTAATGGCGGGGGAATGAAGCTTGTGTGAATGTACTACACGTTACACAGATAAGGCTCCATAGAAACGTGAACGTATTCCACACAGATCCACGATTCTACATATAGAGCAATGGAGGTTTTCTCTCCGCGTAAGCTACTCTGCCTAATCCCAATAAAAACGTAATGCCTCTCTGCAAAGAAATTGCTGCGCCATTGTTGATTTTCCTTAGTATTCTTTGCATGTTCAAACATCCACACATGCACAAGCACACCAAACGACACAAACAAACACAAATCCTTATCCCCTTGACCTGTCATACTGCATTTACATGGGAGCCACAGACTTCAGCGTCCGTACAGGTTACCAAGGTAACATGTCCTGCATTATTCAACAGCTAAGCTTGGTTTAGATGTGAACATCGACCTGAATGTGTCCCTCAGAGCCCATTAGTTTACCAATAACCCTTACGTTGACAAAAATTGTATACAGCCCCTCTCACACGTAGAATGCTCCCCTGAAATTTTCTGGGCAAAAACCTGGAGGAGCCGTGTACATAACGCAAATGTCCGAATCCGTCGACCCGGACATTAAAAGACACTTTACCCTTGCCAGCTCCTAATACAAGATCTGAATGTAGTGTAGCCGCTACTGTTTCTGATTGCCTGTATATTACTTTCCACTACTCAGTTGATAATGCGGATACGACAGTATACGTAATATTGATTAGGAGATAACACAGCTGGCGACAAAGCAGCTGAAGCGGACAATCTCTTGATGTGTGCTGATGTGTGAAAGGCGAACCAGATTTTCTGGATGTTGTCAGAAGTTTTATATGTGAAAACAGCTAATGTCTAGACATTGGATACTGAGAAGAAGTTCTGGCCACATTGTATCATACCCCTTTATCAAAGTGAACATGATTTTTAAAATCACAAAAATCAAACCTGCAATCAAACCCTACACATTTAATGTTGTTAAAACAGATCCCTGCATTTCTCATTTCATAGTTCAAATTGTTATAGATGATCTAGTGTGTGGCCAGGCATTCCCTAAAATTCTTTTGCCACCTCATTAAAAAAATTATTTCAACAACTCACTAAATAAAGCGTGTTTCATTTCAGATCCTTAAAAAAGAAAACACTAAAAAAAAAACCATCAGGCTCTCTATTGATATTCTGAATTATAAGACCTGGGCTGGGACCACAAAGAGCACGATCTAGACACCCCTAATTAAGATCCAAGGCATTATTAACAGATCTATTATGAGTGTGTACGTATATCATGAATATTATATTTATATAGTCAGGCTATATTAAGTGTAAAATATGAATACGTGTAAAAAGATAAATACATTCAATCTTGCCAGGTGACAAGCTAGTTAAAAGTGTACCGTGTGACATGTTTTCTTGAGTTTTGTGTTGTGTGAAACCATATTTACTATCCTGCAAGGTTTATACTGATGTTTTACATGCATTCACTCAGCTAAGAAAAATGTCGCCTGCTTCTCAGTGTCTCATTAAAATCACGAACCAAAGTGCCATCACTGATGTTAAGGCACACACAAACACAAAAATAAATTCTATTACTTATGCCAATACATCAAGTAAATAGATAAACTAAATTTGTTGTTTAAACGGGGGGGAGAAAATATTAAAGATGCCTGACAGCTGTGCTGTGGAAGTATTTCACCTTGCTCTGTCATATTTATTACCTGCATTGCTGAGGCACTTAAAGTGCCACAAATAAATCCTGCTCTTTCTAGGTTTGGCAAGTGGGGAAAAAGCATACCATCAGTGCTTATAGTGGCTCCACAATGCAAGCTTTTCTCTTTGCATGCTATAGTCACTTTCCCAAAAGCTCTTTATGTCCTTGAGTCCCCTCAGTAAGGGATGAAGCCCTCCCTCTCTCTCCCTCCATCCATCCCTTGATCCCTTGTTTTCTCGCTTCCCCCTCTATCCATCCATCCTTCCCTCCCTCTGCTACCCCCACCCATCCTTCCCCCAACATGTGCTATAGCAACATAGCAGCCAGGACTCAATGTTTCAGCATGCCACAGGACAGACAGAGCATTACAGCATGGCTGAGCTTATCTATTGGCTCAGAGCCACTGTTGGCCCAGCCCTAGGAGGAAATGTAGGCGTTCTGATTGGTCACAGGGGAATTGGGGCTTGTATCAGCTTGTCCTCTGGCTGATCTGTTGGACTGGTCCCAGCGCATACAGAGGTGGACACTGGGACGGCTTCTAGGATTGGCCGGCTTTTCAATTAAGTCACAGTGCATGCTGCAGCAAACTGGTACCCAGGCTCACTGAACGGACCAGTCGCTGCACTGCATCTTTTATTGGTGCACTCTTCAGTGTGTAATTTAACTTGAATAAGCTACAGCAACATAATGCGGAGTCTAATTGAACAACGGAACATAATAACAGATAATACTATAGAGACATTTGTAATTGCAAATAATAAATCAGTGGGATCAGTCTCTCCAGACCGCACACTGTGGAGTATGTTGTGATGACTGTCTGACATAGGGATATTACCTCCCAACGTGTGCTACAAGAGCTCACTAAGTGCATTTCCACAGGATACTTTGACATATCTCTGCAATCAGTTATCTTTTAATGAATTACAGCTGGGCACCTGCGTATACCCTTTCCCCTGACCAAGTTTATCGCCTCCCTACCATCCTGCAATCAGGAATTATCATATATTACTCTGTAAACACCACAAGATTACACACACGGCAGATTAACACGCAAACAGCCAAATCGCTTTGCCTAAGTGACCTCTCCTCAATTTTACCCTGTAACACTCCAACATTCCACCTTTGTGTAAAGCTGGAATGGATGGCAGTGAGCGGCGTGTATATGCATGTGAGCATATGGTGACAAGAAGAAACTCATACATTGTCCTCAGCAGCTACGACACCTTCCCTGTCACCTCCCTTTATTTTATCGATAGAGTTGTTGGCTGGTGCATCTGGCTGTCCTCTCTTGCACTAACCTCTAAATTCTGGAAAAATGAAAAGGCACAATCATAAGAGACTAATTCAGTCTGAGCGTGACAACATAACCTGCGCACGTTTTTTGCGCACATTTGCCTGAGTGGCCGTATAAATAAACATAGATTGTAAGCAGTATTAAGTACTGTGAGTGTGTGTGTGTGTGTGCGCCCTGCAGTGCATCGGTATTTGTGCAGTTTGTGAGTCACTTAATGGTAACATGCGGCGCCAGTAAGGCACGGTAAAAGATCAGAGGCAGCAGAGGCAGAGGAGCTTCCCCTGCAGTGAGGCTGGAGGGAACAATGGGCTGCTGGATCAGAAAGCCTTGCTGCCACTGGCTTCCCCCTCTAGCACCCAGGTAGGCTGGCCCATTCATAAATCACTTTTATTCCTCCAAGCGCTCAACAGCCTCACCTCTTCAAATGATGCACTGTGTAAAGGGATGAGGAGGGAGGGGTGGGACGGGGGACAGAGGAGGGGGGGGGGGGGGGGGGGGGGGGGGGGGAGGCAGAGGAGAGGAACTGACTAGAGAGATAAAGCAAGCACGAGGAAGAGCTGGGCTGATGGAAGAGAAGCACGGAGATTTACTCAAAAAAGCACAAACTGGACTCATTAGAAATAGTCTCTAATCCCTCTATGATGTTGACTGGTGGGCAGGCACACATAGAGGAGGAATTAAGACAAGCTGAAAGACCGACCAAGACTTCCCGAGCAGGCTTGAAGCTCAAAGACAAAACAGGGGCTTCATCACCATCTGAAGCTAACGAGAATTTCCTGTAGAAAACCTCAGTCTAAGGGAACACCTGCTTCTAATCAAGACTGCCAATCCCATAAAAGAACATCACTTATTAAAAAGACATTCACAACCCTCCGCTCTTTTCGATCATTTTTAGTTTTTTAACTCTGAATCACAGTCGAAGCAATCAGGCTTGATGAAATCGATCAAAAGAAGAACTATTTAATATAAAACTGAAAACAAATCTCTACAAATTATCTTAATTTTGGACAAAAACAAACAAAACTAAATCACTGGTTGTATTCATGCCCTCAAGCCACTATTTAGTAGATGCACCTCCGGCGGCAATTATAGCCTTGACTCTATTAGTGGATGCGCCTTTCTTCTTACCCCGATTCTTCTTTGCTAAAAGGCCAAGGCTCTGTTCCATTGCATGAGATCGCAGAAAAACAAGCTGTTTAAGTCCTGCCACAAATTCTCGATCACAAGCCTTCCAGGGCCTGCAGCCGAGAATCATCCTCACAGCGTGACGCTGCCACCAACATGGTTCACGGTGGGGACTGTGTGTTTCTGCCAGTGTGCCGTGTTTGACTTGCACCAAACACAGGATTTGCCCAGCAGTAGATTTATATTTGGTTTTTTATTAGTCAGATGTTGATTAAAAAAAAGTGACCTCAACTCAGAATTTCATTAAAACATCTGAAAACAACTGGCTATTCCTGTGTTGATTTAGAAACAGAATAAACATTTTTTTTAAAACTATGTGGAGGCTGAACACTCCTGCAACTGCAACTAATGTTTTATATTTGTACTTGAGTTAGATCACTTGTTGAGATTTATTTGGTTGCCCCTTTCCTCTTAATCAATGTCACAAATCCTAATTACATCCATTCACAATTCTCAGATAACAGCGGGAAGAAAGTTTCTACAAGAAGCTTGTAATCAGCTAATTAATGTTCTTTTTTTCCACCCAGGATGCATCTTCTGAATAATATAAAGCAGCATTAAAACAAGCAAAAGGCTGATCTCTCGGCAATCTGTTTCATTTATATTCTTATTTCGAATGGAGATATGTCTTAAGCGGTACTCGTAGGGAGAACAGCCCGTCCCACCCCTTCATCCAGTGAATGAAAGCACATCCATTAGTCGACCCTTTTCTTATTGATCGATTAACTGCTCAGCTAAACATTCAGCCCTGCGCTATTCATCATGGAGGCAAGATGTAAGCCGTGCTGCTGAGTTTCAGGGGCAGATGGGATGTCGGGATGTAATTGAGATTAAACTGGTGGGTTGGGTGGCTGGAACAGGCTGGGTGGAGACCCACTGAGGGGATACACAAAACACACAAGGGCATCGTCAGTGGAAATGGTTATAGGCCGCAAATACCTTAACCAGCTGAGTGGAGTATTACAGCACGCCACTGAGGCCTAATGCACATGTACAGTAAGCACATGTAGTCTACATTTAAAGTTCCACTTCGAGGGAATTGAGGCTGGCGAGAGAGTTACTGCTGGTTCAATTTTAAGTGGTGTGTAGACTGCAGGGCAATAACAGGTGCACGTTCACAGTTGCCATTTATGTAGCTGCGAGTCAGCATTTTGATTGGCCATGTAAGGTCAAGTTTTGAGCAGACACATTAGCGTGGAATCCATTTTACCTTGCAAATGGTCAATTCTTGTAACAGCCGTAAAGATAATGTAATCGAAAAGCTATAAATTGCAGTGACAATACATTAATTAAATTGCACACTTAAATCTATGCGGAATTATCTCCGCCATGAAAGAGGCCTGCGATATATAACTGAGAGTGAGGGCCGAATGACTGGGAGCTTGTTAAAAAGCCTTATCAAATCAACGGCCAGACTATTGCATGGCATTTTTCTGGCTCGTGAAAAATACACTTTGACGAATGTCCACTCTGGATTGAGGGTGTTTAGTGAGTTTTCACAATCTCATTCATCACAACTGAAACGTCTGGTTCCAATATGATCGACTTAAAGCGCAAAAACATTGGCTTACACATCCTCAGGCTACTCTGCAGTTAAAATGCAGGTGGGGTAAGTAAGAGGGCTTGTGTGCTATCGTTGAGGTATAGGCGAGGAGAGAGAGAGAGAAAAAGAGGAGGGCGCAGAGGACATTGCTTCCGTACAGTATAGATGTGCCCCGTGATGAGACCGACTAATTAAACAGATTCTTCAGTGGCCGCGCCTCGGGAAAGCTTGAAAAAGACACTTGAAAATTAATGAGAGCTCAAAAAGGAGAGGAAGCAGCCCAAACTTTTCACTGCCTCAGAGGTGAGGCTGCCACTTGTCTCCCCGCAACGCCATAAGCAGTATAAATAAATAAACAAATTGGGGGAAAGCACGGTAATATTTCCTGCTGTCTAACACCATCCACGCTCCTCTACGCTACACATTCACCCTTACTCTCTCCACCACGTCTCGAATATGCAGTTATTCTAAGTATAGAGGTGAGCAGACGGAAGCTCTACCATAAGCAGCGTGTTCCAGCTCTATTTAAAAAGAAGAATGATAGAGACTGGTGGGGGTTAAAAGGACACACAGAGAGAGGGGGTGGTATCAGAGTAGGCGGCTGAGTTGGTGGTGAAGGATGTAAAGCAGGGGAGGGGGGGGGTGGGTTTCAAGAATATACAAGTGGAAGCACGAGAGACCACTTTATTTGGAGCTACTAAAAATAGTGCAGCAAATGGTAGCAGGGGCTAGCTGGCCTAACGCGCTTCTCTCCTTCCAGGCCAGTGGAATCGATAGGCAGGGAGCCGTAGGGGAGGCTTCCCGGAGCCTGCAGCCAACAGTTGCTGAGGGGGGGATATGGAAGAGAAGGGGGGAGGGGAGGGGGATGAGGCGATGAGAGGAGCAGTGTGGAGTGGAGCGGAGCTGGAACTATTTTTTGCACTGCTTGACTAAATATGGTCAGGGAGGTGGTGAGACAAGACACATGAGCAGCCCGGCAACAGGGGCCGAGGCGTGTTTCAAATGCTTGGCTTCCCACAAAGTGCTAAGCGTTTAGCTTAACCCTCGGCGCTGCGAGGTAGGAAGCTACTGGCTGGTTGACCCCTTGTTCCTAATTTGCTGCCAGTGTGCTCTTCCCTGCGCTCCCTGCTCTCCACACTGCAGCTGCATGTCTACTTGATATTTTCTCTCGTCAAAAGGTGACCCCCTCGCCACGCACTCAAGACTGCGTAAGCTGCGCACAAAAAAATCTAAACACCAAAAAAAAAAAAACGCCAAAGAGAGTTTGCAATGTCAAGATCGTCCGTCTCCAGTCCCTGACAATGGTAATCAAATTTGCACGGATCACGGGGGACTATTAAAAGTACAGCTGTCTTCTACCGCAGAGGCACGGCCACATCATTTTTAAATACCTCCATCACAATTCTGCTCTGAAACATTCAGTAAACTCCCTCTTCTAAGCTGCCGTATAAAGTTCCACTGAATAATAAAAGCGCATTTTAGGAGCAGGATAAAGCTCAGGGGCTGCGTGTGTGTCGATGGAATAAGAAAAATGCAGGGTGGGAGGACGGTTGGTACACTTTTCTGCCTCCTCCACCGACCAGGGCATCCTCCCAGCTCTCTCCCTCAGAACGCACATGATGGAGAGGAGAGTGCTGCAGATTTTTTTTCGCCCCCTCCTTCTCTCCCTCTTCTCTCTCTGCCTCCCCCCTTTTCCCTTTTCAAATGGTAGCTCTTCATGTCAGCTCTACGTCTTCCTCTTCTAAAGGTATGACTTGTGTTTGTATGGGAATGTGTGTGTGTGTGTGTGCGTGCGAGTGTGCGCGTGTGCATGTGTGCATGTGCTTGCTTTCTCTCCTTTTCCCCCTCCTCCCCTCCCTGACTCTGGCACTCAACCCGCCCACCACCACCCCTCCTCCCCCCAATCATAGAAGCTGATTCAGCGAGTCAGGCGTGCACCCGGCACACACGATGGCTGCAGCAGCTGGAGCGCTCTCTAGGTCATTATGGCTCTCTTCACTACGGGAAGAGGAGGAGAGGAGGGGAAGAGAGGAGGAGCAGCTCAGATAAGAAACTGATCTGACAGGTAATATATGCTCTTCCTTCGCTTTTCGGACGGAGTTTACCCCTGACGGGCCTTGACGTCTCCTGTCCTGTCTCTTCCCTCTCTCTCTTCTTCGGATGCGATCAGTTATGAACCGCATGGTTTGCCTGTGAGTCGCGTAGTCGAAAAGGGGGAGTGGAATGTACTGCTCTGCAGCAGCAGCAACACTGGGACAGAACTTAACCAGAGAACACCTTTGGGCTTTTCCTTCTCTTGTTCCTCTTGTCTTTAAAGAAGGGAACAAATAAAGGCTTTATAAAAAGAAAAAAAAGTATGGAGAGGAAGAGGATGCAGGAGGAGGTGGAAGAGGGAAAAGGGAGGCTGGGGAGTTGCTATGGCCCACATGGATTTTAGCCCTGTTTTTTTGCACTCTCCACTCTATCTCTCTCATCTTGTTCTTTCTCCCTCCCTCCCTCTCTTGTCTTGCTCTCTCTCTCTCCCTCTCTCTCTTGTGTTCCTGGCACTGGCCGGACATGCTGCAGCAGCAGAGCTCTTTGGCTCATTAGGCTTCATGGTTGCAGCCCTGCCGCTATCTAATGACGGACTCGTTAACTCAGACCTGCACTGGTGTGGAGAGACATTCCTCTGTGCACAATTCGCCCTCTGCGTCCGACACCTTCCAAGATGCTTTTTGTCACCATGACTAAGGATACTATAAATACTGGGACTTTTAATGTGTCATTTTTGTCTTTTTTAAACCTCTTTTTTGGTTCTTTCTTGGTGGTCTTACCAGACCACTTTTCAATTTAACTGAGGGGCGGGGGAGGTCACTGCCATTCTTAATTGATGGGAGGTAAGTTTGAGAACACGTCGCACTTTTGAGCCCAAGGTTGGCTGATTGGGGCGGAAGGATGGAATGTGGCATCTAGAGGGATGACGAAGCATCAGAATAATGAACAGCGGGCAGGTTGGGAGTTCTGAACAGGGGGAAAAGCGGATTGACGGCACACAGCTGTGAGAAGTGTATTAAAACAGATGTGGGGAGTGGGGGGGGGTGGGGGGCGAGGTGAGGATGGGCGGTAGGGGATATTGGGCAGCAATGGTTGGCTGAGTAGATGTGTGTCACCGGCTGAACCCACAGCACTTAGGGTAGTAACCCAGTTTCTTCTCCCTCACTCTCAGTAACGGATTGCTATGGGCTTGGCATGGCATGCAGGGCACACAGCACTGCAGTGCTATCGCCCAAACCAGAACAGACACAACAACCAGCAAGCTATTTCGCTAGTTCACGTTCCCCAACCTCCATGTAGCAAGGAATTTCATCCCCCCCCCTCTCCTATTCGCTCAACCTCTCGGACGGCTGTGACATTTCCTAAACAGGACGTCACACCTTTAGGACCGGGCTCATCCACCAACTGTCACCTCCTGTTCAACCTCTCCTCATTGCTATTCCAAAACCCTTCTACTGCAAATACATTGCACCACTTTTCCCATGTATTTAGTTCTCCGCCACCAAGTCTCCAAACTCAACTCTAAGCTGGTCTCTCCTAATCCATTTTTTCGTTTTACACCCATTGCCTCAGCACACAGGCTGCTGGCTAGCTTAGCGTGGTTGGAGGCAGTTGTCGACTTGTGGAATGTGTTGGTGTGGGGCAAAGATTCATTAGAGGCTTGCTGAACAATTCTCGCCACCATGCAAATGGTTATTGATCGGTTCCACGCCCTTTGCAACAAGAGCAGCTGGTCTCACTGAGGACAGGTGAGGTTTGATCAGATAAAAAAGGAAGTCAGGAAAGATGACCATAAAAACAGTTTGCGGGAGGGGGAGAGAACAAGGTACAGAGAGAGAGGTGGGGGAGTGGTGGTGGGCGGGGGGTATAGCCAGGACCAATCCACAAGTGCTGAGTGGGCATTAGCGCCTTCATGTGACCTATGGCCTGCCACTGCGCCTAAAGCCCAAATCCTGCTCACAATAGCTTCCTGTTCCACTTGGATCACCCTCGTTTTCAAACATCAGCAAGCGCTCCAGCTAGCCACTGGGGACGTTGCTGACACAAGAGAGACGAGGGACAGGCAAGAGAGGGGTTCATACTGGTGCAAGTGAGAGGTCGGGAGGAAAAAAGGATGTAGAAAAGTGGGGGTGAAATCAGAGAACATGATGGCGGTGACAGAGATAGGCGGAAAGAGAAGTGGGAGGAGAGAAGTGAAATGTGTAGTATGTCAGCAGGGCCATTCGGCTTATAGGTGCACCCCTGCTCCCAGGACACGGCAAATGATCATCATGCAAGACGAGATGCACACAGAGGCACCTTACCCCGCGGACTTTTTTCTTCGAATTTATTTTTTTAAATCAAGGAGAAAACTCTTCTCTTCTTTTTTGCCGGTTTTTATCCAACCCCTTAATCTACCTCAACATTTTTCCTGGAAACAGAAAAAAAGACCACCTTCTGACTGAGCTGTATTCCTCCCCCTGATCCTCCTGGTTTCTCCTGGTTGTCTGGAGGACAGCGGGGGTCACTGGGACAGTCGGCTATGGTATGGACTGCGAAACTTCGGTTATGTTCAGGGGCGGGGGGACTGACTGTTCAGCCTTACATGGCAACCAAACGAAAGCCTTGAGTGTTGAACTGAATTTACACTCAAAGTCACCTTACGGTGCAGACTACCATACTTGGGAGAGAGAACAGTGAGGAAAAATATTCTGCTCATAACTTCCTGACCTTGGCGAAAGGTGAGAACATTTCATACCTAAGATTACCTCCTTGGTGTACATACTTCTTTATGTACCCATATGAACATATGATAGCTATGGAATGTAAAGAAGTATGTATTCTTGGTGAGGTGCGAGTCCTCGTTCTGGGAAAATGGATGTCTGACAGCTGTTTCTGTGGATATGTTTGTGCTTTGCAGATTGTTAATATGACTGTGATCATGGTGTGAGAGAAAATAGGAGGCAAGTATAAAAAAAGGGGGGGGAGAGGGAGTGAGAGAGGAAAAGAGAGAGTATGAATGTGAGTGGTAAGGCTCATACATTAGCTATACTGTCTCTGGGCAGTCTCACTGCAGCAATGATCGCTGTAGGGAACTTACTGCCTTCTCAAACTGGCTGACTTGGCCAATAAAAAGCTCTCATCCAAGACATGCCAACAATTCATTAGACAATTATGTAAGTTAGCATAAATTGATAGCTATCATGTTTGAGCCTGCTCTGTCAGCAGTGTGAGTTTAGCGCACTGCTTTAGACACCTACACCAACTATGGGCAAACGGTTGCCTTGTGACATCGCCATACGAACAGGGCCTCCTTTCATTATTAGGTGCTTTTACTGCATTACAGCCCTTGAAATTCAGCCAGCTGCAACTTAGAACCAACTTCAGCAGGCTGCGAGAGGTATGCTGGAGCTGCTCCTGACCATTAATACCATAATCTTTTCCAGTGCTCCCACATGGCTCAAGGGGAAAAGACAGCAAGGTGAATTGGACCAAAACTCTGCCATTGTTGCTGCCTTTTTTTTTTTTTTTTTTTTTACATGCAACTGAAAGAGAAGGACATAGTTGCTGAGGAGGCAGAATGAAGAGGCACTGACGTTGCTGCTGCTGCTGCTGCTGCTGCCACAAGCTGGATGTATCCTACTGCCGTATCATATGGCTTCCGTGTTAACAATCTTGTGTGTTTAACTATGGCTGCCCTCTCTTTATGCCGCTGCCCTTATCCGTACCCCCAGCCCGCATCAACCCGGCTGCCCCCGTGCTCCCCTCCCTTCCCCCTGATTCCTGCTCTCATTGTTCACGTTTGCTATGCTTGCCAAATGCTTTGCTGGGCCGCATGGCAGTCAGATTAGACCATCAAAAAGTGACAATGCAGGATCAGAGTCAACTATGGCCCGTCAGCTGATTCCAATTGTTGACTGCTTCAAACAAAAAAAAAAAGGCAACAGAATATGGACAGAGGCACAGAGAGAAATAAAGCGAGGGGGAGGAGGGGAGCAGTTTGCATGGCGAGCTATTCATATCTAGCACTTTCACCTATTCTGACCTCGTCTCTGGCCTGTGCTTGGATCACTGACAATGAATGTACCACTTTTAGCACAGGTTTAAACCGCTTTAATGTCGATCCACTTCTCTACTTAAGGTCATTTTTTCCACTCAATGTTGGCTATTGAAAAATCAAATGAAAGAAATTGTAAAATTAAAGATTTAACAAATAATACAATTAATTAAAGTCAATATCCTGCTGTAACTGTTTAAGGTCAAGTAATTAGTGGCTCAAAAATAGCTCATACAAATGTACTTCAGTACACTGCTTACAGTTAACCTCAGGTTATCTACGATGATTAATAAACTGTAAAACTTAAACACAGTACCAGCAAATATAAAATGCTACATTAAATTAGATTTATTTTGCTAAATTAAAATGTTGTTAAAAGCAGCAGGCTGAGATGTATCCGTGCCCACACCATTCTTTCCGCAGTGGAGCAATGAAAACGTGTATGTATGCCACTATAGAAGGACATCTCTATTCGAATGAAATACAAGACGCCTCATTCTGAACTGATTAATATGTCAAGTGTAGGGTTGATTTACTCTGTTCCCCTTAAATAAAAGAAGAGTCTCAGGCGAGGTGAGACAAAAGATCGCCATTTTTTTTTACTTTAGAGTTTTTAGATTGCGGTTAATGAATGAATTAAAATAAATGTCTGTAGCCTGTAAATCCCTTTACGACATCCCACTGAATGCTTTTTCTCTGATAAAGTCAAATGTAATGTAAGTCCAACTCCCTTTTTTTCAATAGGACACACTCAACTTAAAAGGCAGGACCTGCATCAAATTCATGAGAATTTAGGCAACATTGGATTGACTATTTTTTTATTTTTAAGAGCTGCTAAATTAAATCAAATCACTTTATAATGATTAAACTAGAAAAAGGGCATAACTTTAATTTGGAGATAGGATCATAATTAAATAGCATTTTTAGGCTTCAGATTTTTCCACTCCTCAGACCTATCTGCATTACATTCTGTCTGCCTAGCTCTCTTTTCTGTCAAGACATCAGAGGCGTGTAGGATTGCATGGCTTGCACTGCGTGTTTCTCCCAGGCCCTCAATAGCATTGACCTGCTGTCTGAGTGACAAACACAGCAGATGCTGACATTATCAAATGCTCAGTGCCTGTCGTCCCCCTGCTTTTGCCCTGTTATGGCCCTTAGACGAGGTGAGCGGCCTGGCCACCTGACTCTGAGTGACTGCGTGTGTGTGTGTGTGTGTGTGTGTGTGTGTGTAAGTGAGCAGGCATGAATGTGTATGTTACAAATAGACCTGCCTCTGGTGTGCCATATCAAGCTGGCCCTATGTTGACCTCCATCCTGTCTACAAGCAGTGCTGTATATCATTCAGCTGTCGCCGACCACTTTGAGAACCTCATTCGTGGCTTGGCAGAAAAGTCGATAATTATAACAGCTGACTAAAAAAAAAATGAAAGCGGAAAAAAGGCCAAATAAATGTCACTTAACTGTATCTTAACGGAAAGATCGAGGTACACGACAGCTTATTGGGTGGTGGAGAACTTGAATGTTTTCTAGCACAAATAAAAAATATTGCTGCAGTGGAATTTACCAGAAATAATTTAATACTATGCATGGCTAAAATATTGAAAATGTTGTTTGATGTCGCTGTAACAGCAGGATTGATTTACTGAACTTATGATTAACATCAGCTACAATAAGCTTTAGGTGCAAACGCACAAAAACAATCAAAAGTTTTCACAACTTTTTGGTGGGTGATACTCTGATCAGGGATGGATTTTTAATCAGAAAATGCAACAATACTGTATTACTTTAGAGTGCTGAAAGACATAAAATAATCTGCCTTCAGTCACTGTTCAAACAGTTCACTCTACACTACAAATCAGTCTCTAGGACTTAAATGACTGGTTTAAATTAATGTTGTGACTTGACACCCCAGAGTGCTGCTGTAGGAACATGAGTGAGAGAGCTTGTGTGTGTGGTTATGCCTCTGCATTTGTCTGTTGGCCGTCTCGGTGACCGCAGCGGCAGCGAGCTTGCAGCAGGGCCCATCTGTCAGAGCCTGTAATTGCTTCATGACTCCAGGACATTTGACTCAAGTGCACTGCCACAGATTATTATTATCCTTTTCTCAGGGAACAATTTTTCTCGCTCTCTGGGAGGGGGGCAAGCATAAAACTTAAAAAGATAGCAAGGAGGATAAATAGGCTGCCTGGGAGGCAGCAAAGGAGAAAGTTAGGTAAGGTTGATCAACTGTACCTATGTGTTATTGGTGTGGTGGTAAATGGGGTGTAGTGTGCTAAATGTACCTGCGTGTCACACAGAGTGGGTGAAGGTGAACGGGCGAGAGAAAAAGCAGGAGAGAGAAAGAGACACAGCATTGTCCCTTTCAACCGGTGGGTGGACATGGCATGATGAGCCACATCTCAGGTTTTAATAAGATGTCTGAATGCAACATGGCCTTTCTCTGCTCAGTGTCGCTCTGATTCTTTTAGGATCAAACTTTTACTGCAGTCGAGTCTTTGAGACGGTTCACTTCTCTTCACAGCAGCTGCCGTGTGCGTCTCTGAAACAGTGATTCCACAATGCTTTGCTAAAGCTGGTAAAATGGAACCAAATCACCTCTTGAATGGATTTGGTCCCCTTCAACCAGCTGTAGCTATGCTTTGATGACTACAAGGAGCTCCTTTTGCTGTGATGCCTTCAACACAATCACTGCAATGACAGCAGGCCGCTTCTAGATGATTCTCGACCAACAACATCTTGAGTGTATGGTAATTTTTATGTTCAATGCTAAACCTGTCTGATTTTTGACTAATAAAGAAACCAATCCCAGCTTCATACTTTGGTATGGTCCACTTTCCTGACTGAGTGTTGCCTCTCTGCCTACAATGGGAATGTTAATCTGACCACACTATCAATGGCTGTTTCAAAAATAGCCAAGTTGGGGGGGGGGGG
>CAEMYA010000024.1:13150021-13211117 GCA_903131615.1 Diplodus sargus
ACTTGCAGTGAGTGCTATTTCGGAAACACAGCACTCACATGTCAGTGTGAGAATGTGCGGCTGTCTCGCTAAGACACCTCCTAAACTGGCTGTCGCTGGATGCTAACAGTCAATTACACTGTGGGTGGGAATGAGCAAAAGGGAAAAAAATTAATGAAAGGACAGCTAATGCAGCTCAGCAGGGACCCAGTGGCATTGTAACGAAATATAAAGAAAAAATATGGCATTAAGAGTGCAGGAAATAAAAAAAAAGGGGCAAAATATTGTTGTTTAGAGACAGTACAACACACACAAACACACAAACTCTTTGGCCTCCTTCCCTTGAAGCCTCCTGCAGTGTTGTTAGACAAGCTGGGGTAGATGAGAGCCAGATGCTCTAGAGGACAGGAGCTGAACGCACAAATCACAGGAGCAGACCGCTCACAAACAGTTACAGTCTCACACATCCACTCCCCGTTACTGCAGAACAGGCAGGCAGATCAAAACTCCCTTCACACTGCGTCTCCTGCCCACCCTCCTTCTCTATTCTCACTATTTGTTTTGCCTTCCTAATTTGGCACCGAACACGATGTCAAACTGACCTGTTCTTAAACTCAGAAAATAGACACTCCTGAAGGATTTGTTCTAGACTTGATCCAATTAAAACTTTTTCGCTCGAAGGGCTAAACTAAAACTTAATGGTGGGCCACAAGCCAAACACCTATTGTATTGTTTTAAATTTTATTGTATTGTTAAGATGCATAATGGTACCAGGATTCCAAGTTTCCTTAGCTGAGTTCCTCCCTGTGCAAACTGTCACTCTGCCAATTCTGCTCCCAATATCAAATATATAAATAATAATTAGGGATGCTACATGTTTAAAGAGCATTTCTACCTCAAAATAAAACAGCATAAACAATGATTAATATTATAATTTTCTTTTGAATATTTTTTTTCCCCACTACAGACATCTGTCAGGCCAAATCAAACCTTACTGCAGGCAGACTTTGGTCCGCAAGCCTCACTTCGGGCATTCCTGATCTTATGTGTCTAATACCTGACACTAATTCGAGGATGTGTGTTCAGCACATTGAGATCAATTATTATAATCATTGCAAATACCACTGTATTCTTTCTAATTTCTCTTGAATTTAATGTGTTTTCTATTGGACCAATAACCATGAAATCTATTTGGGTAATGCAGGAGTCTTGAGCTTACTCAATCACAGCAGTCTGACTTGATTAGCCTAGTCTGAAATGAGCAAGAGAGAGGGTGAAAATTCAATCAATGGCAGCCATGAAGAACATGTGAATGTAGCGGCAAGCCCTGAGAAATACAAACATTTGACCCCTTTTAGCAGATTTCCCTCCATAGGCTCAAAAACACTGTTTTATATGCAGCCGTTAACCCTGTTACAGTATTACCACTCTGCTGCTGCCTATTAGTACTGACATCATATCTGTCTGCATTTCTAATCACAGTGTGTATGATTGCAGAACCCCATGACTGCGCAGGTGAGGTGATTACCATTTGGGGTTTGCCTGTATGTTGCCATATTAAAAGAAAGCTGAGCACGATACGAGAGAGGGGGGAGGGCAAATAATACAAGGAGGTGACACGTAAAAGGGTACAGACCGCCACTGCAGGGCTTGTTTGGAGCCCATTTATGAGTCATGGGCTATTAATCGTATTGTTTACAGTATTGTAGCAGCTACTGGCTTCAAGCAGCCCGAGGGAAAGACACAGAGACGAACCAGGCTCCCCTTGCAGGCCGGGGCTGCGGTAAACACACACGGGGAGAACACACGATGTGGATGTCCGAGGAAGAAAATCCTCCCCCCGAACATGCTACAACTGGCTATAACAGCACTTTCAAATTTACTAGCAACTGTAAAACTTAACAACTAGGTCTAATTTATGAGGAAATGCCCTTAGACTCAGTCGTGGGGCGTGTGTGTGTGAGTAATGAACAAGGTGAAATATTGTAAAGCCCCAGCTCCTCCAGCACCCCTGCTGGTAGAGCTGATTTGTCTCTGTATTTGGGACTACAAGTTGAAAGGTTCATCTGTCACCCACCGGGTTCTTCCTATGCGTCTTCCTCAATCTTCTTTCCACCGCTGGAAGACCCACCAGCGCTCTTAAAGCACCGAGGTACACACACACACACACACCAGGGACGCTGACACATTCTCTACTTGAACCAAAGCGCTGGAATTTGATGGTGATAACTTACATCATTTACAAAGAGAAAGTGTAACAGAATACAAGCAAATTTTACAAGAGTTATTGTAATAGTATTGCGATTAGACTTGTTTAAACCATGAATGCCAGAGCATACTGCGCTCAATCTAAACACGAGGAGAGAGGGAAAACGGAGCTACCATCAGGAAGCAATAATGACATCAATAATTAACTAGAGGGGTTTCGTATCATCCTTCATCCAGTGGGCTTCCGATCAACTTCAAGCAGACTTGTCATAGAAGCTATGATTCCGCGGCAGGAATTCCTCTAAGCACTCAATCGAAGCAACTGCCTCTCCACTAAAAAACACACCAGACAAGGTACTTTCACTTCAACCAAGGGAGAGATTTTCGAGGGCTTTAGGACTTGTGGACTGTCTCCCCAATATTGCAGGAGCTCGAGTGTGAAATAAAAGTAAATGGGCAGACTGGAGAAGGCGACATATATCTTCGTTTCTCTGAAGGCAAGGGGACAGAGCGTGGACGGCAGCGAGCGACGCGCACACACACACACACACACCCACCCCCACACACACACCACAACAGTAGCCCTGATTCAGAAAATTCTGTACTCCAGCACTTTTTCGCCACTTAATCAATGAGTCCTAGAGCAGACCGGCTTTGTGCTCCTTTATATGCTGAATCCTGGTTAACATATGCACATTACACTCTCATTGCATTTTAATATTTATAATGCAAGTGATTTTCTGCCAGTCTGCGAGCTTTTCTAAATAAGCTCAGTATAATTCATTAACATTTAAAAAGTGGGCAGTAAAAGACGACACAGTGGCCTCTCTCTACAGTCAGGCTGCGACTGCTGGCTCCATAGACAATTTTGTGTGTTCTGTGTGTGTGATTTGAATTTTTTTCTGTCATCTATTAGTTATAATTTGCAAAAAATAATTAATTTGTGAATGAACCAGATAGATTTATAGCTGTATAATTGCGTTTAATTATCAAATTTAAGGGATCAACAACTCTGGAACGAGCTGCTTAAGGGGATCGGGCAAGCTACCTCGCATCTTTTTTACATTTTTTAAATATGTTTTTAAATGATCATAGACTTGCTGTTACTTGATGCATCATCTTATACTCTGCATCTTTCAGCACTTTTGTTGCTGTTTCAATGTCCAATTTTCTGATTTGTCATTTTGTACAGCACTCTATTTTTGTGATAAGTGTTATTTCCTTTGTCATTGAAATGTGCTGAATACGCTTGTTTTGCTTTGTTAGAGAAAATAAATCCTTGACCCACACTCTGTCTAATTAAATCCATTAGCCTATAAATTTTGTCATGGCGATTAACCCTCTGACAACTGATTTTAACCTTGTTTTGTGTTTTTATACAGTTATTCTTTATGTCTAAGTCAATCTGCAAATCAATTGATCAGTGTACCACACAGGAAACAGGCACTGGCTTGGACAATCTATTCTGCTGTGTGCCAGAGGTGGGGGGCTGATACTGGGCAGGCCTGTGGCAGGTGGCAGGTGTTTCACTGCCCTCTGACCTCAATTCCATTTGTCCTCATGCCAAAGGAATGAATGCCAGTGAAGGGGAATGACATTTAGCCTTGGAAAACCACGCTCATGTGCAAAAAACATACACATACACACCCAAATCTTTCAGAACAGGATGAAGCTGTCTACTTTTGCCAGATCGCTCCAGTCTGTAACACTGGCCCTATAGCATCAATGCCCATCACCTTAAGAGGCCCTGGGTGAGCAACATGACATGGACAGCTGTCTCACTGAGCCATCTTTAATATGCTCATGGTTGAGAGACAAGAATAAAACAGCTCAAGAGCGGAGTAACAACCTGCTGGAGCCGGAAATAGCTATGATCAAGGACAAGGCGAACTGCTGCTGCTGCTGAACCGACTAGCCGCTTCAGGCCTGCCTCTGCTAACAACACAAGGTGACGGACCAGCATAACAGCAAAAAGAAACAACAAATGAACTTCAAGGGCTATTAAGTACACTGATAAAAAAAAAAAGTCAATGTAAGACAGATGCTTTCAAGGCCTCAAAGGTAGTCTAATGTCAATTTGAGACCGTACCATCTGTTGTGGAGATGAATGCAGCCTACAAAACCTGCTTCAAACTTCAATCAATGTCAAACTAAATGGAGATCTTAAAGTAAATTTACAGCTGAATAAAATGTGATCAGTGAGGTAGTCAACTTATTGTAGTATTAGTGGCTTTGAATTTAAGTGGAATCTGTGGAAGATTTGTAAATATCCATAGAGAGATTGTTCATACTTTCACTATTGAAACTGTGCATGTAAACTTATATTATTTAAGTTTGCAAGTGTGTCTTCCTTGCTGTTGTTTTTCCTTGCTGTTGTTTTTTTTAATATCTGCCACGGAAGTTATGTCTGTTGATTGGTTGGTTTGGCATAAGGATTACCCAAAAACTACTAAGGGGATTTCAATTAAATTTGGAGGGAGCAGGACATTTTTTGTCCCTCTCTTTAGTAGTTATTTCATTTTATCTAATTAATTTGATAAAATTAATTAGCGGGATGTGCTTTGTGTGCATTTATGTGTGTATGTCACTTAAACAACAAATTAGTAGTTTTTACCATTTTTTTATTACCAAGTTTTTAAAAATATCCATACCGAGCGGTTCAATATATTCTTGATTTAAGCACATTATAAGGGGCAAGCACCACACTAGACTGCAAAGGTGTATTTGACTTTGATCTATAGGCCTTGGATAAATCCCTTTGAGCAAATTCTTTGCAAAAACAAACCATGATTGCAAATGTACTACAAAAGCAGCAATTTTGAGAAGTTAAGGCACATTATGTTATTATGTTACATTCTTAAAAATTGCATACTTTTAACAGCATCCTCTTGCTAGTTTCATATTTGTTTTTGTCCGTGATTGGACCTTGTCTGTCTGTAGGTGGTGAGCCTAAATCTTTCATTCCAACAGAGGATGATTAAGCAACGGATTAGTGGTAACAGATAAGTAATGCTGACATGACTTCAGTCCTCTGGCTGCTAAGAAGCAAACCTCAAGGTCTAGCGGTCGTAGTTTCGACTCATATTCTCAGCGGTTTGTAATGTTTGTGTTCTTGTTTTAATGATGTTTCAGTTGTGCTGAGGTGAATATTCAGTGACAAGTACGTTTCATGCAGTATGACTGTCACACATAAAATCTAACACAACTCCTCAGGTGCTAATTAATTAACAGAGCTAAAAATCTCTCAGTAGCACAAGATTTCAAATTCAAATGCAGCTCTACTGTGATTTCTATACAGTTTGTTACTGTAAGACAGTTAGGTAGTCTTAGACATACTGAAAGCATTATGCTGACATTTATTGTGACCCTGAGGATATCATTACCACAGACTCCACTTAAATGTGCCCTAGTCCAACAAAGAAATAAATTAAATAGGTGTGACAGCTAGCAGGAGTAGGACAGAGTCTCTTACCTGGGGTTTCCTCGCAGAGCAGCATGATGCAAGGCATTGAACCCGTTATTGTTCGTGATGGTGACATCAGCACCAGATTCCAGCAGCACTGACAGCATGTCATCTCTCTTCTTGCTTATGGCATCATGCAGGGGTGTGTCCCCTTCTGAATCCTAAAAGAGAATCCTAGTGTTACTTACTACCATCTTATTAATCCGCGATTCAAACCCTGCCTAAAATGACCTTTTGGCCACCGTTTATTGACAAAACAATATAAATCAATGTTGATTACATTGATCTCTGATGGTGCTCTTGTGTTTACTTTCTTTTGTTACCTTTCTGAAATTTCTTAGTCATTGTGATAGATACCTGGAGGCTGGGGTGGCAGCCAAAGTCCAGCAGGGTTTTGACCACCTGCAAGTGGCCCTTGTTGACAGCAATGTGTAATGGAGTCTGCCTTCTCTTGTTCCTGGCGTTCAAGTCAGCACCGCCCCTCTGCAGCACCTCAATGACAGAGCCCTCATCACCGAAGGCTGCGTGGTGCACTGCCCGGTCTCCATCTTTGTCCTGAGTACAGCGACACACCCGCATAATGACTCAGTGTTATGTCCGAGAGAGTGGATTTCTTACTTGCATGGGCCAAGATGCATTTATGATAAAAAGGATTTGGATGCGAGAGGACAAATTTATTTAATTATACTAACCTCAGCTTCCAGGTCCACGTTGTGTTTAAGCAGCAGCTTTAGGACATCGACGTGACCGTTCTGACTGGCTGCCTGCATAGCGGTGTGTCCAGCACACTGCCCGTTCACCTGTAAACACATCAAGAGCCAAAGAGAATACGGGTGCGTGTCAATGTCATGTTTGATGTTCAGATGTGCATCTACTGAATTAGCTGTTCACCTCAGGGGCTAAGAGATTGCTGAGGGTGTGTTTAAGCCTTTGTGTATGTGTGCGTGCATGAACGGCTGGGTGTGCATGTTTCATCACCAACTGCAGCACTGCAAAAACTCAGAGCATAAATATTAATGTGGACTCCTTTGGGAGTCTCGAGACGTCTCTTGTCCTGGCAGGCGGATCACTTGGCCAAGCTCAGTGTGCTCAGCTTTAAGCAAATAATTCCACTGAAAGGCAGTAGGGCATCTGGCCAGCCTTCACCATGGACACACATACACATACACACATGCAGAGTCATTCATTCTCTCTTGCTTGCTGAGTGAAGACTGTATTGCAGACTTGACGTACGCAGTTCTTTTAACCTATACAGGGCACATTGTCCTGTAGCAAGCGGGTGTTTTCCCTGGCCTGCAGCCTGAGTCAGAGCACAATCTGCAGCCGTATGGGGTTTGTAGATCTCAGCTCGATTCTAAGAGTGAATCGGGTCTGTGCTGCAGTGCACACCAATGCTCCTTGGTGCCTCCTCTGGGCCCAGCCTTAATGCTTTTCAGATTGAGAGAGGCGCAGAAGTGGGAGGATCTCAGAGCCCTTTCCTACGAGACTCCCAGCCTCCTCAATATACTGAGAGCAGAGTAGAGCACAGCCACGGGTGTTCCACCACCAATTATCAATGTACTCAGATCTTTTGTGTCTATTCAGTGGGCAATATTACATAGGTTTGTCATAAACCCAGCTTGAAATTCAGCAGATGCTCACACCAAAAAAAGTACTCCCAAAATACGATACTTTGAGCACTTACATCCACATCAGGTCTTTTAAGGATATCTTCCACCTTGGCCAGGTCTCCATTGGCTGCTGCTTTGACCAACTCTTCATTGATGTCCCCGGACTCTTGTGTCTCAAAAAGTTTCTTCAGCAACTGAGACAGACGCTCTGGACAAACAGAGGGAAAACGTCAGAAAGTAATTGTGTGGAGATGTCAAAAAACAGAGAGCTGTGAGGACAAAGAACTCAGATGACACAGAAGTGCATGTTTGTACACACCTCCAGAGGCGTTGCTGACAGCGGAGCCAGAGGGCGCAATCTTGGTGACAGCGGCTGGATTGTACGTCCAAGAAGTTCCACAAACCTCGACTTTCAGGTCACTGTCAGAGTAGATCTGCTGCACACGGCCCACCTTGCCTAAGGTCTGTTGATAAATATTGCGACAAACTCATTAGTATATGGAGGAATGTTGTCTTTGGGCTATGTTCTGTGTAACAGGGCCTGTAAGTGGCGGAGGAAAGATGGAGAGAGATTGTTAGAAAGAGCAAAAAATGAGATGGTGGAGGAGATGATAAAGAGGGAATAATACCAGCTCAACACAGCAATTGTCCAACATGGAGCAGAAACAAAGCTTGTGGCAAAATAAAAACTATATTACAGATTTATGCTGTGTTCTCATTATTCAGAGGACATGTACTTGAGAAAGAAGATGGATATAAAAGAAAAAGAACCTTCTACTGGCTAGACTATTCTTCATCTATACAGGCAATACAGAGAGAGGACAGAGCAAAATGCTTTTCAATTTTGAATCATATCATCTCGGCTCTGGCTATATATGAGAAAGAGGCACTTTGAGTCTGTCGAGTCGGGTCCAGGCTGTCCTAGAGGATGCCATCAATAATGGGGACTGCAGCAGTAGAAGCAGCAGCGGGCGGCAAACATCCGTGGTTAGTGATCAAAGCTACAACCCATCTCAGGGTTTTAAGGCTCATTAGCTGCTGAGGGGGGCCAGTTTGGCAGGGACAAGTGGCATATTGGAGTAGACCGGCATTACATAACCTAAGGCATGCTGGGCACCAATGAATAAACTACATAATAAGCGAAGAATAAAGCTGTGTTGTGACTGAAAAAATAAAAAATAAATTTAAAAATGTCAGCGACATAGCGCAAGACTTATTTAAGGGGAGCAACCGTGTCTCTGGATGTTATTAAACTGCAACACTTCTTTAAAGAAAATTAGGGACTGGCACTGCTACGTGTGCAGCAGAAAATTACACACAGTTAGATGAATTGAGACTAATTTAACGACGGTTCTTGCATACAAATTGTGTCTGTGATGAAATCCATGTCAAAACTGATGAAATTAAAAAAAAAAAAAGTTAAAATGCCTGGTGCCAACAGCAATGACTTTCTCAGATTTTCCTCTAAGTACCTATCATAATGCAGATTTTTCTCCTCAGGTTTGATGAAACTATCCACTTAAGTGTAGTTTAGATTTCAAGATGTTTTGTCACTCAGACAACTTAATAGCTAAGGTGGATAATTTAATTTGACGCTGTACTTCCCATATTAATGAAATAAATCTACAGAGACCCATTTCTAGAATTGCTTCACGTTTTTTTGGAAGATCAATCATAAAACGCAACATGCTACTGAAACAGGGATACTGAACATTCTATAGGTAAATGTATATGCTAACATAATATTCCAATATACATTACAGTTAGGGCGAGGGGTGGTAACATTTGCTCAAATGAGCGAGAAAATCTTTCGGATTCTTACAGGCAGCATCGCCTCAGCCCACTCCCCGTGGCCTCTTTGTAGCAGCTTGATGCGGTCGATGTCATAGCAAATCTGGACCAGGTCTCCCACAAGGAACTGGGAGCTGCCTCCCTCGGCCCCAGCAGCTACTTCACCACTGCGCACAACGTTGGCCTTTGTCAGCACTGCTGGGTTAAATGTCCATCTGTGGAGACAGAAATGAATGCATTCAAATAGCTCACATAATGTGTGTTGCCAAACCAAGTATTGATTATGAGCAGTCACATGGAATGTCTAAAGGTACCCAAGATCAAAGTCAAACAGAGTGTTGAGTTTACATTTTATGAATTCTAGAAGCAGACTAAAATTCAGCAAAGGTTCACTTTTTTATTACATATTTTACAACAAATTGACCACTTATTTTTATTGAGTCTTTTCTCAGTCTGTTATAAATGTTATCTAGCAAAAACATACTAAAGAGTGTGTTTGGCAGCTTTTGACTGAGTTTGAACTGAAGAGCATTATATAAAACGCATTATATTACTTGGCAAACTATGCTGATGAGACGATACAGTTCATTGATCCAACTCATTGGCAGCCAATAAATCTGAACCAGTCCATCGAGGCACGTACCTGTTCCCACTGGGGTACTGAACGACAATATCGTGATCTTCATCGATGCCACATACTGTGCCAGTGGTGGTGAGCGTCTCAAACATGCCGTCAGTCCACCCGCCGTGGCCATGTTGGAGGGACTGAACAATCTCTAGGTCTAGGTCGATGTTGACCAGGTCTCCAATTTGGAGACCGCCAGGATTTCTGTTACCATTCTGTTCACCTGGGAGATATTGGGAAAGTTAGGTCTATTAATTGTGAAATTGCACAAATCAAAGCGTATAAAAAATGGTGGGCATTTGAACGTCGACATTTTAAATCTCCAAGACGATTCTGTGAAAATATCAGTACTCCAGGAGTTTTTAAGTACATATGCTGAAGCAAACTGATTAGAACAAAACAGAAAAAAACATTACTACATCAAAAGTGTTGCTTTCTATGAATAATGACACTATAGAACCAAATGAGGGACTTCTGCTGCAGTGTTGAATGCAGAGAGACGATTCATTCCTGTAGTCTTGGAATACTGTAACTGCATGACCTGAGCCTGTACCTGCTTTTGGCAGCAGGGCTACTATGCAGTGCTGCCATCTAGTGACCAAACAGGACTAACTACAAGTGAAACTCCCCTAATGCCCTTGAATTCACTGCACCAGAACGATAGGTGAGAGAAGTGGTGCAATAATGACGGTGGACACAGATCAGTGGCTTACTTACCTAAAACGGGGCAGTGGTCTCGGTAAAAAGAACCTCCTTTGGCATCCTGGACACATTTCAAATCCGACTAAGAGAACAAAGAAGGAAGGGGTGAGATAATTAGCCAGGGTAATTCCATTTGCAGAGAGGCATGATGATCATGAATAATGAATTTGAGAATTTACACACTTCAAGCTGTTGTGTAAGTGTAGTTTGTCTGGATAACCAACAATATCCATGCCCTCAGGGTAAGGCAGGACAATGAGACACTACACCTCTATAAAGAGAGACTACATCATATCATTGTGATGACTCAGATGCGCAGCCACTGTGGCAGAGTTAGAGGGCAGAGATGATTGTAAGGCAGAGCAAACATTCCTCTGAACTGATGAAACACTGAAGTCCTGAATACGACAAGCCCCAACAAATTAATAACTTGAGGGTTTCCTGCTTTATCCAGCCAGCAGGACACTCCTTATCTTATGATGCTTTGTGCACAAAGCAGACATTATGGAACAGGAAAAGGTGTTGGCCTCAAATGCTGCATTTGGAACATACACGGTTACTATGTATCTGCAGGATTTGCTCAGAGTCTTAAAAAAAAAAAAAAAAGAAGCCAAAACGAAACTGTCGAGATGGGGGGTCTAATCCATGTTTACTAAAGCCAGAAGCAGATGCTATCTACCATCCTATTGGCCTATTAGAATAACAAAGGACAAATCTGTTCTGAAACCAAGAAACTCGATTGGCCTCTTTTGAAAAAAGGCAAGGGCAGTCTCCACCAATGAGGAAGATGCTTTTCATCAGAGACGCGTGTGTAGCTGCTCCTGCAACAACCCCAGGAGGATGTCCCCCTCCTCTAAAGTTGACCTCCATGTTCACTCTCTGCCCCTAAAAAGCACGGGGAACAGCTTGCCTTTATCATGCAGATACCTTCCCCTTCCAGCTGCCTCTACAATGGCGCCTTACTCATGCTGGCTGCGTGGCTCTCACAAAGGCCTGGCAGCGAAAGAAAGAACCGCAGCCCTGCGGTCAAACACAAAAGCCACCTGACAGCTGATCTTTTGTGAGACTCAGTGTGTGTGAGTGAGTGACTGAGCGTGAGGGTCAGGCTGGAAGTTTGCTCACCATTCCCTCAAAGCCAACTCTGTACAGGTTCTTGGCCCCATTGTCCCACAGTACGTAGGCAGCGCTGTGAGGGCTGGCTGCACTCCAGTCCTGGATCTCTGTTACCTGTGGAGGGCGGGATGAGATGAGATGAGAAAGACAGAAAAAGACACATTGAAAGCAGATTGTTTTGAGCTTGAATCAGACTTTTTTGTGTCTGTGGAAAAAAGGTTTAAACTGGCTGGATATCAAAAAAAGGGTTTTGGCATACTGTATGTGAAAATATTATATTGACCATAAGGGGATACTTTTTTAGTGGAAGGTTTTAAGCAGGTGATTTTCATCTTTTTCACCTCATAATGACAGAAAATAAGACTTCATTGATCCCTGTAGGGAAATTATCTTTTCAAATTGAAGGTCAGAGTGAAGGTTGGACTTCAGAATAGAAACCCTGGAGTCAAGTTACTTTGCAGTGTCTAGGGTGAAAGACAGGGAAATGTCTGCTAACACAACAAGTTGAACTTGAGCTTCTCTACTTGAGGGAAAAAAATAACCTCTTGCCAGGTACAGGATACCAATCAGCGCTCTCAGAAATACAATTTTAGTTTTATGTACTTCTTTTTTCCTACATGTTGATATACTGTGCACGTGACAAAGGAAAGCAGAGTAGTTGGAAAGCTGATGTAATAAATCTATACACAGCAGTGTCAGATGCTCTGTTTGTTGCACGTTCTCTGTGTTTCGACCTCAGGGAAAATGTAATTCGCCCGACCACTGAGATATTAGGAGTGGGACTAATCAAGGACAAATCTGATTAGGCTTTGATTTTTGGAGTCCCAATTAGATTTTGTTTTAATTCTCCCTGCACTGCAATTTTACAGTCAATACTAAACTACTTCATTGTTTTGGGCAAGATGGGAATAGTTGTGAAATCTCCAAGAATGTTTAATTAAACTTTTACTGGGTTTGTCTGCAAAGAAAACCAAGACACAGGGCAGAGGCAATGGGCCTGGCCTAGTTCAGCCAGACCACAGACAGAGCCTGTGGGAAACGCTGCCCATCCAGGCAAGAAACTTTTGACACGAAACATTCTATCCAAAATTATGGTTTGTTTTCAGAAGGCTATTTTCCCCTATTGAAAGATAACTTGATGCAGCTGCTATTTCGCTGACAAGTAATTCATGAAAATCTGAGACTGGGTATCCATAAATGATTAACTGCGTTATATTTGATGAGTTCAGAAAAGTCCTCAACATTGATATCTGTGTATGTTTCCATCAATTAGCAGGAAAATAAATAACCTTAAGTGCTGCATCCAAACTGTGGTTATTGTTACTCAGTATGCTCAGGCCAGCCAGAAAAGCATTTGTTCTCAGCCATGCCCAATTTACTAGATATCTCCACACTGTGTTCGAATATGGAATATAGGGACAGTCTGTCAAAGTTTTTTTGCCCCAACAGTTCCAGCCTCCTATAAAAAACAAAATCTTTCCATTTAAATAAACTGCAAGTCACACAGAAGGAAAGCTAAAGGAGAGAAGCTTCTGTCCTTACTCTCATCAGTCCTTTTATGGTGTATTACACCATTAGTGTGTTAATAAATCCGTGGCTCTTACCTTTGCTCCTTTGAGCCTCTCAACTTGTGCATGCACATTAAAAATATTGGGAAACACTACGAGTCAGAGAGTCCATCTTTTGACCGCCTCACCCACTGATAAAGCATCAAAAGTTGATCATTTTTACACATGCTTTTCTTCAGTTAGTACTCGTTTTATTACATGCCTAATGCTCTACTCAACTTTAGTAGTGAGAAACCGCTCACAGCCTTCGTGATGTTTGAAGGGCGCCGTGAGCCAAAGAAAATCATAGGCATAAGTATGAAATGAGGTATGAAAGGGCCTGCAAAATCAATTCAATTTTGGAGGATAACTTTGGGATTGTCACATGAGACAATTCCCTCTTCATCACAGTGGCGCAGCGTTTTCATCACATTGGGAAAGTGTCAAGAGAAGAGCTGCACTGGAGTAAATGAATTCTTTAATTAAAAGCTGTGCCTTAAGTAAATACAGGAATCAAATCGTTAAATTATTTTCAGGCCCCTTACAGAGGTAATTGATTAATGGGCCTTCGGAGGTAATATTCATGCTAAACTAATGGAACATCTAAGCTGCAGGACATGCAATAGCAGTTTTCTGGAGAGCATATTGCTTACAGCATCATAAAACAGTAATGAGATATGCCATTAAATAACACAGCAAAATGAAGTCTTAAATTGCCTGGAGGGACTCTTAAATTGAATACTCTGGGGTCTGGACCAGAGTCAAAATACAAGCACTTTACAGCACATTTACAGCATAAATCTAAATAGAGTGTGCTAAACAAATGCAACCTCATCAGACATTGTATTACTTTCTAATGATGTATTTAAGACTGGAATAACCTGCAGCAAAGAAGTGTGTTTATAGCCTCAGTAAAGATATCTAAGAATCAGCAGAATGAAACCAAGGAGTAAAGGTTTTTCTCTGACACATTCTACTGGATTAAATACAAATCTACGAAAAACTTTATACATTATTTGAAGCTGCTCTACCTCTTGTGCACATGAGTTTGCAAAGGATCAGCAGATATTTTCCACTAAATCCGGAGTGCTGGCTGCTGAATTTTAACAACAGTGCTAATGTATTATTTTTAACTTATGTAAAAGATCATGCTGAATCTTTTCTTTATAAAAACACTATGTTTTTCATTTCTATTTTTCTTTTTAAAGGAGCCCTGTGTTACAATCTGTGGCAATTTACATATGACATAGGTATACTTCTGAGCGGATTGTAATGCAATGTGAAAAATGAGACCTTCCCTGTCTCTCTCAATTGCCCACACAAGCCTGCTGACGATTTGTCTAAGTTGTTTAATGGTGCTGGACTTTGTGAAGGGCCAAAAGGATGTGACTTGATGCACATCCTCGAGTGCCTCCTCTCAGTGTCTCAAAAGAAGCTAACGTTAGTATAGAAATGTCTGCTAATGTAAACCGACATCCGGCTTCCAGTACAACACAGATGTTCAACAGAGCACTTTTCATTTTTGGTGAAGGAAACTCTTCATTCCAGCTACAGGTGGCTGACATCAATATATTGACATGGTGATATGAGACAAGATAATGATCTTGCTTGTTGTAGTATGCATTATAATGGATTGCAAATAAGGGATATCATTTTCCTGAACTTAAAAGTTATTACTTAGTTATCCTAATTGTTAACTGCTCACACCCAGCTCAACAACGCTGGACTGTTTTTCTTGTGGGTTTGTCTCATTTGCTTCTTAGTTTTTTTCATGCTACAAACATGTTCGCTCAGCTAGTGCGTCTCCTGTTTCGGCAGAGACACCAGCACATTTCAAATCAATGCCATGTCCACTTCAGTTGCACACATGTGGTTTGAATGGTTTTCCCTCCAGGGACTTAATATCCACTTAATTGTGCAGCTTTCAAATAAAAGGCGGTCAAAAACTGTCTGGTCAATTTGCTTCACTCAGCAGCCACAAAACCAATATAATGTGCAACATTAAAAAATGAAAAAAGTCAGCTATTTTTCTTTTTTGGTCTTTTTTAACCATCGAGCACCTTTTACTTTTAACATAATACAAATTTGACTTTTATCTTGTGCACTGCAAACAAATGGAACCCAGACAAACCCTTGGCTGATGTAGAAGATTGTTTGGGATAAAAGGAAGAAGAAGCGTGGAGAACTGTAAAGGTCACATGCTTTTCTCTGTATAATACAAAGTAAGGCCAGAAGTGGGTGACTGACTGCTACACTTACTGGACTCTACCCTGCTAACCTGGCTGGTGTCCTACCTTTCCTCTCCTTCCGTTGCCTCCGTCTTGGTCTTCCCACTGCCAGTCAACTCCTCTCACCACTCGGCCTCCAGTGAAGATCCCTCTGGCTGTGATTTTCTTTGACTTGCGACGTGACTCCAGAAGTACTCTGCAGAGATAAAAAAAAAAACAACAACACATTTTTAGTTGGGCTCAGCTTTAATCACTTGAGTGACACTGTCAGGGTATACAACAGCAGGTGTTTACATGAGCTCTTTTTAGGTGGATTAATTCAATGTGCTTTCAGTTACTAGCAAATATGCATTGCAGAGGGGATGCCAGCGCTTCCCTCCTGCTACCCAGTGTCCTTAACTGCCCTTCGCTGCGTGACTGTTCTGCAGTCATGGTGTAAATTACTTTCAGCAAATGGGACATGGCTTCAGATGAAAAATCTCACTGTGAGCGTTGGGCCTTAACAGGATCTAATCTGCTGTACCAACCATGCAGCCCCTGACAATCATTATAACTGACTCAGCTTTGGGCCACTGATGCTTAACGACAGCAACACAAATCAAGCCAGAAACATTTGACAGAGTTCTGAGCAACACAACATTACGGACCATCTCACACTGGTCGACACATGGCAATGAGGTTTTATAAAAGTCAAAATAAGTCTTTTTTACTGCCTTTAGGAATGCCACTTTTATTAGTTAAATTAAGTTAAATTCAAGTAACACGTTGTGTTTAACTGACTGGCAGGTGTCATGTCGTAACATTAAAAATAACAATCATTTCTGCAGTAGCTCAGCATTCACACCTTAGTGACAATTCCTTTCCTTTTCATCCACACCCAAGAATCATGCCATTGGGAATGCAAATGAAAAACCAGTGGTAAGGAAGGCAAATTCATTTCATTATCTTACATTAGGATATCACTAGAAGGCTGTGAGCTGCAGTCTAATCTCCATCGTAGCTACAGGCCTAACTAATGAAAAGGAAATGGCAAATAAAACACCCAGCTGAGCTCTAACCATCAAACAACAATGTGAGCCTCGGTGGTAGACATGGCAGCTGGACAGTGCAGGTCTAACCAATGCAAACAGCTTGAGGCCTCTAACCACTCCCTCTTCAGCAGTTAGCGACAAAGTCTAATGTGGTGTAACAAAACACCCCACCACGCTGTCGGAGCAGTGTGGGCTGGGGAGACCTCCAGCACCCATTGTGCATTATGCAATGTCTGTCTTGGGGGAATAAAGTCGTACTCAGTTGAAAAGGCTGCCAGCTGTTGGGCCATGTGTTCATTTACTAAACTATAGTGTTTGGCTGAAATAGGCCTGAAATGGATGGAGCATCATCACAGTACCGACAGTCTATGTGATAACACAATCAAATGCAACTTGTGGAATTTAGTGAGTGTGCATACTTGCTAAATGAGTACAAATGATGCATATAAGTTTTTGCAGCCAATCAGGGATTGATTTAATGGCGTGTTTGCCTACAATACATGAGGTACCCTAATCTCTATGTAGAGCATCTCTGCGTGCTCAGGGTAAAGCTGCCTTCAACATCTTGACTTAATCTTGTCTCTACATGAATTAATTGGTAGAAATGTTTTTGCTTTCCACACACCACACCTGAAACATTGTTTCCACTTGCAACTTTTGGTATTTTTTTACCATAAGACCTGTGGAGACCTGACACATCACATACACCCACTGTTACTCACACACACACAACCTCATGTAGGATTATTGGTATAGTGCACCGATCCCTTATATTAGATAATCACTGAATCACTGATCATGGCCTAGTTTGAAGTTTGCCCAAACTGCAAACGCTTCTGCGACAACCTCCAACAAAAACAAACAGTTTAAGGGCTGCACAATATGATACCAATTAATACTTATTTTGAGAGATAAAGAGATTGCAATATGATTCATGATGAGTGGGAATGATGATTTTTGCACCACAACTTTAAATCATTCCTGAAACAATGTCAAAACTATGTTGAGCTGACATTTCATGGGTCTGCCTCAAACAAACATCTGGAGACATACAGGTCAGTATATCTGTGTATCAACTTAATGATACCTTCATCAAAAAATTGCAACTTCTGCAATTTGGATGTTGCACTTAACTACATTGCAATCTCGATAATATTACAATTAATTGTGCAGCTCTATAGAGCGCTGCAGGGATGATCCATTCTTTTAGGGTAACACTGAAGTTGGCATCGCACTGGTTCCAATGTCAACACAAAATTCTTCTAACTAGTACACTGTACTATACAAATGTTAACATAAATGAATCAATCTACTGTCATAAAGTTAGAGTTAGACTAGTTTGCAACTGAATTCAACAGGTTAAGACGGACAGGTAAGTAGATGAGCCTCCTTGCTTGGCATGATGACATCCAATGTCCCAGTGGCTGTAGTCTCATTAAGCTACTTGTTATCATCCACAATTTTAAAAGATATGTAATTGCTTTAACATTTTAAAGTGGATTTTTACTGACATATTAAAGCATAAAAAAAACTCCACAGACCTTATTTCAGGCATCTAAACGAAATCCCATTAAAATAAAAAACAATTGTATTCAAGACGAGGGAATCTGAAGCGCAAAGGTGCTAACTTACTTCTGAGTTTTAGGACTCATTCCTGCGGCAATCTAATCAATAAACTTTCAAATAAACTTCTAATCAACAAAATGAATGCTTGCAAGTCTTGCTGACAAATGTAATACTGGAGGAGGCTTCACGGTGAACCCACATCTGTCTTCACAGCAAAAACCCTTGCACACTAAAATGCGTTTATTATAAAAAAAGGTACATACAGTAAGTGCTGAGTTCATGTGCGTGGTACTTTTACACATCGACGACAACAAATAAAGTGCAAAAGAGAAAACAATTGGGCTCCCACCATGACAATGCCATCTGAGAGACAGAATGACATCAGGCAAATAGGGATACATAATAAAGCAATATTAGGCACAGAGGATTGCTGTGACACTATGTTGCAACTGAATAAAGTGAAAACACTCGGGTGTGCATGTCTTGTGTAACACTTTGGTACTATAACATTATGTTTAATAACTTCTGGGACAGTTATTATGCACTCGTAAGTATGTTATATTAAACAAAAAGCTGCCTTGCATTGCAATAAAAGTTTTCATCATCTCTGTTCAACAAATGTGATTGCAGATTTTTTCTGCAGTCAAAGCACTAAATTCTTTGCTGCAAAGTAGACCATATAATCAATCTGCACTTTATGTTTTATGAGCATGCGGCATTCCGATGACATAAATTTAAAAACATTAAGAAATCAGGGAAATCTGCTCAAATGAATTCTATAAATGAATTCATTCACTGCAATAATATAATTTTTAAAAAGATCTGACTGGACCTTAAAACGAGGCGGAGTTGTTGCCTGGCAACTGAGGGCTGGGAGCACAGAGATAGATCCTGAGGCAGGGTGCACAACAGACTTCTCAAATGTCACACACACATAAAGCCAAACTAAGGGAGTAAAAGGCCAGACCAACCAATCACAATGATGCACCGGGATTACCTGGCTACCTTGTGTCTATTTCATTGTTGGTGGGTCTATGTGAGGCTCCATAATAGTAAATGTTGTTGCTGGGTTAACTAACCTCTCACTGCCCGGGGTGGTGATCCTGTAGAACCGGTGTCTCAGGTGATGCTTGTCTCCATGGTAACAGGTTGTGCAGAGGTCGTAATTGGTGCACTCAGCACATTTCCAGCGAATGCCAATGATGGGCTGTTGACGGCAGGTGTCACACATGGTTCCATCATGCTTGATGCCTGAGGGGGGGCAAAATGAGTCAAAATAAATAACTTGTGATAGTACTGTGTGACGCCATGTGTACATCAACATAAGACTACTGGAATAACTTTTCAGCATTTTGACACAACAATATGAAAACTATATGTGAGAAAATCCACTAATTCTACAAGCAAGAAGAACTCCATGTATTTGTCATAGTCTCTCATCACTTTATGCACTTGAAACTTTAGGTTGTTGATCATATCCGTACCTTTTTTCAATGGCTTTATTTATCCTACACTTTAATATAAAAACAGTTTGACTAATTGGGGCTTTATGGCCTCTAATTACTTCCTTTTCGCAAAAACAATTACAGAAAACTTGCTCTGTAACTGCAAGTGACTGCTCCTCATCCCACTGAGGCATCCTCATATGGACGCAGTACTGAAAGGAGCCTGTCAATGGGATACTTGCAGAAAAAAAAAGAACTGGATCAGCATGCACTGCTGTGACAAGTACAGACAGATCAAGCCAAACAAACTCATCCTACTGACATACTTTTAGATAATTAACGAGATTTCTTGCGCCTCTCAATGTGCAATTTAGATCTCCCACATCTTATTTGGATAGCTTGTGAACAGAGCTGACTGTGACATACATCTGTACGGACAGGATGTATTCAAATACTCATCCTTTTTTATACAAAGTCAGGCGGACGCTGTCTGCATTCAACACACGGAATAAACTAACGTGCTGCATCCTAGATTCACTTTATAGACCTGTACTTCCATCAACCTAAGTGGCAGAGACTTAGCGTTATTACTTGTTGACAAATCAAGCCCATCCCTGTACCTACAATGAAGGCCAATACACGGATCAATACTGTGCATAACTAGGCTGCATGTGAAAACGCTTGTTTTAAACGAGTCTGAAAGTGCTGGCAAACAAACTCAGCTGATGTGAAGTTACCTGTTGGAGCACTGTCTAGTATCCTCACGTCGTAAGCTCCGGAACAACGGTAGTTAGCAGCCGTCCCATTATCCCAGACAACCACCACCTCCTCTGGACTTTCGAAACTCCTGACGGTGCCAACATGACCCTCTCCACCATCCTGCTTGCCCCACTTCCAGTCAGGTCCGCGGACTACCCTCGCTCCTACTCCTTCCATCATGGCTCGGTTATTCCTGCCGGTGGTCATTTCAGAAAAGGACCTCGCAAATGCCACAGGAATTAGTTAGTTAGCTGGCGAGCTAGCACTCTTTGCTAGCCGGGTATCGATGCGCTGGAGGATAGTTTCCAAATCCAAGTGCAAGCAAGTCCTAACAGGAAAGGGACTGGAAGAAACCCCCAAAGCCTAGCCTGCTAGCTGAGTTAGCTACCTCAGGAGGCTGTTGGAGCCTCTCACAAAAACTATTCCGACAAGCTAGTGTTAACTGCAAGCAAGTGCCTCTTCAGTGTCGCCCAGAGTTTAAGAAACCAATTACCCTAAGAGCCTATTAAGTAGCCACATTGCTATCTTAGCCAGATCTCAGTGTTCAGCAGGCTGGCTCTCTCCTCCACTCCACACACAAGAATGCCACCTCTTCAACTTAGCAAGCTAGCGAGACGAGTTGCTAGCTATCGAAATGCTAGCAAGATAAACCTCTTCTGGCTAGCAAGTCCTTCTTGCTGAGGCAAATGTAGTCCTTTGGTGGGTTGTTTATTCTTATTGCTGTTGTCCGTGGCGGTGAAAATCCATCCAAGATGCCCCCTTTGTCAACCAGTGATGGTTCCCTGGAGTCAACTCAGAATAAACGCGTCGCCATTATTGTCAATCATCGTTCAGACCTCAGACGAGCAACAACTAGCCACGGAGGTAAACGACAAAGCCCGAAGACTAGAGGCTTGGAAAACAAGCACGAGTCCAGCCCACGACGCGCATGCGCATAAGCACTGTTGAAGATTCAGATCATTTAAGTGAATGTATATAAAAATAAATCAAAAATAAAACATATATCTTGGTCTATTACGCATTGAAATGATTTTGATGATTTTTTTAAAAATTAAAATATTTTCTCTTTTCTCATCAGAATAATACTTTAATCCAACTCACATCTTGTAGTTGTTAGAATTTGAAAGTAATAAGTTGCCAAGTGCACACATCAGCTCATTAAACATAGTAAACTAACCAATGTTTTAATCACAACAAAAAGTACTGGTAACTTTGTGGAACTAAATATACAACTTGCTAAGTCTGACAAAATTATATGAATCTTTACCTTGTATTCAAAATGTTAACTCCATTTTAATGTTTTTCATATTGCATCTGACTCAAAACTAGGGTTGTCACGATACAAAAATTTTCAACTCGATACCGATACTCAGGAAAATATTCGATACTCGATACTATTTTCGATACCACAAGGATAAGAAAAAGACCAAACAAGAAAAATGCAAAAATAACCTCTGTTACAACATGTAACAATTAACAGAACCACACGTTAAATATTTGTAATAAAAAACAGTTGTGCAAAAAGAAACTGCAACTATGATAACAAGTTTCAGGTAACAATAAGAACAATATTTTGAGGTTGTATGCTGTGCACATCTAAATATTAGGCAAGCCTGATAACTGGTACAGGAGAAGTACGGACTCCCCTGAAGCTGCTGCAAGACTGTTTGTTTTGTTGTGTTGTACAGCTCTGGGATTTCACTGTACATAAAGTGATTCAGAGAGGGAAGAGCATACCTTGGGTTTAACTGCTTAATAAGTTGTTGGAACCCAGGTTTCTCCATGGTGTAAATAGGAACCTGATCCGTACATATGTACTCTGCCACAGCTCTGTTAATTTTCTGTGGTGGTATTGATACTTTTGAAAATGAGTATCGTATCCGGATACAACATTTTAGTATCGATACTTTTTTGAGTTTCGATACTTTTGACAACCCTACTCAAAACATGTTTACGACATAAACTACCTGGGAACCCGGATTAGAATAGCCCACTATGGCCCCCAGGGGTGAAAATGTCCAGTGCGCCCCTTTTGAACTCATTGTAAGTGCATTAATCAGAAATGTATCCAGCCAGCCTGAAATATAAAAAGGCTTTCAAGGATAAGATAGAAATACAGTAATCATCTACTGACCCTCATGCTGATGGAAAGTTTTGCCCAAAGACACTATGTTCACTGTGAGGTAATTACTATAGGTAATTTGAAAAATGAAAACATCTTTCTTCGGACTGTATGCACCACTAAAGACCATAGGGGCCTGAAGACATCACTTGTGGTATTGCCTTGTTATGCAGGTAAAAATGTAAAAATGTAAGTGTTGCCCGTGTGGTGGTGCATATAGTCTTAACACACACATTTTCAGTATAAGGTGCACTATGTAGTTTTTGGGGAAGACATTTTTATCCGATCAGAGTGATCTTAATTTGTTTTGCACACCTGATAAAAAGAAAAACTAAAAGAAATAACCTATCTTAGTTTTCATGATTGAATAAACAAACATGATAAAGAACAACACATTTCCATACTGTTTTACTTTGCTTGTATTTGGCGGACCCTGCCACCTTCTGGGGACCTTTTTTTTTGTTTAAACAGCTTGTTTATTTAGTTGTGTAAAAAATAACAATAATAACAATATGGATAAGTATTATTACCTCAATAAGATTGTAAGTATTAAAATTCTGAGATTGAATTTCCTCTCCAAGGCTACATAATGCCCCGCTCTAATTAAATTACCACAAACTGATTGCAACACGGTAAACATGGAGCCTCGTGGGACTGTATACCCAGGGGTGGTTGCCTGTTTTTCCAGTTTGGCAATCCAGTTTGATCCTGGAGTGAGCTCCTACTGCAGGAAAATCATTTTTCAGAAGCTGAAGGTGTTCAGTGATGCTGCCTTTTGCATAAACCTACTTTGGCTGTAAACATCCCAGTGAAGGGAGGCTTTCGGTGCTGCAGCTCCGCATGGTGCACTTCACCTGTGCTGACTGCAGGGGGCGACTGACAGACGGACTGACTGGCTGACTGACTGTGAGATAGCCGGTCAAAGAGCGCCACCGCTCGCTCACACGTATATCTCCCCCACATCACCAGCTCCCCTTGACTGTCTCCTTCACAGTGGGCTCGCAGGCAGACACAGCTGACTTTGAACCGAGCCGGCCGCTGTCCTTACAGTACGGGTGACACCAGGGACCTTGCAATGATCTCGCTGGACTTCAACTTCAACATCTTGACAAGGGACCTGTCGCATTATCTGGAGAATCAAGTGAAAGTCGGGCTGTTCGGTTCGGGTGTGGGACTGTCTCTGGTGCTGGGCTTTAGCGCAGCGTACACCTGCTACTACTTGCTTTCAGTAGCGAAGGTAAGACCCGTGGACGTGTGTGGTGGGTTAACACTGCCGTGAAGGGACCGCTGTTTGACTTTGAGCTCGTTTTTTTCGATTTTGTGTGTCCATTTTTTTTTTCATGGAGGGGGCATCATCACTGCCATGCGTGTAGCCGACCGGTGCGTTCACTGATGGAGGCTTCGATTATAGGCTGCATCTGTCCACCGGCGGGGCTAATGTTACACCGCCCGCACATGTGGGGAGGATGTCAGGCAGCCAGACTCACACACTTTAATGAGCATTTTAACCGTAAATTAACATTATATAACCAAACCTATGTGCTGCACTTATGTAACTACATTGAAAATCAATCCAAAAGCCGGACAGTTATAGTGGGACGTCCGTGTTGGTTAAGCTAGGCTAACATAACTGTATGTTAGCTAAAAATGCCGGTTATGATTTATGTATTGCACGAGGCCCACTGTGTTAATGATTTTATTTATTATTTAATAATTACTGTCCCGTTGACGTTTAAAAAAAAAAAAATGCATGGGTTTCATTATAATGTTTATACAACATAAATATGAGATAAAAGAAGCTTGAAAGAGCATTGAATGCAACATTGTACCATCTTGACTTAAAGGTGCACTACGTAGTATTGGGGAAAACATGCAATCAAAAGAGAAAGATCTTGATTTGCATGCTTTCAAGAAACTAGTTAACAAGTGTTCTTTTTCAGGACTGAATAATCTGAGCAAACAAACAATAAATGAAGGACAACACAATTTCACACTGTTATACTTTGCTTACATGTGGCGGACCCTGCCACCTTTTTTAACTTCAAACAGTGTTCTCTGAGAACTTGAGCTTGTTTATTCAGTTTTGAAAAAAAATTACAAAATTCTGACTTTGTGTTATCACATAATCAATACTGTAACTATTTAAATTCTGAGTTTAAATTTCTTCTCAAAAACACTATGCAGGGCCCCTTTAAAGGTCCAGTATGTAGTTTTGGAAAAGAAAGTCTCAGAAAATTCATAAAGTTCATATTTACAATGTTTATACAAATCCAGAAATATTTATTTTATACATTTCCATAATGAAATAAACAAGCCAAAGTTGGCTAGAAAGTCCTCGCAAATATAGATAAAGTTAAACAGCATGAAATTGTGCGTGACAGTTTAATCAAATGAAGATGAGATTTTTCTCTTCTTTTTAAAATTTCTCCCTTGAAAACTACACATGCAAAGTTGATTTTTGAGTGCCATTCTCAACTCGTCAAAAACAGACAGTTTGGGATTATAGGACGTCTCGGCTGCCATCCCATATCGCAGTTTTTGATAAATTGGGAGAGAGGCTCAAAAATCTAAACTGTTCACAAATAGGACCCCTTAAATGAAAGGGGTAGTAACTAGACCAAATTATGCAACAAAAATCTACAGTTGAGGATGCGGGGCTATTTTCTTCTTCTTAATCGAATTTTAAACTGTAAAAAATAACCTAAATGTTGGCGTTCATCTCAGTTACATTCTTGCTCTCAATTGGACTTGAGTTCATTTGCAAAAACAGATAAAAGCCATTCTTAAGTGCATTAACCAACACCAAGTTGACTGATATTCCCTGGAGTGCACCCAAACGTTTTTTTTTTTTTGCAAATCAGCCCTTCCGTTCCAGTTTTAATCCTGTATTACAAGTGAAATCTTCTCTATTTTAAGTGTTTTTCGTAGATTTAATGTTCTAGGATCATCAGAAGATTAAGATTTGATGTTAAGTTTAGAGACAATGCAACAAGTTAGGAACGGATTAAGATTTATGTAATTGTTTATTTTACAACAGATGACATAATAAAACATGGCTTGGAGCTAAAAAAGATATAAAAATGTTCCACCGATGGATCTGCTGCCGTATTGAATAAGAAACCCTGAGGGGAAAGAAGAAGCCACTTTTCTGACTGTGCCACATTTCATTCACCTGTGTTTTGCAGAAGCCACAGCTCATATCTGGGGGTAAGAAGTTCTGCCAGTTTCTGAGGGAGCAATGTCCCGTAGTGTCAGAGACCTACTACCCCACCTTTTGGTGCTGGGAGAGCCGCATCCAGACCCTGCTGAGACCCTTTGTCACAGCCAAACCTGGGGTCGTCTACAGAAAGTAAGTCTTCACCGTGACTAACATACTAATTATGCATCACAAAAGTTGCTTTTCTTTCCCCCAAACTGAGAATTTGTCGCTCTTTGCAAGTAGACATGCTGGTTAAAATGCACATTTGAACTTAACAGTGTAAGTCAAAGAGGTCATAGCCTGAACAAAATGTGAATGATGCAAGCAAAAACGTTGACATAGTAGCAGTAAATAAACCGTTAATTTAAAAGCTTCGTTGTTTAGACATGCTACTGTAATTAAACAGCACTGCAGAATTTTCCATTCCCACAGAGAAAAGCTTTTACAATAAAACTTCAAAATTAGCTTCAGCACAGGGAAAATGCCATTGACTATTTCTTGATGTCTTTTTTTCCAGTTTCACAACTGGAAACAAATCCCAGTTTTGTTCTTAGCCAAGACCCAAAAGCTCAGCGGAGAAAGAGATCTTTTGTGGCACAGTGCTGGCTCAGGCCACCCTGCCTGCGCCTTGATAATGTACATTCTGTTGAAGATTAATTGGTGCTGCATTCCTGCCCCCTGTGCACATAAAGGAGATTACAATTCATCAAGAGAGGTTTATTTTCCATTTATACTGTTTATTACCTATTTATTTGTATTCTATTGTCACATAATCTGTTTCATGTTTTTTTGATTTATCCTCATTTCAGTGACCATGCTATTTGGCTTGATGTACTGTAAATGTGTGTATAAAATATGAAATATATTATGTGATGTGATGGTGCTTTATTTGTCATCGAGTAGAGGGGAAAAAAACAATCAACTTCTCTAATTTCGACCTTGCCACTTCACCCCTAAAAGGTGCACTATTCAACTTTTTGCAGGAGCTAACATGAGTTTTAGATGTAGGGTACTTCAAAGCCATATATTTACAATTTTTGTTTATGAATATTTGAGCAAAACAAGCTTGTATTTTAAGTTATGGAGGGGTGAGAACAAAAAGGATCATAGAAGTTCTACATTTCAAGAATGTAGGACTTTATAACCAAAACAGTTTCTCAAAAAGTGCACAAATAATGTAAAAACTGTTAAAGTTAAACCCCAAACTTAACATAAAAAATGTAATTGATTTATTTAGACAGATACTGTTGTTAATAGGATGCACAATAATTATCAGGCCAATATTGGCCAATATATGTTATTTGCTATTTATCGGTATCTGTGAAATTCAAGGTGATAAAAATAACCTTTAATTTGAAGCCTAAATAATTTCACTGATTTAAGAAGCGCAACGCTTACCAACTCGGATTCTCAGTAGGTGGACGTTTGTCCTTTGGTTTGCAATCCGCCAGAAAACATGAGAAGAAAGAAAAAGTATGCAGTGTGGACAAGAGAATCAAATATGCTGGCGTGAAATATTTTTACTGTTTCAGGCGAAAACAACACCATGATAATCTGTAACAGAAGTTTCACAAGGATCCAGAGAGGAGGGATATTAGAAAATGTTCTTAGAGCTTTGCAATATTAAATCATGTGTCTTTGCTTACTATATCCTAACCTCAGGTTATGAACTTCTTTTAAATATACAAAAATGTCAGATTATCTTATTTTATTGTTGCTGGCCATGAGAAGCAGGTCACTATAAGTTATCAGTATCAGCTGAAAGAACTCCATATCATGCACCCCTCGTTTTTTTGTGTATTTTCTCCAGAGGTGGCAAAAGTACGCACAGTAGAAGTAAAGACACAACTTCCTCACTTACGTAAAAGTAAGAAAGTACAGACTCTGCAATGTACTCAAGTATAAAAGTAAAAAGTGTCCCTCTGAAGAACATTTCTACCGGTCATTTTTGTGCAAAACTAATTAAGTTAACGTCACATTGATACAATTCAGAGACTAATTAATGTGAAGGTAGAAAATGTAGAATTTGTCTGAGCTATTCGTAAACAAACCAGACAGATTGAGTCTCATTCTAAGGTAATCAAAAACTGACATTCTGGATTGGTAAAGCGCTGTTAATAATCAATAATTATCAATCAATATTCAACTCAAATGCATTAAAACCAAACCCAACTCTGATTTTATGGAAACACTTGATCAAAAGTTGACACATTTGATCACGATTCTTGGTATGATTGTTTTTAATCCTTCAGCTAAATTATAAGATCATTATTTTACCCGTCCCAAGGACATTCACACAGCCTCTGCTCTTTACGGCTTCCTTTGTCAAGGAGACAAATATTCCCACAATGCACAGCTGTCTGTTATCAAAACGTGGCACGACTGATGTCACATTCACTGTATTATCACATTACCTCTGGGGACAACAGGACACCACTCCACACATAATAAAGTTACGCAAGGTTGACCCAAGGAAGGACACCGTGAAAACCATCCTTTTTGTCATTGGCTGTCTGGGTGAAATTCCACTCATCTCGTTGTCCGAGCGGAGGATTAGCGCCAGGTGCCCTCCAGCGTCGCGCGATGGTCACTCTGGATTGGCCCTCGCAGACATTAAAGTCCAGCCTCAGGTGTATATTTCATGGCGGTTCTGTAATTTCATGCTGATGTCTTTACCGCCAGCCCGGCCAAGTCGTTTGGTTGGCTCACTGGCACAGTGTGCAGTGCAGGTTTTAAAATGCACTAGCAGGGGAAGTGAATGACCTCATCTGCCAGGCTAGGGTTGTATAGCCCAGAAATTGATTGATCATAAAAGCCCACTGGTGCAATGCCCTCCCTCCTTATCCTAACTTGCTGCGTGTTGCAAAGAACGCTGACAAGATGATCACAAGGGAAATGAGGCGGCTGTCAGTGATCGTTCTCCTCACGTATCAAATTCCCCTTTGGCAGAGCTTGTGATGGATACAATGAAGTGCTCACGTTACCTGGAACTGAACAGAAAGTATTCATTGTGTGCAGTGTTTTAAACAGCTTTTAATGAGCGATCATATGTACATTTCACCAAAGGTTTATGTTACTTTCACTTCTTTTTCTTACTTATATTGTCTTGTGTGTGCTTAAGTGTTTGTGTAAGCGTTCAAGGCACAAGACGATTTATTCATCATTGGACCACACAGGGTTGCATAACGAAATGAAAGTTTCCTCACGTTTTCATGCTGCACATATTACAGAACATGTATACAGTTATTGATATACAAATATGCGTAAACATGTAGTGCATCTTTTCAGTCAGCATCAGGGTTTATGTAAGCAGCAGCGACAAGATGGTGATGATGATGTGGCATCTACGCATCAAAAAGTGATATGAGACCAATGAATAGATATGCAGAGATAAAGATGGAGGATAATGTTCAGACTCGTTGCTGAGTTGCGTGTCCCGCTCGTCTCTGCAGTGAGCTTATTAAGGCAGCAGATGGAGGACAGATCTCTTTGGATTGGTTTGACAACGACGACAGCTTCTCCCATCCCGACCCCGCCACCAGACCGACGGTCCTGCTTCTCCCCGGCCTGACCGGCACCAGCCGAGAGTCCTACATCCTGCACATGGTCCAACAGAGCCGGGATCTGGGCTATAGGTGGGTGGTCCTGGCCAGAGATGCTGGCAGAGGTCCAGCGCTGAGTAACACGCACTCAGGGCACTAAATCACAAAACTGACACACTCTGTGCCTTATGTTCTAATTTGCAATCATCTAGCGCACAGATATGTTGTGCAGTCAACCTCAGCTAACCATATTGACTGAAAGGTAAAACCTAGTTCTGTAGCGGTTTTTGTAACTTTTATATAATGGACGCAGGAGTGACAGGGGCCTGTGGTTATTTCAGGTGAAGTGCACAATTAAAGTGGTGGGCTAAGCTGTGTGTCAAGAGCTGCTTTTGTAAATAGCCAAACGTAGCACAGGCTTGAAGAGTTGCACAGGGAGGCAGTTTTTTTTTTTTTTCTCCCCCTTCCTTTCTCCCGCTGCAATAGGCCCTTTCACTGTGCACTCATTCTTTCACCCAGATTTGGGAAGGCATGGGAAGAGAGCCGGCAAACTCAGCATCTTCCACCCCTCACCCCTGTCCGTGTAGCTTAATGAATTACAGCTTATCCCGGTAGAAGCTTTTGCAGCTTAGCCCGGACCAGCTTCCGAGTGTATGCTGCAGTGTGTGTTTAAGCACCCTCCCCACACACACACACCTCCCTGCACCTACCCGTCCTCTTGCCCAACACCCTGTCCAGCTCCGCCCCGCTGCTGGGTTACACCGATACAAACAGCAGGTCTGACTCCATCAGATAATAGATGACTGGCGGAAGACATGAGGCAAGGAGGGGACGCTGATGCCTTTTACTCTGCAGTTACAGACAGAGTGCTCTTCACACAGCTGTGCCTCTCTGCACACCTCACCCCAGTACCATTTTTTTTTTACTAGTAAGGAACATTTGTTTAAAGGAATTTGGGGCACTGTGTTCCTTTGAACATGCAAAGTCAGCAACTTGTAGTGACAACAACAAATAAACAAGTGTAAGTGCACTCAATCTTCTAAATCTTTTACAGAGCTGCATTATACGTAAGTATGTATGTATGTATGTTCTCTGTATTTTCATCATTTATTAACCTGCCAGTTAGGTATATAAATGCCCGTCACAGTTTCCCAGAGCTGCAAAGTGACATTGAAATAGCAGGTTTGTCCGACCATCAGTCGATAGTCGATGCTACTTAATATTCGGTTGATTGACTGATCATTTCATTGACAGTTTCCGATCTTCTTGAATATTGTCCAGTTTGAATCAATAGATTAGGGTAAGGATTATTTTCCTGGGTTATAGGTTAGAGTCACACAAGTTCAAATAATAGTCACTTGAAATAAAGATGTCAGTGTTAAACAAGGAATACTTTTTGAAGGTTTAGCAATAACCAACAAAAGATATACATTTAGCTTGTTTAGTTTCTCAAATCTGTTAAGTCTGAGTTTAACCCTCCTGCCAACCAACAGAGTTCCGGATCTGTGTTAATGTTACCGGTTCTCTTCGATTAATTTGTAAACCCTCTTCCGAAAGAATCTTTCAAAAAGAAAGTAAACGTAACATCTCCGATGCACTCTGTGCTAAACTTTCTGACTTCTGCAAGTTAGCAACCTTCTCCCATACTCGTACTGGCCCAGCTCTTCTGCCAACATTCCCACGGGACAAACAGCTTCAGTCTGAGGCGGCATTGTTTCTAGTGTTGTTGACAAAAATACTGTATTTCCTACTCGCAACAGACTTTTAATCATATACAGTCCATGTAAGCTTCACCCATGTGAAAATGTTGCCTTTCATATGTATGAGCAACCACGCCAAGGCAAACATGGGCAAAGGCCACACAGCACACAGTTACCTCCAGTGCTCGTCAGTTGGTTGTCTTTGTGCACACGTGATCGGTGTCTGGAAGTGCAGCTGCAGGCCACCATTTTGCCAGCTGTGTCGTCTTAGAAGTGCTGGGTTTGTTTTTTTTGTAGGAAATGCGCCTAGCGAGTACAAGTCGGACTGAGAGGAGAGGTAAAAATCCAGCGTGAATGGCAGATCCTAATTTTGATTTCGATCATCGAAATTGTGAGCTCTTTTCGATCAACTATTGATTTCGAGTAAATAACTTAGTCTGTAAAATGTCACCAAAATGATTGTTTTATCAGACAGTCAAAAACAGTCAAAAACTCAAGTACAGTCCCTTTATAATTATAAAAGACTACATGACCAGAATGCTTTTACGCTTAAGATGCTGGAACTAATGGATTTATGGCAGAGGTTCTAGTGTGTCGGATTTAGGGGGATTTAGGCTCATTAAGGCAATATAATATTCATGATTACATTTTCACTAGTGTATAATCACCTGAATCCTTAGAATGAGCCATTAACATCAACAGAGAGAGCAGGTCCTCATCCACAGAGTCCGCCATGTTGCACCTTTACATTCCTACAGTAGCCCAGAACGGACAAACAAAACACCCGAGAGGCCTTTTTAAATTTATGTCCTGCACGCTTTAAATACGGGCTGAGATGAAGATTATTCAGTTGGTTGGAATCCACGGCCTCCTGCCGCTAAATCCTCCACACTGGTCCTTTAAATGCTTTACATCCCCATTACAATTAACACATGAAGTTGTCAAAGGGATCTTGTCAGAGACCATAATGATTGATAAGTGTATATGTTTTGTGTATTTCAGATGCGTGGTGTTCAACAACAGAGGGGTGTCTGGCGAAATGCTGCTGGTAAGAATCGAATGTGTTACGACTCGTCCTCTGTTATTTCATTCCTTCATTTGTCTCGTCCCTATTCAGAAAGTCAGACGTGTGTACAAGACAGCTGTTTAGGACAGTTGTTCTTTTCATTGCTCCAGCCGGCACAGAGCATGTCTGATCCACACGTGTCACAGAGCCCACAGGGAGCCTGAGCTGACGCTGCACAGACAATGTTGTTGCACAGCAGGGATTAAGTTGCAGGCAGATAACCGTATTTTAATACCCATCCACAGAAATATGACCTCGCCGAGCACGTGCCGTTCCGACACCTGGCTTTATCTGTCCTCTTACACCCAGGTATATTCAGCCAACAGAATGGACCCGGGCTGCCTGGCGTGTTATAAGTTTCCCCCCGCTCTCTGTCTGTACATTTGGAACAGAGGCGCTGTCTTTATGGGGGACTGTATCACCCTGATCTAATCACGCCATCACTACGATACCGAGATCTCATCCGAAGTACAAATGGCGTTTCATTACAGTCAGGGGTTGCCCACAATCAATCTAATGTTCCTGTTGCTGGGTGTAAATCTGAATCATTGGCTGATCTGTGTCCTGCCACATTCTGTATCAGCTGCAAATACAAAAAAAAAGGGGAGGGTAAAAGCGACACTAAAGCAAAAATGTCGCCCAGTTTGATTTAAACATGTATTCTAGGTCATATCCAGAATTCAGTCGGCTCAGCTGCCCTCAGACAAAAGTATAAACCCTGTAACCTTGGCACTGTATCAAGTGGGGGTGCTAAGGAGCAAGTTTTCTCCCTCATTTCAGCTGGGATTTGTGCTATATTAGATGCAAACAATTTAGCATTTTTTACGCTCCTGTGAGTGTTTTCTCTGTGCCCAGTTAGTGTGAATATTGCCCATTGTTTAAACTGTTGAATGACCCGCTGAGTGAAAGATGCCCCCTGCCTCAAAGACCGTCCCGAGTGCCAGTGCCCTATTTCTAAACCTCGTAAAAAGCCTATTACATGACACGTTCCTGTGGAGTTCTAGCTTTGCAGTGCAGGAGTTTTATTCTCCTCTAACATTTCCACCCAGCTCTTGGTGTTTTATTTTTCTTATTTATTCGTTACAATTCAGTGTGTGAGTTTTGCCTTTTCACTGCAAAGTCTAAAACTTGTGCATGCCTATTAGAGGAACCATGAGAGGGCAGAAAAACAGGAATTCACTTCGCCTGAGTTGAATCTTAATGACGCGCCTTAAAGCGCTTAAGAGTCAACAGCATCCTGAGAAATTGGACGAGTTAAATAGGCTCCCTTGGAGTTGGAGCCGGTTTGTTTTGTAATGTTGGGTAACCTGCGCTGCCTGCCTGCTTCAACAACATGTTCATCTATTTGATAGCCAGAAATACGATGACATGATAGTTTGGCCTTTAGCTGTGATAAGGGGAATTATTTCTTAATATGCAGTAGGTTATAGAAGTAAAAGTAAAACTTCTGTTCACACCCTTACACGGTTATAAAGTGTGGACTCACTTCTGGAGTCCAATGTATGTCAGGAGAGATGCTTTACACTCATGGCAGTGCAAAAATAATTAGTGAAAAAGCACAGCATAGTCATGATAACTATCAATTGTGTGCTTTCTGTTTGTATTTTAAAGATGATATAGTGAATTGTGTTGACTGTTTCATGCCTGTTTTACAAAATCACAGTATTTATCTTCTGTTTTAGGTGTTTGATTTAGTTCTGCAACTAACGATTATTTTCATTTAAAATATTCAGACGATTGCTTTGTCAATTAATTGACTAAAAGTGAAAAATGCCTGTTAAAGATTACCAAAGTATATCAAAATAGTTGCAGGTTTATCTTCTGTATATCAGAAAATTGATTAACTTATCGTTTTAGCTCAAGTGTGATTTGCCTCCTGTATCGTGTTGGTTGATCTCACTGTCAGAGCATCTTGCATTTATGTACAGCACCAGCTGATATCAACAATTGATCATCCCTTAAGATGGAAAATACCATGACCTGAGACTGGCTCGTGTGCAGCCCAGCAGTGGTAGAAACTATAGGTGAACTTCCTTTGCTGCTATTTCTCCCCCATACACAACAACGGTCCTGATGTAGCCCTGGATCACCATGTCTGTTTCATGATCATGTGTCAGCTCCTCGTGTCCACGTGTGTTTTAGCTACTGTCTGTGTCATGGCTGTGTGTCTCACACCTGTCTACTTTATAATATGCTGTATTTGCCGAGGATTTATTTGACTATATTTGTTTCTTTATATTGTTGTGGAAATTCTGAGACGTAACTTCTTGACAATCAGAGTAACGAGACACGAGTATTTCTCACAGTGTTGTCTAAAGGTTACTTTCATTACACGTGTATGCTGTAAAAAATGCTGTAAGCAAATCTCATAAGCTCCTTATCTCGTCTTTCTTTACTGGTGATACTTTCTCCAGTCAGGACTTTCTTCACTGTCTGTGCTGCTCTTTCTGACTGTTGCAAATTAGCAACCTTCTCCCATACTCCTACCAGCCCAGCTCGTTCCTTCTGCCAACATTCCTACAGGACAAAAAGCTTCAGTCAGAAGCAGCATTGTTTCTTGTGTTGGTGACAAAAATGCTATATTTCCTACCCTGAACAGACTTGTAATCATATATAGTCCATGTAAGCCTCACCCAAGTGAAAATGTTCATATCTACGAGCAATCACGCCAAGGCAAGCGTGGGCAAAAGCCACACAGCAGAATGAATAAATAATTGTTTATGATATATACAATTTGACTCACGATACTCTCCTAATAGAGTCCAAACACCTATGGATAATGCAAAATGCAGTGCAGTATTTACAACAATTATAGTCACAGTCACAGCTGTGCCGATACTGCATTGTATAACCATTTCATATCTGGCCTCGAGGTGCAACTATTTTGGTTGCAAATGCACTCAAAAATCTGACAAGTGCAACTTAACATTTCCATCGGTCCATTGTTTTCATTTGCTGTTTATTTTTTAAACAGTCGAGGTCATCGCCATTTGTTGTTGCTTGTGCTGTGATGTAAATGTAGAAAAAAAGATGTGCACATTTATTTCTGTCAACAATCATTTACATAATATTATGTTAAGAAATTGATTGAAAATGTGTTGGTGCGTGCACCTAGATGAAAACGTAAGTCTGGAGACCTGAATTTTCACAAAATGTTTGCAACCTTTTAACTGGTTTTCTCCTCTAATTTGAGCACCCAGAGAAAGTGGTAAGGTATTGTAGCTGTAACCTGTGCGTTTAGTTAAGATGGTTAATACCTGACAAAAGAAACAATTGTCCACATTTTTATCAACAGAAATTACATAAATACCATGTATTTTAGCTTAAAATGGAAAGAGTTAACTTCATTCACTTCACAATTTTTTCACATTGAGGTTTTTTTTAACAGACAGAGAGAAGCATAAATAAAAGAGTGACGGCACTGTCTTCCTGTCCCACACAGACGCCGAGGACCTACTGTGCAGCTAACACAGAGGATCTAGAGACTGTTATTGATCACATCCAGAGGGCTCATGAAGCCGCTCCCATCATGGCTGCTGGAGTATCAATGGGCGGGTAATGAAGCCACTCACTACCACTTGACCCCATATATAACATAATCCAACGTTAGTAAATGACACAGAACTCAATAACATTTACTATTTTAGCTTTGGGTACCAGAAGGATAATTGAGGCAAAAGATGTCATGCTAACAATTCAAACTTTCTCTGCTAGAGTCCTTCTGGAGGCTCAGTATGTATCTTGGCATCCAAGCGATCTATATCTGGGTTGTTGTTTATGTTTCGTGTTTATTAAAAATAAAATTGCGATCGAGCAATATATTGCTAAAAGGCTTTTTAATCCGGAATCTGCTTTGTCAACGCTTCAACACGATTCCAGTCGCTCAATGCGGCGTAAAGAAGGTGTTTTTTTTACTGCACAGCACTAATCCCATGAAGTGAAGGATTGGTCAGAAATGGAACATGTCCCAATCCCTGTTTTTTTTTCCCCCCATCTGTCCCTTCCTCCCACCCTCTTTGTGTAATTCAGGATGATGCTGGCCAACTACTTGGGGCGAAAGGGCCGGGAGACCTGTCTGAAAGGGGTCGTAGTCTTCTCAGCGGGCTGGGATGTGTTTGAGTGCACCGCTTCACTGGAAAAGCCCCTGGACCGTTTCCTCTTCAACTCCTACCTCACCAGCTGCCTACAAGCCTCCGTGCACAGGTCAGCAGGGGACAGAGAGGGATTAACACGCCGCTAACGCACTGCTAGTTCTGAACGAAAACTGTGTTCATCTTCTATATGTTGATCAAGCATTTCTTTTATTTTTTAGTTCCAGGCCAACTTTCATTAAACGTTCATTTTTTAGAATATTTACAGTGTGAAAAGTGTCATGTGGATAGTGGGGAGCTAATGGGGAGCGGTGCTTTGACAGTTCCAGCTAACATTGAAGTCTGTGTGCAAACCTGTCCTTAATTAGTCCTAAATTAGCAAACCCAATCAAGCTCTACCACACATGGAAAGAGCAAGCTAGCAGAAGGTGTCAACAAACTATAATCTGTGCACTTAGCTTTAGACTACTACCTGCTGCGTGAATGAAATATTATAAGAAATATTATTACTCTATTTCAATAATAAAAGAGTAATTTAGGCTCAACTGGTGCAGTAGTGTTGAAACTGCAGGATACCCAAAGCGTTAAAGGCAGCACATAAACAAACCATCAGCTCTGATGAAGGCTTCTACGCCAAAATGTGACCGTGTTGGTTGAGTATTTTTTTCAAGAAATTCAGGAAATTTGTGGGAAATGTACTCCCACTAAAAACTGATTTAGCAATACATTGTCAATATACTGTATTACTGTGTATTGAGGTCAGTGGGATATACATTAACAGTATTGTATTTGTAGTTTGAAAGATTGTTGAAAGATTGTTGTTTCATTATGTTGTAACAACCTTGTCAGCAGTTCTGAGGGACATTTTTCGGACGCAAATCATTCCACCGCGGTGACAGTTTTATTTTTAATCTCCCCCGCAGACACAGACCAGTGCTTGAAAAGTGTTACGACATCGATCATGTCATGAAGGTCGGGATTATTTTCACTGACACACTTCCATAAATTCTAATCTAATTAAACAAAGTGGCCAACATTTAATCACTTTACTGTGCCCCGACAGGCGCGGACCATTCGAGAGTTTGACGAGAGGTTCACCTCCATAATGTTTGGCTATCCTACCAATGATGACTACTACCACGATGCCAGTCCTGTCCACAGGCTCAAATCTGTGCAGGTGCCAATGCTGTGTCTGAACGCTGCTGATGATGTTTTTTCCCCATCTCATGGTGAGTTCAACGCAGAGCAATTTAGGGATGAAAACATTGGGGAAACTGATTTTTTTATGGTTTTAGAGACCCTGCTTATACGATGGAATGCAGAATGAGAATCTAGTCCACAGAGAAGAAAACAAGACCTGTTGTTTCCTTTGCAGCCATTCCAGTGGAGGCAGTGAAGCAGAATCCCAACCTGGCCCTGCTCATCACCTGTCATGGCGGCCATATTGGTTTCCTCGAGGGCCTGTGGCCTCGACAGAGCACGTACATGGACCGAGTCTTCAAGCAGTTTGCTAAGGCCGTCATCGAACAAGGCAGCCGACTCACGGACCTCTAAATTGTTCCTCTAGTATTACTTACTTACTTCCTCTCTCTTATCCCTTTCATCTTCCTTTCCTTCCTTCCTTTATTTCATTTTCACCATCCATCTTTCCTCTCTGCATTCCATCCTATTCTCATTCAATTTTAAAGTCCATTCTACCTGATTTCCTTCCTCTGAACTGTTTTCCTCTTTCATCCTTTGTCCTTCATTCCTCCTTACTGCATTCCATCCGCCCGTTCTTCCTTTCCTCTTTACCTAATCCTATCCTGCCCATTTCCTTCCTTCCATTCACGTTTTTAATATTTTCCCTCCATCCTTCCGTCCTATTCTTCCTCCTGCCACAAGCAAAAAAAACTTTTTTTCTCATTTCAAAAGGCACATCTTGTTGAATGCAGCATTTGTGTTGCATTCAACTCTCGTTTATTTATTACGTACAGTAAACAGGTCATTGTATGTAATCTAGATCTGAATAATATGCTTCTTAAAAAAAGAACAAGCATAGCTGTTCATGTCACTGTTGAAAAGCTGAATTTGTGCCCATCTTGTTTAGTTGCATTAGCTAGCTAAGACAAAAAGAAACCTGCTATTACCTTGTGCAATTATTTTGTTTTTTAAAGTTAACACACGTACTGTACATGAAAATCCAATCATGTTTGCTCATGAAGCATCTTTACGTACTCATGTCAGTAGGATTTTAGCCCTCAGGGATTCACTTTATTTACTCATACATCTATCCTTCCTGTGTAATTTTGTTGTATCAATCATTCTCCTTTACTTTGTATTTTCCTTGTTTAAAGGTAGATGTTATTTATCAGTTGACATATGGTTGTTTCTTTTCTTTTAACGTAATAGTTCAATGTTATGGTAAATACACCTATCTGCTGTCTTACAGAGAGTTAGATCAGACGATTGATACCATTGAAGTTACAGTCATTACCCGCTTAGCTTAGTTTAGCTTAGCTTAGCTTAGCTTAGCCTAGCTTAGCATGGATACTGGAAACAGGGGAAACTGCTATCTTGGATCCAAAGGTCTTAAAATCCACCTGTTCTGTTTTTAAACCTTTGGACAGAACCAAACTAGCTTTCCCACCCCCTGCATCCAGTCTTTATGCTAAGCTAAGCTGCGGCAGACATGAGAGTGGTATCAATTGTCTCGTCTTTCTTTTGGCAAGAAAGCAAATTAGCGTATTTGCAAAAATGTCAAACTACTCCTTCCTTAACCATCTGCATGCACTTTTACTTTCACACATTCTACCTTTACACACACCAAATAGTTCTACAAATGTATTATATAGAGAATAACTCATAAATGACAAGGAATGTGAAATTGCACTATTTTAGTTGATTCTATCATGCCTCTAATTCCTTCATGCAAGGCACTTCATTTCATTCGATATATGAAAGTATATCCTAAAAGGCTGAACAGAGCAGTATATGAACTCAGTGAGGTTTTCTTTGTGGGAATGTTGGTCATTATGTAATGTAAGTGAGTCTGAGGGTGCTAGATACAGTGATGTGAATGAAGTAACGCACATAGGAAGACAGAGAGTGTAAATACATTCGAAGTGGTGGAATGTTGCTTTACGAGATTGCATAGTATCGTTAATGGAACCTGGCTGTCGGTCCTGGTGTGTTTTTCTGCGTCGCCAACAATGATCATGGGGCTGGCTACCGTGTATGAGTTGGCATCGATGAAACAGGCAGACCTGACCGGCGGCCAGGCTTTCAGTAATGCACTGCATGAGGGATCTTGACTTCCTGTTCCTGTGGAATTTTGGTGTCTGTCTGTTCTGCCAAGTGTCCATCGAAGTAGCATGTGTCTCATCTGCGTCATCATGTCCTGAACCTTAACATCACCTGGTAATCTGTAGCACAAAGGACATGTTTGTTTGTTTGTTTGTTTGTTTTCATAGGCTGCTGCATTTTATTTTGTACACTATATGAAAAGAAAAGAAGAAAAAAAACATTCTGTTTAACATGTGCAGCAATAAGATTTTAAATTTTAAAAAAATGTCTCTATAGTGTAAGTACCAGTATATGCACATTATCAACATGCGTGTAATATGCTGTATTTAATAAATTATTAAACACAGTCTCGATTGTTTTGTGCGTACTGTCTCTATTGCTTCTGTTCCTGAGTATATTGGATTGCTCGGCTGACCACGCACCGCAAGCTAGAAAAAACTGATTGCGGTTTCCGTTTGTCAGCAATTCTCCGTCTCTCTTTCTTGTTTCTTATACTTAGAAAGGAGGGAGAAATACACTCAAACAACACAAAACAATAAACCGCAGTAACAACAACAAATAGTTTATTATCATTTATTATCAATTCTAATTCCTAAAAAGTTTCAACATTGTGAGTGTATATTTACCAAAAAAAACAATAGTTTATCACTTTGAACATTAAATACCTTGTCTTCTGTATTCAATTGAATATAGGTTGTAAAGAATTTCTGTTTTGATTGTTACCGTCTGAACCGCGCTCTGCTCAGTTTTTGGGAGTTAGGGTTATAGTGTCCACTGGTCACCCTCAGCACAGTAGGAGGTGGCTGCTCTGTTGCAGGTTTGACACCCTGTAGAACAGCCTGGTGGCTATATATTGATAGTATCAGAGTGCGGGGTCAGTCACGTGAGGTGTCAGGCTCAGGTGCGACTCCTCCCCGAGTCACAGACCCGACCCTTAAGTCAAGACGTTCTACCGTCTTACGAGTGGAGCTGGCTTTACCGCTTGGCCGGTGTGTCGTTGCAGGGTCACGCCCCCCCCCCCCACCTCCCTGCTCACGTCACAGTATTGGGTTTTTGGTCGCTGGAATTGACTCACTCCACACTCACAGGCTTAGCTGCTGATAGGATATGCATTTGCTGCAGTAGTGAGTGTGATCCACCCAGAGGCAAGCCGTAATCCTCCGGCACTCCATTTATCTTCACCCCAACCCCCCAATAAGCCCGCAGACAGATGAGCTTTGGTTTTTAGCTAGATGGTTTATAGAAGCCTGAGAGTAATTAGAGTAGACTGCCCAGGCAGGATGAGTAATTTACTGTTGCTTACCATCTATGAGAATTGAGATTATGTAGGCAGGAATCCCTCTGCTATTAATGTTGATATTTCTGCTCACGTGAGATTGCATAATTCCACATAGTTACAGATCAGGAACCAAACAACGTTCTGAGATAGAAAAAAAAAAGGACGTTCCACAGTCATACATTTAATCATTCCAGTGTTTCAAAGTAGTTTAATAGTAAGTACAGCATTGCCTCAGGGCTGAATAAATGAACGGCAAAAAAAAAAGAACTCTCATGAGACACTTTCTCTTTTTTTTTTCCTTCGAAGGATTTGTGGAAATATCAGTTAAAAGATCAAATCAAACAATGAAGTCGATCCAGGATGCTGAGAAATTACAGCACAATCGAGAGAAGCCAAAGAAAGCCAGTCTTTACTCTGTACTGTGACGCCAGTTCAACGAAAGGGAAAACACTTTGGGCCATCTAAAATCTTTAAAGACAAAACTCCCTCGAGCTTCGCGCACAGCGTCCTTCTGCTTCTCTCTAAAGAGCAATTACATGACGCGGGAATCGGCATGCCAGCCATTCTTCTTGCCCTCTCTTCCTTATCCTAGCCTGACTGCAGCTGGCTGAAAATAGCCTTGTGTTATATCACACAGGGGTTGTAGGTTGATGGAAAGTGTGCTCTAATATTACCTCGCACGAGCTGAAATAGTACTGTCCCTGGACAAGCAATGCCCCTGTGCCCCTTACAGTGAAGCCAGAGAGGATCCTGCACGGCAGTCCATAAAGAGAAGAGGCCGCCTCTGCTCTCGATAACGAGGAGGGTCATTGTGCATAGTCACGGCACAGCTGCAGAGGTGCTGGGGTGAGACAAACATCAGGCGAGGACGTGACTGGGAGATGAGCGAGGCTTTACTCTTAAGGAGAATGAAAAGATGTGGGGTTCAGCGGACGCAGAGGAGAGAGTGAGAGGATTATTAATCACCGGCTGAAGACAGGGCTGCGCATGCATTTCAACAACACTGCCCGAGCTTTGCATGAATGCACCGGGAACAGACTTTAAAAGACTCAGCAGCTGCCTGGGAAGCACACCAGATTGCAAGGAAAGCAGAAAAATAAACGGAAATCGGTCCAAGTTGAGTCTCCTAATGACGAGGAGCTCCACTCAACCTCTGCAATCTAATGTAATGTTATGTTGTATCATGTTTTTGTGAACAGGTAGTAATCATTTTCCGTCAACAGAAGTACACCCGCAATGAAGGAAGTGTGCATCTTCTTAAGGACATACACTGGCCAAAAGTTCAGGGTCCCTTTAATTTTAATTAAAATAACGCTAAATTAATTAATTAACGGTCTTGATCTCTAAGCTCCTGTATTTGACAGAGTGTTAATGAGACTCAAAAATCAGCTTTCTCTCTAATTGGACCTTTAATTGACTCTTTTAGCTGGAAATGGCTGGTTTTAATTTTAATACCACCAGATGTGTACAGAGGACCACTTTAAGCAGCCATCACTTCTGTCGTCTCAGTGCGCATTGTGTTATCCAAGTTTGTCACGTTAAAAGGCTAATTTTATAATCAGAAAAGTCAGGAGCCCGATTACCTCAGAATTACCAAGTAAAGGAGACTAATGAAAGGACTTTTCTTCGAAATGTCTTTGGTAATTGGTTTCCTAAGATCCTAAAATCACTTACTTGTCAGATTTCTCAGTGACATTGCCAAGAAACGAAAGATCTCATACAGTGGTGTGAACTACTCCCTCAAGAGAACGGCACAAACTGGCTCTGACCAGGATGGAAAGAGAAGCCGGAGGCCCTGGTGCAAAAGTGAGCAAGAGGACAAGTACAAAAAGTCTGTAGTTTGAGAAACAGACACCTCACAGGTCCTCAACTGGCAGCTTCAGTCTATTATTCATGAGTAGAGGGTTCCTGCGCAAAGATACAAGCTGAGGGTGTAGTTTGGTAGAAAGAAAATAGTTCTGATTTTGGGTGGAACTGTCCCTTTAAGTATTCTATGATGTTCAGGCAGAGTAAATCATTCAAACCTATTATTTCATTATGTCCCGAAGATTGAAGAGCATTTGTGTGATAGCATTAGGATCATATTTGGTATCCATAAACTTCAGGATGTCCACTATAAATCAAAATAAAACTTTATCAGTTTGAATAATCTTTGGCTGCACAGATTGAGGTTGTACAAACGTTTACTTAAAGGGGAACTGTGTAGCTTGGGAGAAGAAATTCAAACTCAGAATTTTAATACCTATGATATCAATGAGATAATAATACAAACTCAGACATATTTACATCACAACTGAATAAACAAGTTGCTCTCAGAGGAAAATAAAATCCCCAGCACACTGTACGAAGCTAGAAAGATGGCAGGGTCTGCCACAAAGTAACACAGCATGACATTGCGTCGTCCTTTAAGGGCAGTTTGTTCATTCAGTCATGAAAGCAAAGAGTTTGTTTATTTAGTTTGTTAAGGCATTAAAATGAAAAATTGTAAAACTACACAGTGTCCCTTTAAATACGAAACAGCTGGAAATCAGAGCATGTCGTTGAGAAAACCATATAAAAATGTGACCACTTGAACAACAAACAAATGCACAAATGATTTTTAGAAGTCTTTTTTTTTTTTATTACATTCATACGTTTTTCAACAACAATAGCACGGCTCTAATGTCATATGTTCAAAAGCCTGTAACCACAATGATAAACATGAGGTATCAAACACACTTCAGTGAAGATTGTGAGAGCAAGTTGCATATTAAGTGTTAAATTATTCAAAAAGAAAGACACATTCTATGGACCATTGGAGTTTTAAGTTACATCTTTCCTGATCATCAGTCTTACACTTGGACTAATTGCGGGGCTCATTTAACAGCGGGCAACATTTTCTTTTTCTGCTGGCAACTTGTATAGTGCAAGTTCACATTTCCTCCTCTCCCCACCCCCCACACCCCACCCCACCCCACCCCACCCCACCCCGACGACATTCAGTAGATCGAAGAATCATTCATTTGGGTCTTGTGCAAAGCCTTTCACGGATTGGTTCTGAAGAGGACACGCTCGCTCCCTCGGTTTAGGCGAGCTTAGCATGCAATCAAATATTACACTTCAACATGATTATCAGTCCAAAAAAAATGCTCGTCAAATAAATAAGAATCCCTCACGGACCTGTTTTTTTTCATTTTCATAAAAAAAAAGAAAATTTCAACACAAGAACAGGGGAGGGATACAGACATATGGTTAAGGACACATCTAGGTAGATTCTTCTTTTTGCCTTTTGCGACATAACAAAAAAAAAATAAAAAAAATGCAGCAAGACATCATGACCGACATATACTGGCAAAAGTTACACAAGACTAAAAAAAACATCAGTAACCCTCAGCGGTTTCAAGGGGTGATATAATATATTAATAATGTAAACACAATTTTTAAACAGTACAGTAGTCCGAAATCCAATTATTCACTTTGCTTCGCTTGGACAAACATTCCCCTCGCCTCACAGTTAAAATGGTTTTTACTTCATTCTCATTGGTCGAAAAACAAAAACAAAAAAATTAATGACTCGAGCAGCGACGGCATGAAACGTCACCATAAGGCATATTCTTTGGACAACCCTGTGCAGAAACATACAAAAACATTCTACGTTCAAGTATATGAAATGATCTGGTCACCTGCTTTTTGACAGCGTTTTAAAGCTTTTTTCTCTCGTTTATTAACCCAGATTGTGTGACGGCAGCCAAGAACCGCCCATGTAAGATCGGCCTTTCTTTACAACAGGAGGTGTAGCCCCCAGGCACAGTCAGTAGCAGGACATTTGGCAGTGATTATTATGTAGCATTTACTGACGTGGCTTGATTATGCTCAAAACACCCCCCCCAAAAAAAAAATACCAGTAAACTCGTTTCACTTCCACGTGTGATCAGTAATACACATTAACAGATGAGTAAAACCCTGGGGCAGGTCACGTTCGTCTCTTCTGGACAACGGACCCGCTTCATATTTGAAACATTTTTACATTCTTTCGCTGCGAACGAAATCTTTGGGTACATGTGAGAGCGAGTCGCTCGGGGAAATGAAAAACGCTGTCGCGCAGGATGGATTATCGATGCCACGTAAATATTTTCGGGAGGCACAAGAAGAAGGAGAGGCTCAAGTGATCGCTTCCCGCTTGAATGCCGATGGCGCGGCAGCAGAAGCGATGGTGGAAATCCAAAACGATGAGCTTCGTGGAGTTTGAAAGGAAAGCGAAAGGTAAAAGGCAAGAGGGGGGGCGGGGGCAGCTGAGGACGTCTTTGGTGCCAACGTAAGATAAAGCCACGAATACAACTTGGGAGAAAAGCTTTACCCTTTCGAGCGACCTCCCTCGGATCTCCCATTAAAACCCTGAGATAAACACGTACGCCCAGCACGGGGACGTACCGTTAAATGTCCATGTACACATACAATCTTCAAATAGTCACATCATTGATCAGGGAGCGTCCATTTTTGCGGAATATACAACAACAAAACAAATAAAGTTCAGTCTCAGCTGTGCTTTCTTTCCCACAGCAAAGGATTTCTCAGTAGGAGAGTTCAAACATGAGCCAGGCAGAGCGCACACTGTGGCAGCACAGACGTAGGGGAAAGCCATGTAAAGGTGGCGATTTGTCCGCTTGCAGGGGCACTTTAGATCTCCAGCAGATCCCCCTCTGACCTTCCGCTGGAATGTCAAAGAACTATCCTGGTTTCTGGCTGAGTTTTGGCAGCAGTGCGTCGGGACCCGGGACGTTTTCCAGGTTCAGACGTGGCGGCCGGTCAGAAAGAAGAGAGGCCGGTCCTCGCTGCAGTTGGCCGTCTGGAACTCGTCCCGCAGGCGGAACTGCCACTCGTCCTCCAGCTCCAGTCGGACGATGGTCTGGCGCAGGGAGCTTCGGTCCTGGCTGATCACGCACAGGGTGGCACCTGTGGACGCAAGAAACAGTATCTCAGTTTTTTTGCCTACATCCAAGCGTAGACCGCTTGTCATTGTGTGCTTAACAGTAGAAAAATGAATTCTGTTTTGAGAGCCAAAACCTGATCGCACACATTGAGGTTGACTAGTAATGTCTACCGTTTAGCTGTTCTTTTCTTACTGGTTTCACAAGAACGTGCCGACAGAGAAAGACAACAGAGAGGACGACAACAATGGGAGCCGACGAGTCACCTTTAAGGAAGCGGAATTTCTTGAGGAGTCCGGAGACGACGAAGGAGTCACAGAGGTACAGCAGCAGGCCGCTGAACAGCAGGCCCTGGTGGTTCAGGTTGGTGGAGTGTGGCCGAGAGTTGATGTAGCACACGGAAATCTGCGACGGAAGACACAAACGAGACACACTTCATCAATGGAGCGCAGATCTGAGGTCACGACCCGCGAAACACTCATTGCATGTAAAGGCCGCACTCTTTGAGACTTTGCATCGTGATTTATTTCCACTGCGGAAAAAAAAACTGCAAACACGAGAGTCCTATCTCGGTGTGCGTTTAATGACGCCGTGCACAGATGTGCAGCGCAAATATGCACTGTGAGCATTCTTTGTTTGCACACGTGCACGGATGCAGGTCGGGGTTCTCTGAGCGAAGCAGATGGCGGAGTCATGCCACAAGTTTCTCTGCGGGTTCAGACTGTTCTGCAAACTTTAAACGTGAATTTAGCTCCGTCAGCAAGTTTGCCTTTTGTTACAGCAGATAACAAGGTAGAGGCTTCCCCCTGAAACATTAGAACAACTTTATATCTCAGTAGGGGATTTCACAGTAGCTTTTGGTGATTAAGTTGAAGTAGTGATGCTAATTGTCTCCTCTCCTGCTCTCGGCTGACACCTCCTGGGAGCTCTCACCTCGGGGCTTATGTTGAGGTAGCTGTCGATGGACAGAACTGGGTTGTTTCTGTTCTGAACAGCCTTCGGAAAGAGCCTGTGGCTGCAGCTCTGCAGGAACCTTTCAAGCAAGAACTGGGCCGGGGCGTCCAGGAGGGTCTGCTCGCTGTCTGGAGCGCAGACGTACTGGGACGGGCTGATTAGGGAGGGGTTTTCTATTTCCTAAAGAGAGAAGAAAGTAGATTAGCGCCCGAAAGATGGCGAGTACACTCGCTAGAAACCCGCTTACAAATAGGCCGAGGTTGCGTGACACCCACCATGAGTTTAGGTTTGACCAGGAAGTCTTTGTTACCCCCGACTGGAATGTGTTTCTTCATGAGGCTGAAGCAGTTGAAGCGACACAGCAGCAGCCCACTGCTGTTCACCCTCAGATTAAAGTCCACCTCCTCGCAGCCATACCTGCGCATAGGAGCAGAGCAGTCAGGACATCAGTCACAAATCACCAAACGCGTGTGGCCGACTCACACAATCTCTCACACTAACTCACCGGTTAAGGTCATATTGGACATTCTGCGTCAGGTCCACGTTGAGCATGACGAAGTCGTGGAGGTGGCACCGACTGTACGGCTGGCTGGTGGACTTGCGAGCCAGGCCGCTGCTCCACTTGCGCGTGCCGCACATCGCGTACAGGGATACCTTCGGCGTGGTTTCCATGTGCTGCAGCACCATCTTCAGGGACACGTTCGTGTAGGTTGGGCCGTCCTCTGATGTCTCACTGAGAGATGGAGGAAAAAAGAAGACCGGGTACAAAAACATGAGTTTGATCCTTTTTAGTGGGGGTAACTACAGCTAAAGAAGTAAAGGAAAATAGCACATTTGAACAATCATAACGCTAAAAGGTCAGCAACAAAGCCTTTTAACAAACCAGAAACAATCTCTACCTGCAGTCTGCTGGCTGATGGCTGTTCCACAGCACGCAGGAGTCGTCCATCATGACGATGAAAGGCCACACGTCCTGCCTCTTGACGCCCTGCTCCTCCAGTCGGTTCCTCTCCAGCTCCAGGTTGTGGTACGACAGCTCTTTGATCAAGAAGCGGGCCGCACCTTGAACAGACAGGGACGTCAGTCTTTCATTTAATAGTGACTCAAAACACACAAATTGCTTTTCGATCAGCAGCGCAATTATAATTAAAAAGCTGCATAGCGCGTGTAGGCATTAAAGATTCACAGGTGAATTTACAAGTGCATGATCCACATTCAGCATAAAAGAGCATCGGGTCTGTACAGAAATGCTAGCATGTTGACACTGAGGGGGCACGCTGAGAGAAAACGGGTAAAAGGGTAAACGGTCTCTCTTAACATCATTGATCCCTGTCGCGTAACTAGTTCGGTTACGCCCATTTCAAACAGGCCACACACCCGATTGGCCTCCGTACAAATCGGACTGCTGTGCTCAAACGTGACTGACTGTAACAAATGTATGGCCAGGGTGGCGCGCTCACTGTAACAAATCACAGACAATCAGCAGGGAGATAAGATGCGAGGTGGCGCAGACTTAAAGGTGCCCCGTGTAGGTTCATTACGACCAGTGGAGCAACGTTTTCACATGTGGGTCCAAAGGGCAGCAGTGCAAGAGCAAAGGCATGAACGAACTGGACTGCTGGCAACAATGAAGGATTCAACCAATGTTATCATTGTGGTATCATGATTAATCACTATCAACACAACATGATTGGGATTTTGGGCCATACAGTAGATTGACCTTAATTTGCCCATTAAACTCTTGATGTTCTTGCCATTGCAAAGTTCACCCATTTTTGTTGTGTGGTTTGTTTTGATTGTTCATCTGTCACATCCACGCTGGCAGAGGAATTGCTCGGGAACATTGTACTCTTGATTCTTTATTACGCCAGATAGAGATGTCTCAGTTTGAGACCGCTAAGCTGCTCACCAACTCCGGCATTGTTGAACATGGCCGGCAGGACGAGCAGGATGTGGTTGGGCCAGTACTTCCTGTACTGGGGCATCTCGAACTGCTTGACCACCAGGATGTGCAGATGAGTGGCGCCCTCCATGGCGTGGAAAATGTTGAGCAGGCCGTGCTCCTGCCGTCCCGTGGTCGGGGTGAAGATCGGGCTCTTTAGCAGCGCAGGGTCCTGGAGACAGACACGGAAGACGAGTCAAAAAAGTGGCCAAAAACACCTTCCCCTCTTGAGACATTTAGTTAACACAAATAGTCCCACGTGTGCGCAGGAAGCTAACCTTGGTGGAGAACAGAGGCAGGCGCATGCTTTCCAAGTGGCTCCCCTGCTGACTGAACACAAAGTGCTGCTCCTTGGATTTGGGAATGACAAACTGGAGCTGGACCTCCTCCCCCAGCATGGACGAGCAGAAGGTGAAAGCGTGGAAGGTGCACTCCGACAGCTGCAACACACACGCATGCATTATTAACACGGGGAGATCGCCATTAAGTAGACGACAGAGAGTAGAGAGCTCTCGGGCTCTCCACTGTCAAAGTATTTTGACAGGTTAGGATATGCATCCGTAAGTCAGCCAACAGCTTGAAGTCACTCGAGCTCAAAGAAGGCAGAAGAGGAGTGTCTCAGACATTTGATGTCGGCCTGCACGCTGCGCTCACCTGTGTGGCGGGGCCCGCTTCACAGTAGTGGTGACACTGCTCGCAGTGATGAAAGGCATTGTGGGCGGCAAACCTGCTCAGGCGGATGGACTTGGTCTCTCGTTTGGCTGGCGCTTGGATCTCGCCCTCTTGCTTAAAGTCTGTGGGTAGGAGAAATTATGTATGTTAACACATCTTAGTACATCTGTGTTTTATTAGCAATGGCAGATTTAACTGTTTGACAGAGGCTGCCGTGTGTCTGCCAGGGCTAAATCGGATTAATTCAAAACATAGAAGGTTTCTGAATATAATCTTTGAAATCAGTAAATTCATCTGAATACTTATGGAGAGCTTTTTCATTTCGTCAAACATACTTTTGGATGAATTAGCTTACCCTTACAAGCCACAGATGCATTTCCTACAGCATGTGGGATGCTGTTTCTTGTATGCAAAACGTTGCTTTTTAATCAAAAGCATCATGGAGTCACTTAATATGTTTATCTTTCATTGTCAGTAGTAAAGTATATATAAAACAATTAAGTAGAACATATCTTATTCAAGTCCATGAAAAAGTTAATTTTTTAAAATTGCCATATCTAAAAATCGAGTATTTCTTGACATTTTACCTAATCATCTAATTTCTTTTCAAATGTGCTCTGGATTCATTACATTTTTTGTAATCAGATTACATAATCCTGGACACATGTAATCCCACACTACCCTGCCCTGGTGTTTGCATAATTCCGCTGACCTTTTAAGCACTTTGGCATCTTGTCAGTGTAAACAGGGCTGGCCTTCTTGAACTTAGGGTCCCGGGGGTTGGGGTCAAAGGGCAGCTTTCGAACTTCCTCGATGTCAGGCCACTGGGTGTTTATTGGAGTTGTGACCTCGGATGTTTCTGGAGATGAAAAGAAACACGAGAAGGTGAAACACCGCCATGAAAATCTTTAAGTGCCTTGTTACATCTAACCGGTGCGCCTACCGTTTTCATTTAAAAATGAGATAATGTATTTCAAATTTCTTAGCACGTTAATGATTGTAAAAAGGAAGTTCCAAATTGCATGCTTTTTCGTCATTTAAATCCCAGCACATGCGACAAGAAACTGCAATGACATCAACTGTTTAAAAAGTTTACTGAATCACAAATCAATTTCAGGCGACCAGATCTTTGGGTTGCACCCTGGAGCCCTGATTTCTACAGTGCGTTTAAAAAGAGACGAGTCCCGATGATCATTACCTTCTTCCTCCTCCGACTCTTCCTCGTCGTACACATCTACCTCCAACAGTCTGATGAGCATTCGAAACAGGATGCGAAGAAACTGCAGATAGGCGCCGGTCTTTCCCACCTGGCGACGGACAAAGAAAAGGTAATGTTACTGTGGCACTTTTGACATTTTATTGACATTTGATCATTGATTTTTCCCAATTTTAATCTGACAAAACAATAGACAGCAATAATATTCAGATTCATTTACAAAGTGAGTTAACAGTTGAAAATATTAAATGTAAAAACATCTAACATAAAACATGAAAACTGACTTATGTATAAGTTTTTGGTGATTAAAATTCCTCAAACAACTTATCAAAATAGCAAATCAGGTTTGGTATTTTAAAATAAAACCTTAACTTATCCCCTACTAGTCTCAACTCATCCTCTCCTTTCACTCTTTGTAAATATATTAATATGCCCTCTGACAGGTTCACATATGTTGAAATAGAGTTGACGATGCACTCAGAGGGGAGGGCGGTTACCTGTGGTGGCCCGCTGAGCAGCAGCCGTCGAGGATGTGGCACAGGTGGAGCTTCGTAGTCGGCGTGGTGCTGCCTGGTGACGGTCCACTGGCGGTAGTACATGCTCTGATCGGCCCCCTGCATGTTGGGGGTGATGAGGGGCCTCAGCGGGCTGCTCCACGCCACGTCTGCGTGAGGCAACAACGAGAAGGAGCTCAGCTGACTCCCCGACTCCCCCGCCAGCAGGTTGTACGCTGCCCGCGACATGATGACCGTCCGCGGGGACACCCGGGCGGGCTTGGGCTCCCGACCGCACTGCGTGGACTGGCTGGGCCTCTGGGTGGACGAGGACGATGGGGAGGGGGCGGAGGAGGAGGAACTGGAGCAGAGAGAGGGAGGGGCGTTGGACTGTTTGGAGGAGTTGGAGGAGAGCTGGCTCCCCAGGGAGTCGCACTCCTGCTTGAAGCCTTGTGCCACGGTGCCCGCGTCCGATGTGACGGCACCTTCAGGCGGGCAGCTGGAGGTGGAGGGCTTCTGGAAAGAGTCCGCGATGTCGGATGAGCTGACGCCGTTCTCTGTCAAAGAGCCTGAGTGGAGACACGAAGAGGGTAAGGTGTGAAAATTAAACACAAATAATGAACGTATCAAAATTATGTATTGGTTTATCTAATTTAAATAACGTTTAATAACACAGTCGAGACTCAAGCTAATCCGAGGAGTTTCAAGTGATTGAAGCTGGATGTTTGGGACTCACCAGACGCTCTGGTCGCAGCGCTGCCATTGCTCTGAGGTCTTTCCAGCTCGTCTCCGTCGTTCAAGCTGGTGGCGGCCTTCTCTCCGTCTGATTCCCGAGGGGCCATGGCCTTCTTGGGGTCCTGAGCCACGCCCATGGACACATAGGTGCAGGCCAGACCCACCTCTTGCTCCAAGGCCGTACGAGTCAGGTAGCTGGAGTCTATCAGACGCAGGTCGCTGTATTTCAGAGACCTAGAAGGGGGAAAGTGAGAAGAACATTGTTGCTGAGAAAAGGTCGTGGTTTGGGATTTTTTCATTTTTAAGGATATTTCTACATTTTCTCACAGAATTTTGAAAGTGCATTTTTAAGCCAACGTGCATCTTTACTGATGCTGACACAGCACAGATGCTGAGATAAATGTGACTGGATCTGACTTGTAGAACAGGCAGCAGACACTGTGTGAATGTGGGAGTGTAAAACAACGCCTGGAGGATGAATAAAAGAAGTAGCGAGGTCTGAAACGAAGCGTTGCTACTTCAGGACACAACATAACATGTTTTTAAACTAATAAACTATGTGTCCCCCACCTCTCCCTGCTTCCTGTCAACTCTCGGTTTTTGACTCACCTGGGGAAAGTTTCTCCGAGAGGGTCCTTCCCCGTGAGGATGACGATGCAGGGCAGCCCTTCCAGATCCTCGTACGTGTGCGGTACCCAGTCTTCATTCTCACAGCCTCTCCACGCCTACAGCAAAACACCGTTATTACGTGATGTTTGGTTACGTCTGTATCATTTAGAACTAGAACTAATACTGGGCTGATTCTGGACTGATATTCAAATGCATTTGAGGAAGACGGTTTCTTTTACTACATAGAAGATACTGAGTACACATTTAATTAAACACCTTGCTTGAAAGAAATAAAAACATGCAAATATGTCAAACGCTTTTGTCACTGGTTTCATTCTCACCCTGAGGCGGTTGGTGAAGTTTCTGGGCAGGCTCAGCTCCGTGGCGGGGCTTCCCAGCAGCACGGCGAAGCACAGCTGGAGCCCCAGTTTGTCCCTCACGTCCTCCAGCCGCTCCCTGGCCAGCATCGCCAGCTGCAGCGAGGGGACTCGGACCAGCAGCATGTGGCCCCGGCCCTGGGAGCCCTCTCTGCTCGGGGCGTTGATCAGGTCCTCCACCATGGCCAGGGTCTCCGGGGTTATGTGGTCTCTCAGGGACGGGGAGGAGGTGAGGGCCATCATGGCCTCGGTGTACTGCTGAATCAGCAGGTAGCTGCGGATCACCATGCTGTGTAGGTGAGGATGTCTGGGACACGGACAGATAGAGAAATATCTTGTTATGATGATTCAGTTTGACGCGTTTGTGGTTCTGGACCTTAAACACGCAGCGCTCACTGCCGGGACGCGTCTATAGACTTTGATCAATCTGCCGGCAGCGCTCTGCGTTGATGATTTCTCAGTGGCGACACCACACTGACCTCTCCAGCAGCGTGTGGACCATCTTCTCGAATGCATCATCGCAGCGCAGGATGGGGCTGGCCACGCCCCACTGCAGGGATCTGCTGTAGTCCCTCAGGCCAAAGTACAGCAAGTCATTAGGAGACTGCACCCCCTGCTGGAAGAAAATGATACCAGACTGAGCCATGATCGGCACTCCAGATGCAACTATAATGGACTTTTTTGATGCTACGATTATTGGCTGGGGAAAAACAAAACTCTCATAACATGTCTTTGTATGCTTTTTTTTTTTCTTTTTTAAACAGTTGCTGCTTTTCGAGACAGAAATCAAACGGTATACATAATAAAAGAAGTAAACTCAGAACATCGTTGCTGTGTAGGCGTTCTGCTCTCGAGGCCTGTTTTGGCGAGCGTTAACGTTTCGTGTTCCTGCTCTGTCACTGTCGGTTTACATTACAATCCGAGCCCAACTCTTGACTCACCACCACCTCCACCCTACTACAGATGGTGCAGCTGAGCCTGTTACGGTAACAGAACCGTGACATTTTAAGCCACAGTTAATAGTGGAATAATTCTATCGCTGCATCTCCTGTGAGAACACTTTTTTTTTTTACTTCTTTCCTTTCCAGCGATGGTCGAACTGCACCAAAACTAGTGCAGCGCTAGTTTAATAAGCGCATAATGAATCTCACTGCATGAAGTCTAATCTGAAAGAGGAGCAAATGCCTCCACTTAATTATTTTTGGTCCTCTGAAATGAGGCAATGTTCAGCTCTGAATATCATCATCCAGACGACGTCACTGTGCATTCAGCTCAGTATAATCTGAGTCTGACCTTCACACACCTCCTCTGCTCTGACGCTCCTTGGAAAATAACGTGTCAAAGATCTGAACCCCTTTAATGGAGTCAGTGTTAACATAATTGCGACCAGGCACACGATGACCTAAAAGCAGGCCAAATAAACAATCTGAGGACTCCATAGCACCGTACAGTCATAGTGTGCAGGAGGTGTCGCAAGCAGAGAAAAACAATAATGTGGGGCCTCAATAGCCCAACAGTCAAAGCTATTCTAGCCTTTGTAGCGAGCAATGCCCGTCTCTCTCTCTCAACACGTTTCCTATCTTCTTCTACAAATGTCACATAAACCAAAAATAGCAAATCGATCTCTCATTCAACATCTCAACAGTCAGTGAGGATGACGTCCGCGCTCCCTCGAGTGTAATTGCGGTTTTAGGACAGCAGGTGGAGCAGCTAAACCACAACTGTGACGATTTTTGGGGGGGTTTTTGCTGTTAACCCAACACTCACCAGACTTTCTTTGGAGGGCCAGTGAACTTCGTTGTGGGTGCTGATGCGGGACTGGCGGGTCTGCAGGGTGTACGGGAAGCAGCTGACCTGCAGGACCAGGAGGTTCATGGCATCGAGGACTTCCTGGCAGTTTACCACCCGGTCGGCCAAACCCTGCAGCTCCCCGTGGCACACAGAGCCTGACAGAGCACTGGAGGACAGGGAGGAGGGCAAAGTGTTTGAATGCGATGTTATGGACGCACGTAACAGCTCGATGAGGGTCATTCCAGTTTGCAAAGGCTTTTGATTTGCTTTGAGAACTGCCCCAGTGTATTTCAGGTCATTCCTAAGGTCCTCTGGGAAACAGGAAGTGATATGTTTTATGTTTCTGTTATTGAAAAAAAATTCAGCTTTGGTTTAAAAAAGCAGAAGATCCTTCATCACTGATCAAACATCTTTAAAACACAAATTTGTCTTAAACTCATTAATAAAATCATGAAACTGAAAGTATCTGACCTACATTTGAGCAAAATACGTAACAAGGTAGCAGAGACTCTGTGCTGTATCTGTTTTGACTTCCACGCAGCTGCTCTCCTCTCTCCACTTTAATCAGCGCATAAAAAAGGTCGAGGCCACGTTTGCAGCCATAACAATCATCTTCCCCACAGCACAGAGCAAGACGTCGTCAGCAGCTTGTTTCCACGGCAGTCTTACCTCGTGAGGTCGACGTGGGAGTTGTCGTGGATGAGGACAAACAGCGTGTAGGGGTTCTGTTTGACTTTCCTCATGAAGGCCTCCATCTTGGCGTGAACTTCTCCGTCCAGACGCACCACGTACTTGTCGGATTTCTGATAGGCCGAGGAGGCGTCTTCGATTCCAAGGTCCACGAGCACTCCTGAGCAAAGCAAAGAACAAAATGATTTTTTAAACTTTTTTTTTTTGATGATATGTGATATGCAGGTGGAAAAGTCGTCCGCGGACACAAACCTGATTGTCTGATGCGCTGCGCCGTCTGGTGCACCAGAATGTGAGATGGAGGGACCAAAACGAGGAAGTCCACTTTACAAAAACGGCCCAAATCAAGATTCTGGGTCCCTGAGTCAGCGATGGAGCAGACTTGAGAAAGGAGGCTCCGGGCCACACTCAGCTGGGTCGGGTAGATCTGAAAGACCTTGGTCAACAGCTCTGCTACAGGGGGAAGAAGAAGGAGAAAGCAGGCAAGTACACGTGTTAATATGGGCGTCCATTTAATGTGCTGCAAATCAAGAATGACCTCAAGCAACATTTGAAAATTGGAGAATATTGCCAGCGACGACAAATATCGATATGCATTTATTGAGAGAATCTGCTTATAGTACAGTTAAAACTAAAGCATTTGACCAATGAGAGTCTGGATATGGTCTGACTGGGCTGGCAGTGAAAACAGGCGTATAAATTAATCACCCGAGGGCTGAGCAGACTAACGATATACACTGTAAGAAGAAGTACATATAATGATGTTTTTCGCAGCCCCTGGCTCGTGGGCACAGCAGCATAGACAGCGAGCACGTCGGAGAGCAGTCTGACCTCTGTCTGAGGGCGGTGACATGCTGGCAGCCTCCTGGGAGTGGATGTAGTCGGTGACATCGCCTTGAAAGGGCTGGATGACCTGTCCCTTCCGTCGGCGCTGGTATCGCACCAGCTGCTTGTCCAGATTGTCCCCTGGAAAAGAAACAGTCACATCACGTCACATCTTGCAGTTGTTTTTGTTTTGTTTTTCTGCTCGTTACAAGCAAGGCGCGCCTGTGATTGAGTTTTTTTTTGTTTTGTTTGTTTCTTTTTCACAAAGTTTTAAATGGCTCTTTTTTTTTTTAAATGTCACCCAGTTTAAACTAAAATATCTACGTCATCACACGCGTATGTACAAAATAACTGACAGCGATAAATTCACTATTATCACCCATCCATCTGCTTTATAACACCATAACGCAGCACTCACCTAGTGAGGTGGTTTTGAAGTGAGATGCCAAGACGCTGACTTTCCCTGTGATGAGTTCGTAGCTGATTTCCTTCAGAAACTCGTTGGTCGTGAGCATCCCTTCAGCTAAGGCCCGTGCTTGGTACTTTCCTGTGTCCAAACACATTCATAAAAAACGAGATTATAACAATGTCAACACTCACATCGTGCATATACGTAGCAGCCAGGTTACATGGTCGCAGATAATGAAGCAGCGCTCACCCAACACAAGCACGCAGAACTCGTTGCCGGTCATCTTCGAGGCGCAAATAATGACGACGTATGTGGGCAGGCACTGCTGGTGGTGAGGGCCCTCGCTGAGAGAACGGAGTGACTCTGAGATGCCCTCTCCCAGAGAGCTATGGGTAACCACGACCTGGACGCTGCCCCCAGAGACGCTGGCTTCCAGCCGAGCCAACCAGGGCAGCTGGGTCGGGGAGATGGCGGGACCCCCGGGGCAGCACAGCATGGCCTTCAGAACGATCTGCTCCAGCTCCTCCCTCAGAGGAATCTGCTCCGAGCCTGTGGGAGAGATTTAAACATGATGGGTCATTTCCTCGGAAAGTGCACTTTTAGTTCAGCCGTGTTGAGTGTGCGGAATACCAAATGTTGCAAAATAAGCATCAAGGTGGGATGTTTGTTTTGCTAGTCACATTTCTGTTTAAATAAGACAGCAGCACCTCCCGGTCATCCACCCCGCTACCCTGCGTGCTTTAAAACAGCATACATCCAACATGTGCGTTCAGCTTTCAGGGTACAGTGAGGGTGTGTGTGTGTGTTCGCTGCTCACCTAAGCGTGCAAGATACTGTAAACTGAGCAGGATCATCGTCTCCACGCAGAGAAGCTGGCTGCTGTTGAGGCCCAGCGCCTCCAAGGTTTTGTCCGTCAGCTGGCCGCTCTTATAGCAGCTGACCAGCAGGGGGCTCACCACTATGTCGCCGACATTCCCATAGAAATAAGGTAAAGTGCCGTGCCCTGAGGAGGAGAGACACCGTGAGAAACATTTAGTAGCCGCAAACAACAACGTTTGAATTGTAACACTTTTCATTTGTTACTATGAAAACGTTGTTGCTTTTCTAACATCTAACTTCTACGATGAAAACATTCATATCATTTGTATCAAAAATTGCTACGATGACCGAAACTTTACAATCTACTCGATGATTGATACGATGTGATATGCCCCGCGGGATGACACTTAGTTGGCAGTATGACAGAGGAGCAGATGAGTGTAGTGAGGCTCGTACCGATGAGGATGACAGGGCGAACTCCAGAGGAGCTGAGCAGGTTGTCGGGGACGATGACGGTGTCTCCAGCGTTGACGGGCTGAGGCTGAATGACCCCTGGTACAGGCGCCTGAGGCGACGACACTCCTAATACAGAACCTGGAGGGAAGTAAATCACGCGTTAAAAACTTTAACCAGAGTTATCATAGTTTTGTGTTTTTCATTTTTTTTCTTCTACTATTTTGATTTCATTTATAATTTTTGTTGTCAATTACATTCAGTCTAATTTCAGTCAGTTCCTAGAGTGGGTTTGCTCAAGTTTGTCTAGTTTCTATCAGTTTTAGTGTTCGTTGTGTTGTTTTATTATTATTATTTTATTTATTATTATATGGGTCGCATTTGTGAGAGGCAAGACATGAGATATTCAGAGGAGGTATTATGATACAAACACACCACCTCATGAAAACAACTGACTCACTGTCATGCAGACGTCCCACTGCCGAGTCACGTCAGATGGATTTTTATTTGCACTGTTCAAGAATGAGGACAACAACTCCCATGATCCCATGCTGCATGCTGTTCGAGAGACACGCAGCTTCAGATATTTGATACTAGGTGCTTCACTAAAATGTTTTTCCCACGTGTATTTTTAGTTTTTTTAATTAACTACAGCGACCTTGGTTTCACGTATCAGTGTTTTTTTTACACTAGCAAATAAACACCGCAGTGATATTTGGGGTTGTTGTACTGCCTGCACAGGACTGTTACAATATTAATATTATAATATTATTTTTGATCATGATTACATGACCCGGCACAGATCTTCCTTGATCATGCAATTTTTAGAAAATCATTTCTCCCACAAACTCTCCAGCTCTATCTCCATGGAGACACTTGGTGAATCATCCCTGACAACAAGAAGGACATCAGGGATGATGTGTACTCCTCCCCAAACCCGAGGGCGCAGAGGACTGATAATCGACACAGTCTATGCAGAGACACACCTCTGCACACTCAGTGAAACGAGCTAAAATAGAAGATTGCGTAACATGCGAGGGTCAATTTACAGCTCATCTCGAACCGACTGTGGTAGAAATACATTTCAGCTCAAAGAGCCGTCCTGGACTGACCTGGAGAACAAACTATCGGTCGGATGGCTGGCACAGGGACGGCTGTCGGTGGGACAGGTACCAACGAGTTAGGGTGCCAGCTCCGGTGACGCTTCTTTGGAGGCCCCGAGTTCATGGCAGAGGACACTGATACGTGAAAAACAGACACACAGAACAACATCAATACAGAAAATGTAGCCAAAAAAACAACAACTTTATTTTGTCTTAAGGGCGAAGGTCTTACCAGGACTGTCGCCTAAGTCAGCAGTGCGATACCCCTGACCTTGAGGCCCTAAAGAGACCTGGGAGGGGCTCAGTAAGGGAGGACGCCCGTCGACTCCTAGACCATTTGTTGGCCCATTCACCCTCAGAGCTGTGGGTACTGGAGACGCAAACCATACAAGTAAATACACAAAATATAATAAAAAGATTTTATATTTTACTATATTAATAGTATTCAGGGTTCCAAATATGGGACAGCTAAAGGAGTGTCACAGAAATGTGCATTTGCAACGCGCATTTTTATTCTCACACAACATCATCGTGGGATGTAAAGTAACTGTCTGTCTACTGTGAGTTGGCTTTTTTTCTCTTTACACTTCGTAGTGAGGAGCTTTTTAAAAAAACAACAACATTGCAAAGTTGAATAATTCCTGTTTCTTTCTGCTCCCGGGCTAAATATTCTCTGCGAATTTAAAGGTACAATACGTAAGAATTGGCCACCTGTCAAATTAATTCTCCAAACAAACAAATAACTGCGGCTAACCTGTAGCTGCCGTTAGATGGTCAGCTCTGTTAGCCGTGCAGCTAGTGGGCTGGACTGGGAGCTCGGCGCAGTGGAGAAATGTTGGGGGCTAGCTAGTTAGCATGCTAACTTCAGTTAAAAGATCTCTCTGCAACAATACATTTACATAAAAACATCTATCTCGTGTTTATTTTTGTATATTCTTCCATTCAAATTCTTACATATTTAAAATATATACATATTTAAAGGTATCCATGACATACTTTTTTGTTCCCACAAAAGCCGGGTAATTTCAACCCTGACACGATGTATTTAATGGTTGCAGATACAACCATTAAATACGTAGACACAGGTTTGCTCTAAATTACATATCAGCATCAGCATGCTAACATGCTTACAGTGGAAATGCTGACAAATATGCGACCATGTTAACACTCTTAGTGGAGCGTGGTAGCACAGCTGAGATTGATGGGAATGTTATTCTTTTTGCAGATATTTCGTCGTGATGCCTAATTAAAATTTTGACCTGACGATGGCGCTAGTGGTGGATTAATTTGACCACCAAGATTTTAAGTAGTCATCCACTGGAAACAAAACAAAGTCATGACAATCCATCCAATAGCTGCCGTCACTACAGCCATGCTACTCACTTGGCTAAGAAATGATAAGTAGCCAATTAACGCATAAATAAAACGTACAATTAAACATATTTCTGCAATCATCAGCTGAGGCTGAGATATAGATAAAAATGAGCCGAGTCAGAAAACAATAGCATATTGATTTTCTACACATGAACGTCAATTGCCAATGACCACAGTGGACATCTTCCAATCTCATATATTCACTATGTTTGCAATACGTTAAAACATTGATCGGTACGTGTAGCGCTTGCTTGTCAATATCGCAACCTTTTAAAGGGGCTAATGGATAGCAAGGCCTTAGAAAGTCATTACAGCATTCCTTCCTTCAGTATTGATTCATGTGTGTGTATGAAGGCTCGTGAGTGTCTTGTGTGCAGGCCAGGGCAGATGTTAATCTTGGCTCCGTGGTCAACGATGAGTCAGTCTTATGCTGAAAGTGTCAAAAGCCTGGATGAGGCCAAAACTGCATGTGGAGTATGTAATCGTGTTTGTTTCTATAATACAGCCACTGTACAGCATAAAGCAGGGGGGAAATAAGTCGATGAATGTAATTGGCTGGCAAAACAACATGAAAATTCCAGGGGGATCTGGAAAAGAGCCTCACCTATCGGGAGGGTCTTGTTTCCCGGCGTGGATGCCAGAGGTTTGAGGAAACTGCAGTCTCTGCTGAGGTCCTGGCTCCCGAAAAACACAGAGGATGCTTGCGTCACTCTGGTGGGTGGAGAATCTGGAGGTAAAAAAAACAAAAGATTTAGGATCTTATCATAAGAAAACATCTATAACTCAACAACGCCCTGCCACAGTGATGCTTGATGTTCCCCTTGTCCATCAACTGGCTACAAATCTTTTGGGATCTTTAGCCACGAAAGTGCGGCCTCGACAGCCAAAGTTCCCCCGATTGGTTGTTTCTGCTGCTTCTGGCCCTCATTTATCAAAGTAAAAATGTTGCGTCTGTATCCAATGTCCACTGCACAATACAAACAAACCATAACTCCCGATTCCATTAATCATTTCAGGGCGAAATTCAGAGCAGGGAACCGTATGTCAGCGACCTCTTCAGGAGCAGGATGTACCTGGAGGTGGCAGACGACGAGGCCCTGCAGCTCTGCTGTCTGACACCTTAAATTGTGAGATCTCTGCTGACAGGCAGCTTCCAGGTTCAGAACAAATCGATAGCATAAGCCTGGGAGCTTTTTTCAATCAAAGAGGGAACAGACGCTCCCGTTGTGAGAGGTCAGAGAAGAACAGCGTCTCCCTGAAGAGAAGCAGGATCTGCCTCTTCATCGTGTGACGTTTAGCTTTTAGTTCACCTGCAGAAATGAGTCAGGGCTTTATCACATTACACTGATGCAACTTGTACGTGTCATGATGTCAA
>CAEMYA010000024.1:13220588-13270450 GCA_903131615.1 Diplodus sargus
ATGAGGTTAAACCACGCTGCCACACTGGATTTTCCTTTTTTTTTTTTTTATTGGGGGCCAATTCAGACCTAAAAGAGTCCATCCCCAGCAAAATAGAGACAAGAATGTCAGGTCAGCTTGAGCATTTTGTCTTGGTTAGCCTTGCCCGGGATTGACCCCTCACTGGGCTTTTACTCCCGCTATAAATACCAAGGGGCTCATCTGGTCAAAATAAATAAACGGAAATGCACCACAAATCAACCGGCGCAGGCAGATGTTGGGGATTGTGTGTCATCATAGCCAAGCGATCACTGCTCGTGTACCTTATCCTGAGATGGAGAGGGTGCTAACTTCCAGGAAAGACCGATCATACTGCATGTGTGAAGTTGCATACGTGTCACATGCGTGCCTGAGCACAAAGCCAAACTTGCTTCGAAATAAAAGACTCAATTTCCCTCGAATCGCAGAACTCACTGTATTTTGACACTATATTAAGGATTTACGAGGAATTACAGTTTCAAAATCGTCAGTGTTGTTTCAGGTCAGGGCTGCTGAGTTATCTCTTGACTTTGAATCGTAAACACCACCAGCTGTCGGACTGCCAAGTCTAACTGTAAACCGTTACGACATTGTTTAGACTGCAGTTCAGGGCTTCAACCAACTGCTATTTTCTTTGTCGGATTAATCGATCGGTTGGGTCCTGAAATATCTTGTTTAGTCCACAGCCCAAACATATTTAGTCTGCTTCATAGAGGAGTGAATAAGTAAGAAAGTACTCACATTTCAAAACACAGCGCAAAGATTTTTGTTTCACGTTGTTGACATTTTTGTTGATTTTGCATATCTCAGGAAGTAATTAAAAAACAAAAAATCAGGAATACTTAGGTGGCTGGTATCTATGAATGAGTACAATTTGATGCAAGTCCAAGTTAAAATCCGGATCTAGCGGATTTAAATGTGTTTATTCGATATTATTGGTATTAGGCTCAATTGTATTAAAGGGCACTGTGTGCAAGTGTGCATGCTACATAATGCCATTTTAATAAGAATGGGTTTTTTTTCTTTAAAAAAATCAATTCTCAAAACATTTCCAGTTCAATTCAATACCTTGAATACCACACACCATGTGCATCATTTACTGTGGTAACTATATCGGTTGGAAAGCACTCTGCAAGGCCTCCGCATCTGTTTTTTTTCCCCCGGCCGACTAATTAACGTCAAGCAAGTCAGCAAGAATTTGTCAGGTAAACAGCAGGTCTGAGTAAACTCACATCTACTTGATGACCGGGAAGATGCACTCACGATTAACCATGACCCAGAGATTTCAGGTGTCTCTCTTTCATACCAGTTAGTCCCCTCAGATGTACGTATCAGATTCATTTAAAGTTTTAAAATGTATTTGAAGTAAAACTGCAGAGAAATTAGATATTTGTGTGAATTCAAAACAGCAAATCAACGACGGCAATTCATGCTCGCGATGAATTCTTCTCATTCTCCCTCCGCCGGCCCGTGTTTCTTGCTTCACTGAGCCGTGAGACTGATGTTCCAGTTCATTACCACGGACACAGTCAACAGTTGTTTTAATCAAGTTGTGTGCAGCTCTTCTCACCTCCTCTCCAATGGTTATATTAGGGCGCCGTCAGTGTGAGGGCCCCGCTGTAAACCACCACGCGAGCCAATCAGGGCCTCCATTAGTCCTCACACACTCATTTTCTCTCAATCAGCCGCATTTGTCTAAACATTGGGCTTGAGTTTGACTGTGAAATTTGTCCGGCTACTGCTGTTTTTTGACCACGCGTGGGACACGCGGGTGAGTCTCAGGTAGTGCCACTCGATTTCTATTCAACATCTTTAAGTGATAGAGATGTATATTAACTGTAGTAATCCATTTCTGCAATGAGCCGTCCGATACCGGCGCAGCCACAAGTTCAAACGGGGGGGAAAAGAGCTGTCAGTGTGATTTATCTCTAAGCCCCTGACTTTGACATGGCCTGTCTTATATAGCCCATTTAGAACGGAGATAATGAGTAAACCCCGCATTTTGTTTGGCCTCAAAAGACACTGTGCAAAAAAACAAAGGAGTGTGGATTGAATGCTCGCCCGCCCCCCGAGCCCATCCCTCACCGCTGCATTGAGCTCCCGCTAAAGTCCCTGACAAAGGGGAAGTATCCCCTGCCACCGCCACCTGAGGAAAGACGAGTCACGTGATCAGCTGGGGGGGGGTCTTAAATGTAGGGGGGAGAGTGTTCTTCCTCTTTTGGGATTCCCAGAGGAGCGTCACAGCTTTGTTTTAGCTGACTCGGCAAAACATGGCGGTTGGTTGGAGATGTGTCCACCCAGATCTAACTGATGTCATCATGTTGAATGTTGCGACCACATCATGAGTTAATGCAGGTCCAGAATCATCACTGAATGGGTCTGGCAAGACACTTTCACTTGGGAGATCAGGGAGAAGATATTGTACTGTTGAATTACTGTTTTTAGATTCAGTTCACTTAGTAATTGCCGGTTCTTGTTTTCTGTAGTAGTAACGTTAAGTTAAGGCAACAAAGGCCCACTGTGTGTGTGTGTGTGTGTGTGTGTGTGATTGTAATTTTGGGCTATGCAAATAAAACTGACTTGACTTGACCATGAAGTGTTGTCCAATCCCAACCAATTTTACTCAAATTCGACCAACCACCGTAGTTTCCTGCAAATGTTGAGCCATAGATGCATGTCACCAAATTGAGGGCATCGGAAAAACCTAAAAAACATTGGGGTTTTTGAGGAAGGCTGCCTTAACATCAGGCAATGTAATCCCAATCCCCAAAAAGCCAAAGAAATCCTGAAGAGACTGGTTTATGAAAAGATCATGGTTTGGGTTAAAATAGACCCACAAAGTTAACCACATGTTAGAAAAAGGTTAATTTCTTCCATGTGTGTATTTTCCCAGGCTTTTTCCTGAGTCATAAGCTATGACATCACAATACTTCCTTGGTCAGTTGCAATGCCCGTCCTGCAGAAACACTTAAACGACATATAAAAAACGATATCAGTTCAATGCAACACTTCCACATTTGGATGGCTTGCACTTATGACTCAACATGGCAGGTGGAGGATCTGCCACTGCAAGGAAACTGCTCTGCAGATGAGGTTCAACCGACGAATCAAGAGATGAGAGGAGAGCATCAGGTGGTGGAGGAAGTACAGCAACCGAGGTGCCAAATAGCACGTCTGACTCTTATAATAAGAAAACAATCTGGCAGCTCAACTGTCAAAAAACAAAACAAGAAAACGAAGCTGCCACCATGTGAAAATTCCCGCAACCGAATCCCCTCTCCGGACCGCTTCACGTGGGCTACCTGACGCCAAGGGTGTGAGGACTCGCACTGCTGTTTACTGTCCGGGTGGTAGTCCACGGCTCTAATTTCCTTATAAAAGCCCCACGGGCTTCTTCCAAACCCTCCCCCTCCTACCGCTCCCCGGGACTACCTGCTGGGCCCTGAAGTGCAAATCGGCGCTAGTGAGGATAGCAGATGAGCTGAGGTCATTCATGGCTTTCCAGTGGGCCACACAAACAAAAGCAAACATTCCAGCTGAATGCCATTGCTGAAGTCGGCAGCAACAGAGAGAAAGAGAGGGAGAAGGAGACAGAGCAGGGCTCAGTGGAGATAATAGCCTGAGGGTGTGTGTGTGTGTGTGTGTGTATGTGTGTGCGTGTGTGTGTGTGTGTGTGTGTTCTCGGGGATTATCAGTGGAACTATAAAGTGGGGTGAACCAGGGTTTAAGACCCGGTGTGACCAGAGGGGACGGGGGCAGGGTCCAGGCCTGAGGAGGGGTGGACAAAAGGAGCATTTGGGCAGATGAAGAAGTCATCATCATTAAGCCACTGGAAGTTTACTGTCCAGTTATAAAACTCATTTCAAAATTAGGGGCGAGGGGTGTGTGTGTGAAAGGGCAGCAAGGCTGGGAAGGCCTGCGAGGGGCTGAGGAACTGTAGCGCTAATTCATTAGGGGACAAGCAGGCTTTGTGTTAACAGCAGGTTGATTGGAGTGGTGACCTTGTCAAACACTCTGGCCGAGCGGATGAGTTTAAGGGCAAGGCATTTAACCTTAAACTAAATCTCAGCCGCGGACGAAGGCTGGCGTCATTTAATGGCACAGGGCAACCGAGCAGATCGCTGAGGCAGCACAAACGGAAAACAAGCCTTGTTAAAGGGCGCTCACTCAACACTTCTACAGACTGCATCCGTTTACAGTAAAATGACTTTGTACATCATAATTAATATTCCTGAATATCACTTGGAAGACATTGTTTCTTCTTTTTAATAAATACATTGCATTTGTTTAGTCGTGCAGACTAAAGCTGCAATGATTTAACTGTACACTTTGAGTTGACTTTACTTAAAAAGTGAGGAAACCGGTCACCTCAGACAAAGCAAAAACAACTTTAGTTGGATTTAATTGGCAGTTTTGAGGTCTCTTTGCCAGATTTTACAGTGCAATCGATTAACTGATTAGTTGCTAATCATCAAATTAATCTGCAACTATTTTAATAATCGATTCATTGGTTTGTTTTTCATTTTCTAATTTAAAAAAAAGGCTATGTCATCTGACTCCTGTTTTTTAAATGTGAATATATTCTGGTTTCTTTTTCTCCTTCATGACTCAACTGAACATCTTTGGTTTTTAGACAAAACAAGACGTTTGAGGGCGTCATGTTGGGTTTTGGACACACCCGTAACAAAATAAATAGAGAGTGCGGTCAAACTTTTAGGAAAGGAAGGAAGCCTGAAAACACCTCTTTATTGTTTTGTTTAGTTAATTGTTTTCTCTATCAAACTTAACAAAGTGGTGAAAATTACTCCTAATAATTTTCTAATGATCCTTTTGTTAATGTCTGACCGGCTGTCCTAAACCACTTCTGTTTACCAACATGTATTATTTTTGCTTGGAAACTCACTGGTGCAGTCAATCACTTGGTGATTGATTGATTTGGGGCGATTGAATAATCAATGAAAGAACTGTTTGTCACTCTGAAAGTTTTCAGTAAGCTGACATTTACAAGTTAAAAACGTTTTGTGCTATTACGGTAAAGCTTATATGATCTCTTGCCATTTGCAAGTGATTTTTCTAAAAAAAACAATCCAACATCAGATTTCCTCCTGATTTCATCCTTTGCACAGGAAAAAGACCATTTTAAATGCCAAATCTAAACTGATGACCACATACATCCACATTGCCATCATTTACTAGTGTTCATAGAATGTAAGAAATGTTCCATCCTGGTGGCCAAAACAAAAAAGTCAGTTGTTTTGACGATGTGAGCGCTGAGCAGAGCCATCGCTTCTCATGGCTGTTCCCCCCTGATTGAATCAGTGAATGAAAGTGAAGGACGAGTGACAGTTTACAATGCCGTTCATGACTGTGTAATAAAATGGAAGGCCTGTCAGTGAACCCAATCTGCATTTTACAACGCTGTGGGGTTGAACGCCAGTTCACCTAAGTCCGAACAACAGGGAGAGACACAGGACCCTAATGCATTTATGGACTTATTCAGGGAAGCCATATTGAATGAGACAACAATGAGTTCTATTTCATACTGTAAAGCTGTCACGGGCTGTGGTCAAATGGCGGTCAATGGTAAAGGGCAAGGGGAGGGGAGGGGATACAAATCTTAAAACTTGAGCCTGATTCTAACCGGACTCGATGCATTCTTTAAAGATTTACATTTTTATTCTAATACCCTGACCTCATACAGACTTTATGGTCAAATTAAGCAAATAAATAAAGATGCATCTGTATCTTATCCTGTTCCGACATAAAAATGGATCCTCCACCATCAGAGCTTCTTCTAACATCTGGTCCACACCTAATGGCTCATCCCAGAGTAGATCTTTGATGATGGTTGACCAGGCCTTGTCCTGGCCATAAACTGTTGTTTAGACAGCCCTATTTGTTATGGGGTGTAAAAGGAGAGCCATGGATCACGTTGAGAGGGCCAACACTATCAAAACATTGGCTCTTATCAGATGACAGAGCTAGCTGGAGGGGTCAGGTTCTGTTTCCAGGAGCTGGCCTGAGCTGCCCTCCGCATCACTCGTCAGTCGAACGGAGGTTCAGAGGTGATACTCCTTGGGGATTTCCGATGGTCAAAGCCTACATTAGAAGGGCTTTGTGTTTTCCAGATCCGTACCGCTGTGTCGGCTAAGTTTCTACCAAAACAGATGAAAGAGGATTTGCTTATGAGCTTTCTCTGAGCCTTCAATCGCATTGTACTGTCTTCATCAGCAAATGAAAGTGGCCCTCTGCATCATCACGTGACATAAGGGTTGATTTTTGGTCACGTGATAACAGCAACCAACAGACTTTCTGGCCACACTTGTCATTTTTTGCCCATTTTACAAGAAGGTTTATTGGAAGGAAATGATACAATTAGTGAGTATTCTTTGAAAGAAAAAGAAAGAGCTAAAATGATCTTGGGCATTTTTTCAGCAACTGGACTGAGATTTTTAACAATCAATTTATCAATTAATTGGAGAAAAAAAAATGAATTAGCAGATGAATCCATTGTCCAGTAGTTGCAGCCCTCATTAGAAACCTTGAAGACAAAGATGAAGCCATCCTTTATCTGTGTCAAGAATATTCTAAATACCTCTAATTATTTTACAAATAAAGGAAAAGACATGAAAGGCATGGATACAAAAGAGAGCGGATCCGCTCAAAGTTCAGTCAAAGTGCTTCCTTGAAAAGTTCCCGCCGCTGACACACTAACTCAATTTAGCCACGCAGGAGCACTCATGGAGAGGACATAAGAAAGAGGTCTGTTGTGTTTATCAGGCGTCCAGAGAGAGATCCACCTTTCACAATGGGACCTCTCCTTTCTTTTCCTCCCTGAAAAAAGGCCTCAGCCACCTTGAATCCATTTGAGTGACACCGTGACAAAGAGGCTTCTTAACGTCCCGACGAAGGCGCCTCCTCCTCCTTCCCTCAAAACTTCCTTACCGGGGCGATCAGCTGTATCCATCATGCCCCCTCTTCCTGACCCCAGGCGGCGGCGGCACTGCTGCCTCAGCAGCTACCCCACCCCCGTCACTCTCCTGCCACATCTCATCCATTACCCCCCACCCTCCCGATTAATAAGCACCAGGTTGCCGTCGGTGACAGGACCCACACTTTAAATCCCATCAGTCCTCCTTACTGCAGCAAGAGCCACGGCATCAGCAGGACTCTCTTTGTCTTAATGGGACAATGGAAGCAGGGCCGTCCTTTGTTGAGAGCTTGACCCCACACACAAACCTTGCTGATGAGAAAAAGTGACAGTAAACCTATTCAGGTCTGTTGCACTTCATCCCGCACTGATCCCTCCGAGAGATGAGATACTTTACCAACTGGCAGATGTGACAGTTAAGACGAGGCTCCTCGGACAATGTGCTTGACCAGCCAGAAATAACGGCTAATAAGGTACTCAGGTAACAAAAAAGACAGAACAGTTGGAATAAAAAATAATATAACAGTGGGATTTCAGATGTGTTCCTTCTTGCTGCCACCCCATAGAAAGGGAAATTAATCAGGATCACATTATTATGCGAACAGTGTTTTGCTTTCCACGTTATCACATCATCTAAACTTATCATTAAATCATTAAATACCTATTTTATTGTTGTATCATGAAACTTTTATGTTTACATAAACATATCTTATTTAACTTTGTCACATTAAACATGATATTGATTCTTTTTTTCCCCCTCTTTTTTTCTTGGCAGCATTAAGCTTCTGTATTTTTCAGCCATGCTTATTAAAACTGATCAGTTTTATGGATCCTTGGGTCATTTTAAAGTGACTTCCAAATGATCTTACTTAACAGTCGTACCCGAAATAATGGATAAAGTAACATTTATCAAACCTCAGCACAGAGAAAGCTCTACCAAATCAGGTATTTTTGTGTTTTGATTTCGTTTTTACTCCGGGCTGTGTGTGATACACGGCCCTCGGTTTCTCTTCAGTTTATTTTCTGAACTCAACGCCAGCACAGGAAGACATTAAACACACCTAGTGTCACTTTATCAGCTTAACATCTGACTCCCAACTCTGTTTTTCAACCCATTACTGTTAAGTTCAGCTGTGCCCTATAAAACAACAGCAGACAGGGACTAAATGATCCATAAATCTGGAAGTAATAATCAAATAACTGTAATTGAGTAATAATGGTCGAATAAAGTAGAATCATTACAACTATAACACATATTACCCATCACGGTGTATCGTTTTGCGGCGTAATGGCCGCATAAAGCTGCCCATTCAATTTCACACGACAGCCTGTGACTGATTAGCTTAGCTTAGCATAAAGGCTGGAGACAGGAGGAAACTGCAAGCCTGGCTCTTTCCGAAGATAACACAATCCACACACAAACTCATCTCAAGCTCATACAATGACAATCAATGTTTTCAAGGCAGCTGGTTTTTTTTTTGCAGTGTCTACGGTTAAAATTGTGCTGTTGAATCCACAGCAAGAGGGCGGAAAACAGCATACACACACCACGCGGCACGTGAAAAGTCAACCATGTGCAGGCCCATTTAAAGCATCGCACGCTGCAGGTAAATATGCGCTCATGTATTTTATACATTGCTCATGACAGTGTGAGATACTGAAAGTTTGCGTTTCATGTACAGTTAGTGGCAAAATAAATGGAAAAACTGGCGTAAAGTCAGACGGAGAACAGCTAAAATGAACCTGGGCTCTATGGAGATCTTCTCCGCGGACAGACACCGCTCTCCCAAAAGACACTCCCTTCGTTTGGTGTTTTAATGATGATGGCGGAGAGCTCCGCTAAACGAGTTCCGCTAAAATCTCCAAACACTTATTCACCATTCAACACCCCCTCGTTACCTGAAAGGGAGCTGCATTTATGTGCTGTTCTGGTTGTGCCTGAGCTGCTAATGTGCTCAGAGAATGGATGAAAAGAGAGAATGAGAGAGAGAGAGAGAGAGAGAGAGAGAGAGAGAGAGAGAGAGAGAGAGAATGACCTCTCCTGCCACAGAGGAACGCTGAGTCCTCGCAGCAGAGGGCCGGGTCTTGGTCACCGTAGCCTTGGACAATCTGTGACAGCCTATAGAAAGGCCTTCTGCTGCAGAGCTCTCTCCCCAACAACCCTGGATGCATCAACACACGCTGACCTTGTGCTTCAATACAAAGAGGGAGGGAGAGCAGGAGTGTGTGTGTGTGTGTGTGTGTGTGTGTGTTTGTGTGTGTAAGCACCGGCAGGGAGATCTGGGGACAATCCATGTGGGCAAAGGCAACGATGCTTGCTGTGTTGATGTGGGAAATTTGGCTTCGAGCCTGAGTGTTTCCAGCTGTTGTTCACACACATCCTGCTTCTCCACAGCAACAACCCACAAACAGAATTTACAGTTGACCACATGGGTAACACTTGATAATAACCGTCATTAATTAAATCAAACTTGATCTTATAGCGCACTGTTAACAAACAAGGAAATGCTTTATAAATCATTGTTAGGCAATTGAAATAACTATTAACTAAAGCTTAATCAACACAACATTTTCGATTCATTAATGACGGTTAATATAGTGTCACTTTCTGTTAGTAACACATAATCATTACCGATATGTTAGAAGCCTGAAATCCACTAAAGGTCACACTCGTCAGTCTAAAACAAAAGACATTACAAACTAGAGCGGCAACAAGTCAACTGGTCAATTCTTAAAGGGTAACTCCACCAACTTTACAGATTGAAGTGTGTTTACAGGTCTTGGGGGAGGCCTACTGCATATGGGGAAAAAGTAGCATGAAGCCTTTTGTCGAGCCAGAGGGAGCTGCATATGATCTGATGAATTTCCTCCAGTGATGTCATTCAGTTGCTAAATTGCATTGCGGTATAAAAAATAATAATAGAAAATAATAGAATGACCAATAATGAGAATAAGTGTTGGTATCAGCTAGAAGCGCCCAATTTATCGAAATATAGATAATATAGATATAGAAAGTGTAATATCCAAATTGCGATAATCTGCAATATTTTTGCCGAAAGTCAAATGTGTGACAAAACAGCATTATAATGAAATACTGTGGTGCTGCAGAGCTGCCCTGGCCTACAAAATCTTCAGATGTAATAAAACACGTTTGCATAGTTATAATACTACAAAAATGAAAATTGTGATGCAAAAAAAGATCATTCCGACCAATGGTTAATCTTATCATACTCGCAATATCTGTCCGTCAAACTTTTATTTCACATTTCTTTTCATATTTGGCTTCGGCGCATGATTTCCTAAACCATCATAGATAACACAATATACACTTTTACCCACTATACTTACTCAGATTCCGGGAACCAACGGGAGCAGGAAGAAGAAAGACCTAGTATCACCTGCCCCTATCTTAATAATAACATAAATTACTGTAGATACAGATGGCCAACCCTTCTGTTTACCCTTCCCTACACAATACATGACTCAAAAGTAGAGACACAGTATGACTGCATGTACCTCAGTATACCACTAGTTGTCTACAGTAGAGGGAAAAGTTCAGTCTTGCGGCCTGCCCCGATTAAAGGTAGTAAATGCAGACAGTGATCACTGGTGTGTCTAACTAACATGTTAAACAACAGATAGGAACCCAGTATAATGATGAACCATTCGAACAGCGTTTGTCATTCCAAAATAAATAATAAATAAATTGAAAAATGACCTTTGTAGCAGAGGCCCAAACAAAGAAATCCAATCTAAAAAACCATTAACATTCCTTCAGGGCATTCTGCTCCGTGATCCAGCCAGCAGCACAGCACACACCGTACTCTTTATTAAGAACAGGAGCGCTGTTAGCAGTCATTTCTGGCCACCGGTGCTGTTCATGGGTTGGCATCTGCACGCACGCACACGCGCAGGAGGGGAGGGGGCTACAGCGGTACACCCTGTGAGAACACACTGTTCCACAACAGCGCTGTGCCAGAAGGGAATCGCAGCTGGATGCTGTCCAGGATTCAGCGGCTCGAATGAGGATCTATTCTTACTAAGTGCTCTCCACGGAGCCCGCCGCACACTTCACGTAATGGAGCCTCGCGACAAAAAAAAAATCCACGAGATTGGTTTTAAAAGAAGACGAAGAAGAAGAAAAAAGAAGAAAACAAGGAGCACAACTGCAGACACGAGACGAGCACTTCATGCCACAGTGCTGCTGCGATGCGATGCAAGACGCAAGATTCTAGGGCCCAGGCGTCGGGGGTTATTAGGCCTCATTTGTTTGTTACGGCTGCAAATGAAAGAGTTCAACCTTCGAGGAAACAAAAGACTGAAATTCCTCCTTCACCTTGACATGCCATCACGCCCCTGCGAAACAGACAAATGCACTCGCAGCTTAATGGCGACCCCTTTGACTTTGCTCCGGACACGCTTCCTGATGAATGATTAGGGCCACGTCCAGATCAGCGGAGGACAAAGAGAAAGAGCCCAAATTTGGAGCTTTTAACTTCTTACGACTATTTAAGCTTTGCATTTAGATGCCTTTACAACTACTATGTAAAAAAGATGGAGACAGAGGGCTTAAATAAACCACAGGGATTCGGGTTCACTGAGTTTTCTTTTGGTTAGTCAACCTGAAGATCCAGCGGTGACAGATAAGAACCTGCCCTGCATGTCAGAATCAGAGATAACTAACAGGACAACAGGAAGTGCCATCTACCGGGGTCGTGTTCCACTCATGCATAAATGCAGACACACACACACACACACACGCGCGCGCGCGCGCGCACACACACACAATTAGCATCCCGAGTCTCCCTTTGCAACAAAGAGGAGGATGTCCAGGCCAGGTCTTTTTGGCTGTACTCCTACCTTCCTGACTGTACCACTACGAGAAGGAATTTCTTTTTTTTTGTTTTCTTTCAACTTAAGAGGAATTTCATCTTCACAACCTTCCCCTTCACTCCCCGAGCAGGCCGTAAATGCAGAGGCGTGAAGCAGACTCAACACCCTGCAGCACAAATTCATGGTCAGGCGTCTAAAGGAAGAACGGGTTGTTCTAGAATGAACTTAGTTAGTTAATGAGTTGCTGGAACCCAATGTATTCAAAATCCCTCTTCCATGAAAAGAAAAAAAGAAAAAATAACAAGCTGCAGGTCAGTACTCCTACATTGAAAACACGATGCTGAAACCAGCAAACTTTTGTCATATTTGCTTGGAATATTTCCTCACAATCAATTGATTCTTCTTCTTGACTGAGTAATTGATTGACTGACCAATCGCTTCAGCTTGAAACAATAGCACGCTCAGCTGGGGTACCTTGTACTTTGGATTATTTCAGCACACGTCCGCGTCAGTACTCCAGTATGCATTACACCATGTAATCTACTTAGTTACTTTTAAAATCACAACAACTACAATTTGAATTCGTATCTAAACCTCCTGTGTGCATTTTTGTAGACTAAAGATTTAGAGAAACAGAAACCCCCTTTGATTGAAGGCCTATTGTTTATGCCCTAAAAACACCAATAGGTTAAAACGTGTACTTTTATTGAATTATTACTTTAAGACCAGCAGTTTTATTTTAAATTTAGTAATATTTCAGTAATGTAACTGCGCTCGTACTTGCACAGCACTGGTGCTGACTTATTTGAGTATTCTTCTGCTTTTTTGTAACTTCTCCAGTGTGTCACTATCCTCCATGGACAGAAGGCAGCATGGCTACAAAGCTTTACGAATACTTTAAACATTAAATTAGAATACTTTGGAACAAAAGGAAGAAAAAAAAAAAAAAAACAACAACTGAGGGAAACTAAATGAATCAAAAATGAAATAATCGCTCCACTTCCTGCAGGTGAAACTAAGATATAACAGCTGACGGTGGAGGGGCTTTGAGGAGGAAGCCCCACCCCCCCCCACCAGAGGGATCAATGCACATAAATGGAAGAGGTCGCAGACCTTTGACATGTCCTTTCAGCCGGGGGAGGGGCCCGGGCCTTTGTGAGATTGGCCTTAATGATCCAATTGTCGACTGTGTCATGCCCCCGTCATACAGTACATACAGTTTGTTGCACACGTTCATACCCCGATCTGCCTGCTGGGGGTTCAATAAAGTGTTACCTTATCTTATCTCACTCCGCTCTGCCCCGTGCACTCATTCAACCCGTCATGCATGGCTTCATTCAACAAACCGTCCAGCCACAAGTGTGAGGTTTGGATTAAAAAAAAAAAAATCAGCTGCCTTGTTTCGCTTCATTCGCTCCCACATCTGTTTCCATCTCCTCTCGCATCACCTCGAGTCCTCAGCCTCCCCTCGCTCCTCTCCTTATCTGTTACTTACCCTCCCTCCTCTTTCATGCTGCATTTCTTTTTCTACAGGAGTTTGATCACTTAAAAAGACCCAAGGCAGGAAGAGAACAAAAAAAAAAAAGCTTTCCAAGATCCTCCCATGCAAGACGCAAAGCGTTACATGAATCTAACGTTCAGACTTTGAATGAAAAAGCGGCTCAAGATAAACACTCAGGTAAAGTAAGATATTCGAATGACTGCTTTCGAGTTGAAACTAATTGGCCATGTTTATACCTGACTGGCATGAAAAGTAAACATAAAACCGAACCACTACCATTACACTCTGTGAATATTTATTTTATAGAGGCTGCGGGAACACGGCGTTCCTAGTGTTCCTGACCCTCAATAAAAGAGGACGGGTTAAAAAGTTTACAACCATCCATGCAGAACGCGTCTGGCTGCACGGATCAGCAGTGAGATGTTCCTTCAGTTCCCCTAACTGAATGATTCTGACTCACATTGGAGGCTGTTAGTGCAAAAGCAATAGAGATATTTTGTCAAGAATCATAACATATATTTCCAAGTATGTGACTGGTCTGTGTTTGGTATAAACATATGATTTAATTGTGTTTTATGACGCAGAATGGCTTCTTTCAAAGTGTTGTGTTGCCGTAGAATAGAATATTCTGTTTTTAACACTTGTGAATACACAAGAGTATTTTAATGCTGTACTTCATCAGATTAGAGCAAATTATAAATATGTTTCTATACTACTATGGATGAACAGTATAGTACTGCATCACATCATATGAGTTCAACCGTATGTTTTTATGTAAAAAGTAACTATAGCTTTGAAAAAAAATGCAATGGAGTGAAATTTACAATATTTTCCCTGGAAATGAATAAAGTCTAAAGTAGCATGTAATTGAAATATTCAAACAAGGTACAAGTTTGTCAAAATTGTAACTCCACCTTACACTGTTGATACACATTCGACATTCAACACTGAGTGCATTTTACTCAGTGACAGTACTACAAGATTGAAATTCAGTTTGGAGTTATTCCAGAGATACTGTACTTGAGTAATTCCATTTGATGCTACTTTAGACATCTGATCCACTACATTTCATAAGGAAATAGTGTAATTATCAACCTGCATCATTTGCACGATACAGATACAGTTCCTCTACACACTGTAAGACCTGGCAATGTGACTTTACTTGAAAAAAAAATAGAGGAAACCGATGACCTCACAGTTACTGAGTAATGCAGGCTAACTTTTTAGTTTGTGCGACTTAAATCTAATAGTCTACTTGACTTGGTAATTCTGAGTGTTTGATTATGTAGTTTCAGATCATATCGTGCGTTTCCACAACAATCATCTGTCTTTCACAGCAACATGATCTGCCTCAGCAGATTGACATAAATGACAGCTATTTTGAAGAAAAACCCGTTTTTTCGGGTCCTCTTACATCAGACTCAACGAATGAAGTGTGAAACAATAGCGCTGATCTCTCTACTTGGGATTTCATCCCTCGTGCCATCTGTACTGAGGATCAGAGAGGCCCACCATTGCTAAGACGTACCTCTGAGGGGATCAGGAGGAGCATCTGCCTGCTTTTGCTGCTGACTGGTCCCAGTGGTGTTTTTTCGAAATCTAAACTGGGACAGCGAATGATCTGTGAGGGCGTTCGACATCCTCAGTGATCAATCTTCAGAACGATATGATCCGGGAGCCAAAGCGGAAACTGAAACCCCTTTGTCACGGACTGCATCGGTAATCAATTCTCATGTATGCCTTTTTTGTTATGACACCGAACACAAATCGGAGCGCTCTATCACGCGCTAACTCGTCATAACAGAGAGGAGTGATTACAGAACGCTGGAACGAATGTGCACATTGTCTCTCCCCACACCCAACAAAAAGTAGAGCGGAGGAGGAGCATCTGAAAGAGGAGTCCTGATGTGCCCGTAATGACAGAGAGGGAATAATGTGAGAATCAATCTGTTACCACGGTGACAATTTGCCCTGTACGTGCAAACAGTCATCCGTCCGCAGGCTTGGCAGAGCTTTTGCTATACGACAGATGACACGCTACGTTTTTGGAAAGGGCTCTTTGCCTCACAGCAGGTCTGATGCCAAATAAAGCAACTGTGAATGAGGACCATTATCATCACTGGATAGAACAGCGCTTGTGAAAGAAGGGCATCTTTGGCAGGTCATGTCCCTTCATTTTTATTTAGGTGTAAACATCTTTTCAAATCGGTTTGGGATCCCGGAGCGTCTGCAGGCTTGGGTTATGCCAGAGAAGCTGTTATTTTACATTTTAAAACATCTACCGTGCCTTTGTGCAGTTGTTTAGGAGAATGCTGCAGCGCTGTTTCACCGCTCCAGAAGTGTTTTGTGGACTACAAAATTTCACCAGACATTTCACCGGGGGGCTCAATAAGCAGTGACTTTTTTTCACATATGGATTAATGTGGTTGGGATTAGCCATTTTCAAAGTTCACACATACTGTTTGCAAAACCAAACCCAACTCCAATGCCAATGTATTGCTCTAGTTTAAAAAAAAAAGAAAAACAAAAAAGGCTAGGATGCTTCAATCAAACAAACAAAACGCCGAGCGCCAACGACGTCTGCGCCTCACGGCCGTCACAATGCGTCATGGGGACGAAGATGTCTCCTTCAAGGCTGGAGAGGGAAGCCTGCGCAGGAGTCCTGTCGCGGAGGCCTTACTTATCTCCTCCTAGATTAAGTCCCAATTGTTCGGCATTGAACAAAGGCAGCCAGTGAGGAAACCACACCCCCCCAAGGGGCCAGATGGTCAGTGTTCAGAGCCCCCTGACCCCTCCGGCCCCTCGCCCTCTCTGACAGGGCCACGCGTGCTCTAGGCGAGACCGGCCACCCAGGACACACACACAAACCCACACCGCTCGCACAGAGATACTGCGCTACCTGGCATAGGAGCTCCCAGAGGACCACCGCGAATGAGATATGCACTTAATGGCAGCAGTCTTCAATATTTCTAATCACACGTGCAAATACTTGAGTGCAAAACTGGCCCCGGATGAGGACTTGACACATGAAAATGTTGCTTTAACGTGAATATTGGCTCTCTGCTTCTTTGGCTTTGACTCTCTGGCGTTTTGGAGAGAGCACAGAGGAAGAAGGGGGGAAGTGGAGCCAAGAGGAATGCAACCTTTGGGACATGAAACATGAGGAATGGCAGATTAGATGCAGTCAAGACAGACTGGTTTGCCTGTCATTACAATGACAAACCACCAAATACATCTCCCTGGTCCCTCTTATCTGATAGGTCTTTATCTGAGCTGCTGAAGCCTGTTTCAACACGGAGCCTCGGGCAGCTCGGCAGTGTTCAACAGGAGAACTTAACTCAGTGGGCTGGGTCCAGGTGTTCCTGACACGGCTTCTTTAGACGATGATTAATCAGCAGGATTGACACTTTCAAAGATGAAGCAAAATGAGTTATCCGCAAGATTATACGGGTTGAATTACTTGACTGCTGATCAAAATGACAAAAAAATCTCCAATCTTCGTTCTTGGTCCCACAGAAGTTTGAGTCGCACACTGACTCACTAAACTGCGTTCATTCAAATCACAGTTGAGCTATTGGATGAAGATCAGTGGCCGAGCATCACTGACAGCCGCGACACTTGGAGGGGCTCGTTAATCAGAAGAACCTTCAATAGGTTCGGGCGATTCGCGCAGTGTTCTCGAGCATTCAAACAGGTCCCCTGACAAGACGAGAGGTGGTCACCTCTAATTTCCTCTCTCACACTTTAGCCACCCCATCCTCTAGCGCATATGGGTTAGCTTCTTATTAATGCCAAATGAAATTCAACGACGAAACAAACTTTTAAGCATCTGTTTCAGCCTCGGACCGAAAACAGGCTGCGCGCACGGCAGGGGCGACCATCCTCCGGAGCGCGACAGCAGCCCCCGCTCCTCGTTCATGATCGCCAAAACGTTTATCGTGACGCGTGATTCAAAGCAAAGGTGAGGACACGGAAAAGCAGCAGGGCATCCTACCTGTGTCAGCACGAAAGCGGGCCAGTCCGTGGGTAAATGTGCGTCCCTGGGTCCGGTAAACACCACCTCTGCTGCTGCTGCTGCTGCTGCTGCTCGGCTCGGCTCGCTGTGCTCTGCCACAGCTGATCTGCGCACAGCCGAGGAGCTGCCAGCTGACGTCAGGGAGTTACTGTACGTGCCGTTTGGTTCACATGGACGGAAGAAAAAGTTCAGATCAGCTTGTTGCTGCACAGAGGGAAGGAAATAAACACAAAGGAGGAGAAGGAACAGTGAATATCACAATGAACTATCTATCTATCTATCTATCTATCTATCTATCTATCTATATATATATATATATATATATATATATATATATACATATATATATACACAGTAGGAATATGCATATGTATATACGGTGGAGAACATATAGGCTAATCATATACACTGCATATTGCACTTGAAATGCATTCCGCACTGATACTGTAAATTGTATTCACAGGCTACTATAATACTGTCTATCTGTACAGGTACTGTTAATGTTTTGCATATTGTACATTTGACATCCTCTATACATCCATATAGCTATATACGTATATGCATGCACACATACATACATACATACATATATAAACACATACATACATTCATTCATACATACATACATACATATATAAACACATACATACATTCATTCATACATACATACATACATACATACATTTATAAATATATACATATATACATACATACATACACTTCCCAATATCAGTTAGGGACAATGTGATATAGGTACATACATGCGTGTGAATGTATGTGGAATAAAAGTCAAATGAAATGTGTCGCATTCTTTTTGGGGACCAAAAATATTCACAAAACACAACGATTATAAATTCAGATATGGCACAGAATAAACAATTAAGTTAAACAATGAAATATCCCAACATCCCTAACTCATAGATACTAGGCCTACAGACATACATACATGAGTTAAAGATTGAATTTCAAATGATTGCAGTATAGCTTAGAAAAGATCAAGGTGGTATGGTGACTGACTGTAGACCATGATGGACATTACATGGACTTGTGTTTCAAGTTTCTTGCACAAGTTATAGTCTATATCTATCTTCTACAAATCATATGTACAAAATATACATAATAGGCGACTATATCTGATTACAAAATGATTATGAGCCAGCCTTCACTCAATATTTACTTTTGAAATTGTAGACACAGTCTGTACCTGTATAAAGTTTTCACAGAATATCTCCCACTTATAGTATTCAAAGGTAAAACATCTCCCTCTATGGGCAAAAAAAAAAAGAGTTCAGGTTGCACTGAGTCAAGGGCCTCCTAACTTTGCAAGTTTCAGGGAATCCATTTTTACAAAAAAGTTTTAATAGATTTAATATATAAAGTATTAATAAAAAATGAGTACCAGTTCAAGAGGAGCACTTGGCAGTAGCTTCAGTTCATATTTCACAGCCATAAAATTCAAGATCACGAGCCAAAAGTGTGCGAACACAGCGGAGTTCTCTTCATAAAAGTTGAACAACAGCGCCCTCTGTCGGCTGACATACTGAATAAAGAGAAGAAAAGGGAAACTGTACAGTTAAATGTTATTACTCAGTGATCACGCTTGAGATAGTTACACAGCAAGTATAGACAGATCACACTTAACCATGCAAGAGACCAGCTGCCACTCCCCACGGAGCAACTGACAGCAGGTCATCATTGTTTATACTACCTGTGTGATCACAGCAGACAACTATACAGTCAGTAGGCGTCTAATCTAAACTAGGAAGAAAAAAAAAGACAGGTGAATCTCTTTGAAATAAAGATTTGAAATCACTGCATAATTGAGAGAAGCTGACGGTAATGTTGTGATCGGCTCTTTTAAAATCAATTTTTTTTTAAAAAATTGTTTTTATTTTTTGACACGTAATGCATGAGTTTTTAATTAACTAAGTCCTTTGTACAAACCAGTGTCCTTATACAGCAGCAAATACTACAGCCTAGGATAATATGGTAATCTAGTGAATAAAAAGTAAACATATATATTAGATAACATGTTATAGAGGCTGTTTTGCACAGCTATGAATACCTGTGTGCCTTGAGATTCTGGCTTGCCCTTTAAAAAAGTGTGAAAGCCACCTTGAAGGTCACAACATGAAGTCAAGTGAGTTACAGTTACCTTATTGGAGCTTGGCTTTCTTTGATATTACTTACAGTTAATGCAGGATGCCGTGGGATTAGGAAAGCAGACGCGAAGCCGACAGAACAGATGAATGATAGAATAAAGTTGAGAATCAAGACCACAACTCACATAATAATCACTTCTTCGTAGAACACATTAGAAAAGGGAATATGATCAGGGACCATACAAAAAGGAAATCTCAGTGGGATCCAGATTTCCTTTGCTGTTATGATAAACAATCATCATGCAACAATGAACAGACACATCAAATCAACAAGACATTTAATAAAAAATTTTTTTTTTAAAAGTCAGCATAAATTACACTACAGCCCCATAAATGCAGTGCCCCTAGCTTCAGTTTTCTTTGCAGTTCATTCCAGTAGTAAGACGCATGGAACTGGAAACCAGCCTCCCCTTGTTCGAGTTGGCATGAGAAAATCTCAGAGAAAACTGATCCTGTGATAATGTTTGTTTTATGGTTGTTCACATTGAATCCAACTAAGGATGTTAAATATCTTGGCAATTCTAGAGAGCGTGACCTTAATAAATTAAAAGATCGGTATGCTGATGCCTTCTGGATGTCAGTGATGACCATCTGACCTCTTCACGTAGCTCACAGGGGTGAGAGGGGTGAACAGCTATCCCGGCGTGAGCGGCACTGCGATAGATACAACAGCATGGAAAAGGGTAGAATATAACACTACAGAACAGAATCGACCATTTACAGTAATTATGGCTCAGAACCAAGAGCATTCCCAACCTACATGGATTATTTACAGTATATATTTAATAGAACACAATTCCATTTTGTCTGGCTGTGAGTTTGTAACTGTTAAGAAAGCGATGGGTAGGGATGTTTGTATTTGATTGAGAAGAATTTAAGAATGAATAATCTTCTACAAAGTTGTTTGTTTTCCAATCACATTAATCTAACTGTTTATCATTAATTATAACACAAATTAATTCCATTGTCATACTTTTTGAACAAGTAAGACAAATTGGTGGATAATATCATTAGTTGGTGCACTGATATCTTGTTATAAGACTGAATACTGCACGTGAAACCGCAGCATCCAGACCTTAAGTAAGGACTTGATTAAGCACTTGATATAACACAACCTGTGACTTAACCTGAAAACAACTGCCCGAGTCAAAAATACTTGGGACTTGACTGAGACTTGGAATAGAACAGAATAGAGCGGAATAGATGTGACTTGATTGAAACTTGAAATAGAACAAAATAGAAAATAATAGAATGAAGTAGGTCTGGCCTGATTAAAACTTGGAATAGAATAGAATAGAATAGATGTGACTTAATTGAAACATGGCGTGAACAGAATAGAATACAATCGAATAGATTAGATGTGAGTTGGTTGACAGCTGGAATAGAGTAGAATAGAAAAGATGAGACTTGATTGAAACATGGAATAGAACAGAATAGAATAGATGTGACTGTATTGAAGCTTGGAATAGAATAGAATAGAATAGAATAGAATAGAATAGAATAGGGAAGCCCATCTGTAACCCTTATTACAGGGATACGTTACATCGCTTTCACAATAGAATAGCATATGTGAATTTTTGCAAACCTTAACAATAAACAACTTCTACATTACAAAGGTTATTTTCACGGTTTTCTTGTCCTCTTGATGTGGCCGCTCAGTGAGCTCCTTCCCTCCGCAGTGAAACATTGGTGAACAGCAACATGTTGCCATATGTGAACTCTTTGAATGCGCCACGACAGGGCGCATGCGCAGTACATGACATTTTGAAGTTGCTTCTCCGGGTATTTGAACAGGAAGGCGGACATGTTGGTCAGGCTGTGGGAGAAAATCGGGCATAGTCTGCTGTTTTTTTCCGAAAACTAACGCACAGAAAAACCCGATGTGTGTGTCTTCAAACCGAGAGCTGAGGCCGTTTGGACGGGAAACAGTCGACAGACAATGACAGAGCACGGGCTGCAGCGGAAGGACTGCCGTTAAACGCTCTAACGACTCCGTGTTTAAACTGATCGAAATTTGGAAGAAGCAGAAGTTTTTTTTCCCCACCAGTTCTACTTTTGAGCTGTCAGATTCTATTGTCGTTTTCTGCAAGGGCCTGGCACAGATATGGGGACGGGCCTGGACTAACCTTCCCACAAGCTGTGCTTTTTTGAAAGAGACATTAGATTTCCGTTTTAATTGCCTTTTGTTCGGATGCACCAACATTTTAAGCCCTTATCCTCAGTGGCATCCTGCGGAGGCTGACTAATCTGTCGGCGCATTTATCTTTTGCCACTGAAGTTGTTTGTCACTCAAACTGGGAAAATATCTTTCGACTCTGAAAATGTGGCTTTTGTACATTCAACGCAACCTTAAACGTTTCATCGTCTGTGAAAGCTCGAGGAGAACGATGTATTTTCTCTGAAGTGCGGTGTGAAGTTTACACGAAGAAAGGAACATTTGGCTAGCTAGCTACCGCTGGCTGCTAAAGCTAGCTAGCCAGCCTCCTGCCTCGCCAGTGAGCTGTTTTTGTTCACAACTCACCATTGGGACTGGGTTTAACAGCAAAAATGACTGCTAGGGAAAGTATGGAGGCGCGATTTGAAAAAATCGATGCCATGTTGAAGGACCCAAAGTCAGAAGTAAACACGGATTGTCTTCTGGTAAGTTTGTAGCATGCTAGCTTGCTATGGAGCTAGCGAGTCAACTGTTCGGGGTCAGTCTACTCCTTGGAGCAGAAATTCTTTCCGAGACCAACAAGTCGTCTCAATTGTCACTGAAGGAATGTGCTGATATTGACGCCGACAGGCCAATTAGACTCACGCTTAATCAAGTTCAAACGCCTGTGTGTGTGTGTGTGTGTGTAATCGTTTGATGCATTACGGATATGCGAAAAGAAAACAATCAGCCATTTGAAACGCTGGTATCCTACAATCAAATACGGTATAAAGTCGCAGCCAAAAACAACTAAACTGTCATTTCTAGCAGGTGGATTGATATGTCACGTGTATATACTGTCAGTACTCCATAACCTAGCTTCAGTTTAGGAGTCTACCCAATGACAGTCTACACTAAAAAAGCAATGGTAAACCATACTGACAGATGGTAACCGTGTTTCAGACACACTGTCATATTATTTTAGGTCAGTGCTATTAAATCTGAATTTTATTTCCGCCCACCACAAGCTGATAATGGTTTGTGATGTCACCGGTGTGCCTTTTATAGATCATTAGGAAGTTGGTGGTTAGGCGTGCTGTTTTGTCTAGATTTACTCATCTGAGCTTCATTTTGAAGTGATAGGCTGCCAGCAAGCCTGTTGCAACCTGCAGGCCTCCAGCTGCATCAGTACACCTGTTGGCTGGAGTTAGCTCTGGCTGCTTCCTGTCTAAGGGCGACAAGTCAGAAGGGACTCTCATATGTCTGAGGAAAGAAGGCGGCTGCTGCCACGTGCTAAACCCTAAAGCAACACCTTCACAGGGTTTTCTTTCGTGCGGCAATCCCAGGAACTGACTCACCAATGGAGTGGATGCCAAGGGGATGTTGTTGTGTCAAGTGTTTGTTGATATCAGAAGCCTTGCAACTTGGGTGACTGTGGCTCTCGGTGTTTTCACAGGGATCTGGCTGTTAGTGACTTGTGAGTGCAGTTGCACTCGGATGTACAGTGCGATGAAATTGCAATTCATGTCGGTAATTGGATGTAAAAAATGTTGACCTGAATTTTCAGGGACTGACCTTGGAACCTACTTTTTGCATTTGCAAGAGTTTTTGCCTCGGGTTCATTGCTTTAACTAGCAAGGGATGACTAGTAGGTCTGTGTCTGTGCACACAGTAGTTTCATTGTAGCTCACATGTATCTTGTGCATACACAGTCATACTCTTTGATTATTAATTCCTGTATCTGCCAAGAAGATGCCAAGAAAAAGAACATCAGGGAATCTGTTTTGAGAATAGGGCCTGTACTTAAAACCCTACCCACACACCCAACTTGGAGTGTTTATGTATAGGCTGCTGTAGATAGTCTTTTGAAAAGAAAACTTGCTTAGTCTCCGTGACCTCCCATCCTGTTGCCGAAAGAGGCAATTAAACTCACCTAAAAGTGCACACACTCTGCATTTTTAATGGCAAAAAGCTGTGGGGACTGTTCCTGCTGGCAGCCACACACACAAGGGTGTTGTTCCTCTCTTTTCCCCTTTCTGCAATCTCGCCGGATCAATGAATGGAGGCCTTTTGCTGAGGCTCTCTCTGCCACCATGCAACTCCACCCACAGCTTAATAAAATTCCATGCTAATCAAATAACCTCTTGTCTTTGACTGGCCTGGAGTTCCCTGTTCGTCCCAAAGCCATTCTGCAACGTCTGGAGAGAGTTGAGAGCAGGCAGGCAGCTCTGAGGTAGCTGGGTGTGGGCTCAGCTCTCTACCCATAAACCAAAATTATGTGGACTGAAGACTCATGTTTCTGAATGCCGTGAATCAGGACATTAAACTCATAGAGCAGCCAACATGCTTGGCTATGAGTAATAGGTTCCATCAAAATGCACAATGCAGGCCTTTTTACTGGCCATGTTTCTATACCTGAGTCGTGAGCTGGCGTTGCTTTCCAGCCCTGTTGGGAATTATATGTTTTTTCCCATAGAAGCCTGGTCTGTGTTGTGTGATGGTGACATTTGGCCTGCACCTTACCACTCAGCCCTGGGCTGCCCCTTTGAGCGCAGTATTCCAAACCTGTCGCCCTTATCTTCACCCCCTAAATAAATCCTGCTAGGAGAGAAGATTGCCTTATCTCGATGGATTGTCCCCTCCCCAATCACTGTGCTCTGGGCTTGGCTTTGAGAGCCAGTCTGAACAGACAGAATTCCTGACATTGTCATGTGAAAGCTCACTTTTATAAAGGGTCTGAGCACAGTCCATATATCTTTTTCCGTTGGTAACAATCAACATCTTCCATACAAACATTTCATCAAATTAGATGTCTGGATTGAATGTGATCACCTTAGTTCAAATCCCTGAAAGACAGCATGGAGGAAATTGTGTGTTTGTCAAGTGTCATATTGACTAGACATGCCTGGTTGCCTTTTAACTTGGCCCTTCAGTGGTGGAGTCTCTTCATCATTTGATAAATTGGAATGGTTAAGTTGATATGTTGGAACTTGTTTTGTGAGGGCTTTGCCTCTGTCTGCGATATATAAAGGCCTCCTGGCACCGCCTTTGTTCTTACTGTGAATTTTGGGGTGCATTAGCTTCTCTGCGTTTTGATCCCTCTTTCATCTGTTACTTGGACTCTAAATCTGTAATAAGAGTAATTACAGGAAACTGCAAGGCTGGTAAACCTGATTTATAGACGGAGATAGACTGTGCTTCATGTACACGTCAGGATGTATGCTCATGTATTTGATGTGATTTAGAATATTAGTTGAATAGGCTGAAATTGGTAAATAAGAACACTGTAAGAAGTGAAGTTTAATGTGGTGGATCTGTTTTTGGAATTATGGGAGTGTTGTAGCCATGAGCCCATTCAAAGATGAAGACACACTTGCTGTATTAACTAAAAGAGATGATACATGTGTTAAAATCACATTTGCAGGTCAACATCTAGCAATATTTCCCACTCAAATTCAATTTCAGCCCTCCAGTAATATCTGTGTGGACTAGCTGAAGGAGGTGCTCATCACCACTTGTGCCATTATGAATGGTTGAAAGGTTACTGTGTTGCAAAGAGGCTATGGAATGAAAATGGCCAGTCTGAAACATTTTACTTATGTTGATTTTTATACATTCACCTCCAATTATGGTCTAATTGTTCCAATCAGAATGTGGCAGAATGTTTCAATTTCATGCTCTGTTTAGGCATGCAAAGGTAACGATGATAACCAGCGTCTACTAAACCCTGGCCATGAAGACCTTTTTTACAGGCAGGCAAGCAAGCAGTCATAGCGTACAATTTGAGTTTTGAGAACGATTTTTTAAAACTATTTATTAGGTTGCATCCTAATTGTCCTGCATAGCCGTGGCTGAACTTGAGTAACAGCCATACTAAGGTCTGTGCTTCTCCTACCAGTGGTCCAGCCCTTGTTTGACAAATCTTACCTGCAAGGTGTTGTTCAGGCTGATAATGCAGCTATAGTCTGATTTTGGTTCTCGACTCAAAACAGATTTGCATAGTTTTGACAGAAGGAAATGATCATCAGTTGAGAGATTTTTCACCGCATAACACTACTCATACTTTTTCCGTGACTTAATCTATTCATTTGAAGCAATGCACGTGATGCCCATTATCATTCTTTCAAGGACAGTGCCAGGTTCTTTCTTTGTTTACCCCGGATAAGTGCCGCGCATGTAATTTGCTCATATTTCAACGAGTTACCACGATTAACTGTAACGCACTGTATGATCTTAGGTTGATTTACCTTCCAAGCAGCCATTGTTGTGAGGTTATGCTAGTGCTATTTTTAACCTTGCCAGGCTAGTGTGCACCAACTCTGAGGGAGATGGACTACATTTTCATTGTGGTGGATTATCTACTTAAATCATGTTCAAATTCTCTGCAAATTCATCATAACATGCTGCTGGAAGCAACAAAGACAGATTAATCACTTTTGGTAGAAAATAGTGTTTTGAAATCTATAGTTTATGTACTTTATGGTTAATGGGCTGACATATTTAAAATGACTAGTTTGCTCCTTTTTATTGATCAATTACCGCCACTGAAAAACATGTATTTGTGGCCATGGTTATTGTCAGCATTTGATCCATCCCTATTGTCAGAAAGGTTCGGGGCTGTCGGTTGTAAACTGCTCCCCTCAGCTATTCAGCTATGGGAACAACAATTGGCTGAGCTATTTGTAGCTCTGCATTCCCTCAACTGACTGATTATGTGCAGGAATGCATACTTAAATGATCCAGTCTTTTAATAACGGACGCTTTTGCCTTTGATTCACCCATTGAACCCTACAGCCCCCTGGTTTTCTTTCATCTTATTTCTTAACAGCTACAATCCCAGTTAAGTTGCCCCACTTATTAAAGGCTCTACGACCTCTTTCCTGTGAAGATGGTCGAAGTGAACCAAATTGAAGTGTAATAACGTGGTTATTTTGTGAGGGGTGAGGTCAGATATCCTGGGCAGAGCAGTCAGGTCAGCAGAGTTTTTTTTTTTTCTTCTTGAGAATCCAGAGCTCGGTCAGTGGAAACTCGTGAGTGCTCTCCACTGTTGGAATAACTCAATTATATTTTGACATGAAAGCGTTTGTGACAGTGATTCTCGCTCACTGGGACCTCATAAGGAAATGGAATGCCCCTGTTTTGCCACCCCTGGGTTCACTGTCATTGCCATTTATCCAGTAGAGTTGTTAGATATGCAGTCTTTCTAGGTAAGTGGGATTTCCTGTCAGTCGATGTTATGTACAGCAGTCGTGAGCAAAAGGAGTTTGGACCAAGTAAAGAGTGAATCTCTGTGGTGGATTTCAAAAGTGTACCAAATTGATAAATCCCAAAGCAGATGGAGATGCACTCCCTTAGATTTCTATCTCACTGCCTCCACCTGAAAGTTAGCAGCGTGGAAGCGGTGTGGTATTTCATGCTTTGAATGCCTCCACTGGTTTGTATGATCACATTTGTGTTTACACGGCTACAGCCTGCAGTGGTACTGCTTTTATTTGCATTGCAAACTGAACGGCTGTCTGCACAATTGCTCACATGTGGAAAGCATATTGTCTTGAGGAGGTGGCAGAAAAGGAAGTGAGAAGTAGGGCTCGACTCAGGCCAGTCCACATGCCTTGTGCTGGCATGCAGAAAGGGATGATGTGGCTGAGTCTCCCATGGAAATTTTAACTCAGACTTTAATGTCTGGAAAAGAGCTTGTGTGCGTCTGTGTGTGGATTTCTCTCCCCTTAAGCTTAAAGAAATAATTGCCATATGCAATGTTAACCACTAGCTTGTGCATTTTTCTAGAACTGTACTTTTTCTTTTGACGTAATCACCACGTTTCATTAATGGGGTGATGAGCTTTTTTTATTATTATTATTATTATTATTATTATTATTATTATTATTATTATGATGATGAGTAATCCCAGCGATGTGTCGCCCTCTGGCTGAAGCAGCATCAGCAGAAATAAGATAACATGGAGTCCTGTGAGCTCTGGTTTGTTTTCCCAGCATTTTTTTTTCTCTTCCCAAGACTGCCACATAATGAAACATAGCCTGGATCTACCGCCCAATGCTTGTAGCACTGAGGGAGTTTTATGCCTGGGTTTGCTCTTAATAGGGTAGGTGGTTGGAATATTGTATGTATGCCCTGTTTTTACAGTATGTGCTCTCAATTACTTTCAAATTTTGCCAAATACTGTCAAAGGGTTTTGCATGGATGATTCAGGGTTTCCCTGCAGTGGATATGTGTATCTCAGAGGCTAAAGGCTAGCTTCACATACATTTATTATTTCTCATCCTTTTCCGTTTTGTGCTCCACATTTTTTTGGTATCATTGACGCCTTTTTTTCCTCAGCAGACTAACTCCGGAGCCCCTGGAAATTTCTGAGCCGCAACAAGTGCTGTAGAAGTGCTTATCTGGGAACAGTTTCGTTTCTTGAAATTACTTGCTAAGAAAGAGCTTTGTCAGTGATCCTGGACCGTCAGCCTCATATTTGTTAGCGTAGCCTGGAGTTGATTTTGGGCTGAGCCATTTTGGATGCTACTGGCTGCTCCATCTGGCCCAGCGGCAAAGTGGTCTGATAGATTGAGCCAGATAGTGACAGATGTTGTTTGGTTGCGAACCCTCAACCTTGGTGATTACAAGCTAGTCAGCAGAGGTTGTTTCATATTTACATATTGAACCCGATGACCCTGCCCATGTGACTCTGTGAGGAGATGTACATTTGTGTACAAGTAGAGATTATTCCATATCGTTTCTTCTGTGATGGCTATCATTACAAAATTACATTTGTATTTTATTAGATTATTGGAGTATTTAATATATATTGACCGCTTAAAAAAACCCACACAATAAAACCCCCTCTCTGTTACCTTGGTGCAGTTCCTCTTTCCATGAAGATAGCTGACACCAAAGCAGAGATGCAAATGCTGAGATTCAATCCTGGAGCAGTTTCTGCTCACACACCCAGTGCGACACACTGGTCATTTATTGTTGTACAGTTCCTTAAATCCACCCTTTTCAGTAACGTGCAGGTCTTTTTCATACTACTGTGTGATTTCTCCCTTACTAAACCTGGTTCTTTCATCAGACTGGTATTTCAATACTCTGACAGAGTCTTAGCATGGCCCTCTTCCCGTTTTCTTTGTTTTTTCCTTTATTTGTTCTTCTATTGGACTAGCCAGCCCCACATGCACCAGCCGTCCACTCCCTCCTCCTTTCCGTCATACTCTAGAGTTAGGCACTAGTGCTGATTGAAAGTAAGGCTCACTATGTGACTCTGTACTTGGGATGGATTTTTTTCCTCCCTTCCTTCACTTTTTGTTGAGAACTTGTTTGGCCACATACCTAAAATAGCTCTCTGACGTGTACAGTCCTGTTAAGGAATGTTACTGTGGCTGTCCAGAGTGCTCTGCGGCAGGAAGTTATGCAAACGTGCATTGCTGAGCACAGAGCCTTGTGATTAGGGTCCTGAAGGACTTGGTTCTCCAAGTTTTCTTCTTTTTTTTTTCCAGTGCTGGCTGGCTGGATACTGTATGGCCAACAAGGCCCCTGTTCTCTCCCAGCCTATGGTCTGTCTTGTGTGAATTCTACTTCCTGAAAGTCGACTTATTTTATTATTTTTTTAAAAAGGTGAATAGGTGATGACTCCCAGCTCTGTTGATCACAACCTACCCTTTCATTAATTTACCACATTCTGTCCCTGTGAATGTCTCTGTTGCTTTTGTTCTTCCCCTTCAGCCATTCTTCACCTCCCATTTTTCCTTTTCCCCTCCCATATGCCTTTTTTCCCCTGCTTCCACCCATCCCGCAGGGCGCTTGCTTGTTTTATGTCTCATAGAGGGGGGTATGGCCCTGACCTCCACTGCTGAGCAGAAGCAGCCGAGTTACTTAAGAGGATTCCTCGCCGCGTCTGAGCTGCTGATTCACCATGTGTCATCATTGTTTTGCTCGAGGACGCAATAAGAAGTGTGTCATTATTCAACAGAAGATCATTCATGATTTATTAAAGATAAGGATTTTGCCAACATTGTGGTGAGTTCAGAGACGGTGTAAAATAAGTTAATTAGTGAAATAACGTCGATTAACATCAGCTGTAATATTTCTCTCTCGCTTTTTTGAAGTAAGAAATGTGGGCTTGGTGACCCATGGTAAAGTGTCAGTAGATGCTCAGTTTCAACATCTGGCTCACACACGCTCGAGGGAATGAATAACAGTGTGTTGTGTTCAAGTGCTTGTGTGCCTGTCTTCTTCCAGCCATTCTGGATTATGGAAGATTAGATTAAATCCCGCCTGTGGCACTTATGCTCCTGCCTAGCCCGAGCCAATCCAGCTACTACTGAATGTTTGTAGCTCTGGGAATTCCAAATTGTAGCTGTCACACTGTCATAATGGTCCTTTTTAATTTTAATAATTGACACCATCATTCTTATCCCTGTTTATAGTAACAGACACGCTTTCTCCATAAGTTATCATAAAAGGGGATCTAACGAGGGTCAAGAGATGGGGGTAATTTCTAGACATTCAGTGACTGGATTGTAAATTCATACCGGTTACCTCACTGTACGGTTATTGTAGGCACCACCCTGTTGCCTCATTCATCAAAAGGTGGTTCATTCCGTCAGTTGCTTTTATTAGAAACTTTGTGACCAGGGTAGGAAATGCTGCTTTTCGTCATCCAGTCAGGATCTCCCCTGCCTGTGCTTTTTACCTCGGCCATTTATTATTGCAAAGACATTTGTAGAAAAAGCATTGGAACTGCAAAACTGAAGTACTGCTCTTGACAATTTCTGTGTTTCCTCACTGGCTTCCAAGGTTTTCCAGCAGTACAGCTCACAAATGCATCCCTGGTCGGCAGTAGTCTCAAGTCCCGGGATATAACAACCTGTGCACTTTCAAACATTTGTTTGAAACTGCAGGATTTTCTTTAATTCCTCACATGCACATTTAGAGATGCACAACATGAATTTTCTTCCAGCATTTGAAGTTTAGAGGTATGGCCTTTCAAAAATGTCCAGCTTCTGTCTTGTGTCGTATTTCTGTGTGCAGCAGGATGGGAATGCCTGGCGTGTTTGGAGGAATTTGATTTGATAGTGTGCTCCATGTAGTTGCTGAAGCAGTCTTCTCTAAAAAGCCTTGCACGTAATCAGGAGATACCACTTTCCTCAAAGTGAACAACATAAATTCTAGCCAGGGGGACATGGAATTGGGGGAAATGGAACTAACACCTGATGACACACCAACTGACAATACCGTTGCTAGTTAGCTAACCAGTGAATCTTAGCTTGAGGCCTGATTCGATGGGTGGATGTAATGATATCATTGGTTAAAATTGTTTGGTTGAAGCCTACGTGAGCAGCCAATTTTGATTGGAAGAAAGAATTTACATCAGTGATTTTGTATATCTTTAAATTGGCCTTGGTTCTGTATATAGCAAACATATTTTGAGGTGCTCTTTAACAAACAACCACCCTTCGAGATCCTTCAGTGGTTCCGTTATAAATCACTTTGAGAGGCTGTGAATGTTTACAATAGCACTGAAATCCTGATATTGGTAACAAGCTAAAACCCTCGTGGACGTAATTCAGACTTGCAGCAGACTGCTAGCTTTATGCGGTGGTCTGTTCAAAGCCGTTCTACAGAAACCAACAGCCTGGTGGGATGCTGTCTTTGCTGTTTACATGTTGTCTGTCTGTAATGCTGCTGCAGTTGTAAACACTTTAGCTTTGTGTGCCTGAATGCTAACCCTTCCTTGTCTCCTCTCAGGATGGCTTGGACGCACTGGTGTATGACCTTGACTTCCCTGCCCTGAGGAAAAACAAGAGCATTGACAACTTCTTGAATAGATGTAAGTAGCTCACATCGTTCATTTCCCCCTCGTGTCCTCCTTTAATGCTGATCCATCCATGTCTTTCACTTGAACCATTTGCAGACCCCGTTACATATGGGTAGAAGCCTAGGCTCAGAAAAGAAGGCTGTTTTTGGGTCACTGGCTCTATGTGGGCTTGGACACAATAGGTGTCTGCTGCTTAGTGTCCCCAACAAAGGGGCTTTCATAACTGGCTGGTGACCCACATGATGCCTATCGTGATGGCTTCTCTCTTTCACAGTGCCCTCAGACTGGGGGACCCCCATAACTCTGTTTAGAGTAAACACCAGAAAATACGAATACAAGGCTGATAGAGAGGCTGCATCTTTATCTCCCTAGCAGATATGCTTTAGTAAAACTATGAGGCATTTACATTTTGAGGAAATGTTAGCTATCATGTTACAGTGCTTACCTCAGCAAGCCAGCAATGTCTGAAACGGGGGAAGGGCACGGGGCCTATATTTTTGAGGTATACATCTTTAATTTCCAGAATTGCATATGGAGAAACATATAATTTTACTGAAACACCTCTAACCAAACCAAACAAACAAATGCTCACTCTCACCGCCTCTGTCAGGACTCTACAATATTCTCCCTCCCTTTGTGGCATCACTTTTCATTTTATTCTCAAAGAATTCCTCTCTAGAAAATAAACTTTGCAGTGAAATTTATTTAGATATGCAATTCATGCATAGTAGTGACGGCTTTAATGGAGAAATGTGAACTTTGAATTCTATTCTGTAGAAGTGCACAGATTGCTGCATGTGGCCTTTTCTCACTCTATGTGCAAATACTAATGCATTTTTAAAAGTATAATGTATACAAATCTATTGAATTGTTATCATTTTATAGGAGGTGATTGCTAAATCTGCAGGGATTACCTGCTGCAAAAGAAGTGTAATGTCAAAGAAGTATAATAGGGTAATTTGTGTCCATATAATGACTTTTCTTGTAACAGTGTTTTAAACATTTATCAGTTTAAGGAAAACTAAAAAAATCACTATTTCTTATTTGATAATCAGCCCAGGCTACTGTAAATCCCTGGGGCTGAAACTGCCATTAGGGATCTACTCAATTACTCTTGGTGCAGTACTTTTCTGTATCGCAGCCAAGTGTTGGAAATGCATTGATGGATATGGACTTAATGGACCAGCAGTCTTATGAGACACTGGTCCTCAGTAGCATGCATTGCCTAAAGGGCTCTTTACTCTGAATTCTCTCCTCCATGCATTGTGCCCTGCACCACCGATCACCTCATCTGATTTATTTATTCTGTGCATGCTGGGAGATCTACTGGAAATAATCCCCCTCCTCCCACACACACAGAGAGGCAAATACACACAGTCTATATCTCAAACAGCAACACAAATCCTATTTGTACCTTTTCTTAACATGGTTTATGTATCCTTTTCGTCCTCTGGGATTATGATCCCGGGAACCAGGGAGCAGGGTGGAAATGACTCACTCTCAGATGTTCTTATTCTAATAACTGAGGCCTTCCTTGCTTTTTTATTTTTAGATCAATTGAACTTGTATGCCCCTGCATCCCCCTTTTCCATGCGTTCCCGTGCCAGTAGTGACCCATGTGAATTGAAAATTATCCCCTGTAGTTCAACTATGACCAAATTTGGCTTAACGCTGAATACTATCTCCCCTCAGGGAGTTGGCATTGTTGTTTACTGAGAGTTGGCCTCTCCCTGATGTTACAAACTTTCCCTAAACAGCATCTCTCAGTTGTGCAGAGGCGTCGTCAGCTTTTTCTGCTCTGTTTGCCAACACTGTGGATTTTCCTGTGAAAGTCAACCTCTGCTTTATGTAGACATTATGTGACACTCACGTGATGTTGGATAATAAAAGCGGGGTTTCAGTGAGCTGATCTTTCATATGAAAAGCAACCACGAGCGACTGTATTGTAATAACAGAAATTATTGAATAAAATTCACACTGTGCAAACTCTGATTTGCTCTGATGCTTTAACTCTATAGTTAAATTCCAGCCTCCTAATAGCTGCATATTTTAAGTTATTATGTTTTACTAACTAATCTATTACCATGTACTGCATGTCTTTGGGTTGTGGACAGAGTGAGATGTTTGAAGACCTTATCTTGAGCTTGGAAACCCTGATCCACCATTTAACAAATTGAGTAATTAAGAAAAGAATCAACAGATAAATCAACGGTGACAATAATCGTGTGTTGCTGCTCTTATTCAACATACAAGGCTAAGAATAACATTCCTTTAAAGGATAGATGCTGTAACCTAAGCGGAGTATAGTTTTTTGTTCATTAACTTTTGTCTTTTCTTGATTTTATTTTCCAGATAAGGAGACCATTAGTAAAATTCGTGATCTACGCATGAAAGCGGAGGACTATGAGGTGGTTAAAGTTATTGGGAGGGGAGCATTTGGAGAGGTGCAATTGGTAAGAATGTCTTGCTGTGTTTGTTCTTAAAGAATGTTCCATTTGTATGTTATATGGTGACTTATTTCCTTTAGTGAGTTCAGAATACTACATAATTTCTTATGTTTTGCTCTAAAACAAAGTTTGTGAGAAATACTCTAATAAGCCTAACTTGACTCTCACTGCTCCATCTTTTCCAGGTAAGACATAGAGCCACATGCAAAGTATACGCCATGAAGCTGCTGAGCAAGTTTGAGATGATCAAGAGGTCGGACTCTGCTTTCTTTTGGGAGGAGAGGGACATCATGGCTTTTGCCAACAGCTCATGGGTGGTGCAGGTATGAAGCGACAGAAAAGAAGCATCTCAAGTCAGCTTCTTAAGCTTGTGTGATTTTACGTACAAGATATTTACTCCCTTCTGACTGCGATTTTTTCTCTTTTTATTATTTGCTTTAACTTATTTTTTCTTCTCTTTTCTATTCTGCAGCTCTTTTTTGCATTCCAAGACGACCGCTACCTCTACATGGTGATGGAATACATGCCTGGTGGTGACTTGGTTAACTTGATGAGCAACTATGATGTTCCGGAGAAGTGGGCCCGCTTTTACACAGCCGAGGTAGTGCTGGCTCTGGACGGAATCCACGCCATGGGCTTTATTCACCGGTAAAGACAACTTTTACTTTCTCTCTGTCTTTCTTTTATGTTTACTCTTTACTCTTTAAATTAAGCTGCAGTCAAACATTGATGTTAACTAATTTAAAAAAGGAAGTGATGTTTCCCACCTCTGTGAGACAGTTCTAAGGTTTTGTGCTCTGTTTGGAAACCTTGTATCGTGTGATGTCTTTCATCCTTTAATGGTTCTTGACAATTGTGAAATATGCATTAGGATCTAGAAGGTATGGTGGCAACCTATTCTTTACAGGGGTTTGTAGTAAGCAGGGTAAGGGATAACCCTGAAGTAGTATGTTTTTTTTAGTATTAATGCTAGATACTTACTAGTGTTCTATATTAAGGTGTCATGCGTCATTAGTGCTTGTTTTCAAAACTGAGATTGTTGACAGAATTTGCCACGGTGAAATTTTCCCACTGGTGAAGAGGCGTGTGACAACACCAGTGTTCCCAGTTAAAGAAGTGTTTTTTTCCTTTTTTTTTTTACAAGATAATACATTCACTACCTTTTGAACGCTGTTTAATTTACTGCTAATGCAAACGAAACATTTCATACTGCTGTGGCTTCACATTCTTATTAAAAAGCAGTTAACTGGTGAAACATGAGATGCCTTGTATTATGAAGAAGGCTAGTCACCGGAAATGCAGTGTGTTCAGTACATTTTGCACCTAACGCTACTGTCGTCAAGCATGTGTCTGTAGAGTATAACAGCACTTGTCTTCTCTATTTATTCATTTTTTTGGCAGTGGATCTGTTTGAAGTGTGCAAGGGAACAGTTTTATGCAGATTGTTTAAATAGTGGAATAAGGAACAGCCTCAGTTGGCTGTTAGATGAAGAGCTGCAGACGACAGGTTGCACAGCTCCAACTTCTCAGTGACGGAACTAACTCTTTGTCCCTCATTGCACAAGTAGGCGCTTTTTGTTTTGCGCTTTGACAGCAGTTCATTACTGCTACTATTTTGTGCTGCGATTCTTCTGCTGCCAGGAGCATGTTCAGTTTGTAATTGTAGCGTCCAATGTACGACTATTTAAATCAACAAGTGAAAGGAAAACCACGGTGGGGGCAGTCGGCAAATGAAGTTGTCAGTGTATGCCTGATCACCATATTACACACACTGCCACAGCAAGCCTGTTTAACACCAAATTCAACATAGATTTCTTTCACAAATTGAAAATGTGAACGTAATGCTCTTTCCCAATATTAGGGCATCATATGTCATGCATTTCTACAAAGGGAGTAGTTCTTTATTCACATGTTGCACCACCACGTTTCTACAGTAGCCCAGAATGGACAAAAAAAAGTACTGCTCCAGAGAGGTCCCCTTGCGTTTTTCACATTTTTAACAATCATTGTAGGGGGAGGGCGAGATGAGGGATGTTTAGTTGGTTGCAGTCTGCACTCACACTCCCAGATGCTGCAGAATCCTACACACTTGACCTTATAAATAGTCTAGAGTTGCTTCTGATCTTTTAATTCCATAATCCCCGCTGTCGATCTGTAATATCTCCTAGAGTAGCAGGATAATCAATCTCTATGTACTGGACAGAGCCAATTTATTACGATATAAATTCAATATAAAACAGTCCTAAAATAAGTTCTTTTTTTTCCCCTGTTATGTGATGGCCACTAATATTATTTTACAACCTAGGCTCTATGCACAGCTGAGGTGGTGGAAAATTCACACCATGAAAGCTGTATTAAATAGTTCTTGCTGTGTTCCCCTGGAAGTTGCAGTGAAAGGAAATTTGAAGAAAACATAAATTGCGCTCTCTCAGCTCCCAGCCTCCTTCATACCTCATTACATCGGAGCTATCGCTGCAGAACAGCGCAGCACCTTCAGACACTTGTGATTTGGAGAGCTATTTTTCCGAGTGGTGCCCTCAAGCAGCTTTAACCTTTAACTGTTCACTGATGTGCTTCAGTTTTCTTGTTATATGCTTGAGATGGATGTATTGTTTGTGTTTGACATCACTTTATTTTTGCCTTCTCAGGGACGTGAAGCCTGATAACATGTTGCTAGACAAAGCAGGCCACTTAAAATTGGCAGACTTTGGGACCTGCATGAAAATGAACAAGGTATCACAATACCATTGTTAGCACACTGCATACATTCTGAATACTTTGTGTAAAATTAGCTTATTATTTGGGTCTATGAAAAACATTTTGAGGGATTGATTATTGTGAAAAAGTATTCAAATTCTGATGTTTTTCCTCTTCAGGATGGTATGGTACGATGTGACACAGCAGTGGGAACTCCAGACTACATTTCGCCTGAGGTACTGAAATCCCAAGGAGGCGATGGTTATTACGGCAGAGAGTGTGACTGGTGGTCAGTGGGAGTATTCTTGTACGAAATGCTAGTTGGTAAGTATTTGCTGGATAAGGTCAACTAGTGAATGTCAGTGCTGTTAGCAGTGTTCATACAGCATCTTTAAAGCAGGCCTATTCAGCTACTTTTTTCAGAAAGGCCACATTAAGATTTTCTATGTTTTATTTAGTGTTAAAACATTGCACGTTTTTTCCCCACATGCTTTTAAGAATGCGTTTATACAATAGTTATATCTACAAAAGTGTAGGTAAACATCACAATGCACCTTTTTAATCTTAGAAGTAGGTTGTTTGTTTGACTCTCCTAATTCCTTAAACACCCCGGGTTAAACTTTCTGTGTATTTCTGTGCTCATTAGTGAGACAAAACTCACTAATGGGCAAATTAACCTACTATGCAATTTTCAACATAATCTTGTGTTTTATCTTCACAATCAGACATGTAAACCAAAAATCTTCTTTAATTTTGAACGAAAACATTCAATTATCATATTTGATTGTTGTCACCTGGCATTGAACTCGGCAATAATTTAATTGAACAAATTAATGTGAATTAATAGCTTAAAACATAAACTGTGACAAAACATTAACTGCTGTGGGTTTCAAAAATAGATTTTTGTCTTTCTCTATTCTAAAACACCAAATTGAAATTCTGAACCTTGCCACAGTTTTTTTCTTATTGTGTCATTTCTGTAACTGATGGCTTGAGTCTTTTTTTTGTTTTGTGCACCAGGCGACACTCCTTTCTATGCAGACTCCCTGGTGGGGACCTACAGCAAAATCATGAACCACAAGAATGCCCTGACCTTCCCCGATGACAGTGACATCTCCAATGATGCCAAGAATCTCATCTGTGCTTTCCTGACTGACAGGTTCGATAGTCGCAATCTTGGCACGGGGCTCTTATCATAAGACCCTTTCCTTATTTAGGAACCGATTGCTTTCCGGCTCAGAGGACCCTTGGTGGAAAGAATCCTGATTGAAATATGCTTGTGCCTCTGTGCATTGAGATATTTAAGAACCGCTTCTGCTGGTATTTTGAAAATCATGCACATAATTATGAAGGATCAAAGTTGATAAGCATGTCCTCACTGACCCCCCACAGGGAAGTTCGACTTGGCCGTAACGGTGTAGATGAAATCAAGAGGCATCCTTTCTTCAAGAATGACCAATGGACATGGGAGAACATCAGAGAGAGTAAGAACATTGTCACTGATTACTTTCACGCCTCCCGTTTCATTTGGCAGTCTAGTCACTGTTACTGCAATCATGCAGCCAGCGGTCATGTTTTCCATTTGACCTACTACAGACAGTTGCAGGAAATTCTTGTAGAAGAGCCATTCATTCAGTATCCTTTCCAAGACTAAACGTGATTCCTGCTCTGAGGAATAATTGGCAGCACTGCGTTGTTTGAGGCCAACAGCGGGGGGAAGCAGTCAATCGCAAATGTTAATGCACTGGGATTGACACAGGAGCAGAGAGAGATTAGAAATGTAGAGCTAAATCCAGGAGTTACAGTCAGTTCTTTAGTGGCTTTATATTTAATACTTGACTAGGCTGAAGTCAGCACTCTGGTGTTTGCCACCTCTGTCGTTCCACTGGCTGATTCTGCTAGCTGGCTGGTTTCCTCGTGTTGTAAAGAGATCTGTGATCCATAAAAAAAGTCAATGCAGAGAAAACTTAAACACTTGGTTGCTTTCTCTCTGTTCTATGTGCAAGGTCAAATTATGTTTATGGCTTATAACAAAAAATAAATAAATCTGCAAATAGATGTTTTTGTGATTTGGGTTAATTGACCATTTTCAAGGCCTAATATGGGCATATATACTCCAGATATATTTATACATATAATTTTTGATGAAGAATGAACATTTTGATAGTTGAAAGAAATTGATTTCTGTTTTATCTAGTCTTCTTCTAAACGTGTACGTCCTTTTTGTAAGCGCAATTTAAAAAAAATGTTTTATATTTGACATGTTTCAAGGACTGGGCCATTAACACATAGCACCTCATGAGCCGCGGTGGCCCTGTTTATTGTCCTCAGTCACTGAATCTCACATCTTTTTGTGCTCTGTGCAGCGGCTGCACCAGTTGTGCCTGAACTGAGCAGTGACATTGACACCAGTAACTTTGATGACATCGAGGAGGATCGGGGGGAAGAAGAGACCTTCCCTATACCAAAGGCCTTTGTGGGCAACCAGCTCCCCTTTGTAGGCTTCACTTATTACAGCAATCAGCAGTAAGTGTGCTAGACTTTGCTCCTTACTGGTTCATAATTAATCTGCTCTTCCTGTAACAGTTGTTTAACAATTGTCTTCAAAAATTAAAATGTAGGATTTTGGATCTGTGTGACAATCATTTTTCAGTCAGTCATGCCCTTAAAATGACTCTATCATTATAGAAATCAATTTTATCACAGAATACATTGTTTGAATATCTTATTTTGGATTGTATGTCACAGATAAATTAACTCTTCTGTTTATGTGTAAATGCTCTTGCTATGAATGCTTCTGTAAAGGAATGGTGCTAGTTGTTAGTTTTCACTTTGAGAAGAGGTTTTGATATAACCATGCTGAATCTATACGAATTAAAACATGCAATCTGTTTCCAGCCTTATGCGCAAGTCCAGCGCCTCCACGAAGACCAGTGACAAACGTAGCAGCTCCGCAAAAGAAGACAAGAGTCATGTGAGTAGATGGTAGAATAGAATATCTGTAGAATATCTACCAGTTTTTTTAAGTGAGGTAATGGTTAGATCTATTGAAGGTATAAGATTGTTGCTTGTTTTTTTTCCTGTTCAGCTGGAGAACCTGCAGAAAAGGATCTACCAGCTGGAGGAGCAGCTCCACAGTGAGATGCAGCTGAAAGATGAGCTGGAACAGAAATGCAGGTATGAAAAGGACATGTATTTACGTGTGTAAATGTATATAGCTTTTATATTTATTTCTATATCAATCTTAATATTTGTCTTGTTTTTCGTTCTGTTTTATTTCTGTTTGCCACTCAATCACTTTTTCATTTGCTTTTTGACTCCTGAGCTGCATTAGGAAGTGAATTTCTCTGGTGCAGGATGCATAAGACATTGTATTTATTCATACAAAACAAAACAAAATCTTTCATAGTCAAAGTACTTACATGATGCAAATTCTTGAGTCTCATAAAAAGGCTGCAAAGCAAACATCATTTACAGAGGGATGTTTACTATTTTATTTGGTTAAAAAACTAATTTTAAGCTTCTAGTAAAAGTTTGATGAATCGAAACAGGGCCATGGTTAACTAATTACGGTTTTATTCCAGTGTTTGCTGACCCCTTGTTACATATGCATCATGTTTGTGAAGAGCCATTTTCTATTTATTGTACTATTTAATTTACCATATTTAATTTAATTATTATTTTTTTTCTTTTCTCTTTCTCCTTCCTGTTTCCCTTTCGGTTCTTTCTGTTATTTCCAAACTGTTCCCCATCACTCACACCACACACACAAAACCCTATGCACAGACTGCCCCACAACTTCTCCAATATACGTTGTGCCAGTATGCCAGTTTTTTGTTTTGTTTTGATGTTGACACGGTCTGTACTCAATGTCTGTCTTTCCTTGACGTGCTGAACGTGTCATGTCTCCCAGAGTATGTTGTCATGTTGTGTATCGTCTTGTCTCACTTGTTGCTATCTGCTGAGTAGTCATTTTTCTTAAATTCTGTTCTCCACAGGACATCAAACACCAAGATTGACAAGATCATTAAAGAACTGGATGAAGAGGTCAAATGCTAACACTTTTTTTCTTCATAATGAAATATAATTTCATGATGTTTTCTGCATTGATTGATTTGATAAAGTGTGATGAGTTGAATTAAAACAAGGGGTTAGAATTCAAAGTGGTTTGTTCCTGCCACATCACTGCTGCTCTTGTTCCTCGCCACAGGCAAACCTGAGGAAGAGCGCAGAGGCCGGCGTGTCTCTGCTGGAGAAGGACAAGATCATGCTGCAGCACCGGTTCACAGAGTACCAAAGAAAAGCTGACCAGGAGGCAGAGAAGAGACGCAATCTGGAGAATGAAGGTAAAGATAATTAGATGCTGCTGTTGTATGATTCAGACGCTTTGCAATTCAAGTAAAATTGCAGAATTCAGCGTGGACGCAGTAGTTTTGTTGCACATAAATGCCCTGATACTCTCAGTGTGTTTTGTCTTGGTAAGACATATGCCCAAAATGGGATTAACTGGTATCCTGGTGTGACCTTCTATCCTCACTGCTAACCACAGATCTAGTTAACTGTTAAACCTTGCACCCGTCTGTCTGACTTCCCTCTTGATTTACAACACAAGACAGCACTAATTGGATTGACGAGCAGTGAGCTGTTAGAATTGATGACTTAATATTCCGTGTGTGTAATTTCACCTAATTTTAATTAGGAATGGTATTGGAGTTAAAATGGACGCTAAAATGAATCCTTGTCTAATCACTTACCATTTGGCTTATTTTCTAGTGTCAACTTTAAAGGAGCAACTTGAAGACATGAGGAAGATCAGCCAGAACTCTCAGGCCTCAAATGACAAGATTGTCCAGCTGCAGAATCAGGTATACAGTCCACACACACACACACACACACACACGGTCTGAATGAGGAGGAGGACAATACATTAAACCCAACATCCCATTCTGATCCTCCGATTTGATTGACAGTTGGAAGAGGCCAACGACCTCCTGCGCGCAGAGTCGGACACGGCAGCGAGACTGCGGAAGAGCCACACCGAGATGGCCAAGTCGATGAGCCAGTTGGAGAGCTTGAACCGCGAGCTGCAGGAGAGGAGCCGTTCGGTAGACGGAGAGAAGGCCCAGCTGAATAAGGAGCTTCTGCTTCTTCAGAGCACCCTGGACTCGGAGAGGAGGAACTACAGCCTGGGCTCTGAGGAGATCAGGGAGCTGCAAGGTAACCCACAAAGCTGGAATCCATAACAGCTTGACCGAAATACAGTTTGTAGTGTTTATATATGTTTTAAATTTGGTTTGATCCGAGTGGAAAGGCTTACTTTAGAGGGCAGAATCTTTGCGTGTTTTACCAGCTCGGTGTGGTTCAAAATATCTCTTTAAAACAAATCATCTTACTCTGATTCAGACATTTGAGACAGCTGCAGAAATTCCACCTAATAGACGCCATTCCTCACTCTCCCACTGATGCCAGACATGCCCAAGCACCGTCAACACACCACAGCAGTCAAATGAGTCTCTGATTTATCTGTCAGCCAGTTGTCTTTTAATGGAAACAAGCTTCTAAAAGTCAAGGAATGAGTGGGGAAGTAATGATGGAGAGACATCATCAAAGCATTCTCTGAATGTTAAATAAGTATTAGACATTCGATATTCTGAGCTTTGGGAATGGCTGTAAGAAAAAGTTTTAAGCAGGGAAAAAACTAGCCTCATATCACCAACAATATGATGGTCACTGTCTTAATCTTCTATTCTCAGCGAGGATGTCAGGGCTGCAGGAGGACAACAAAAGCTTGAAGCTCAGCCTCTCCAAAGTGGAGGCAGAACGCAAACAGGCCCAGGAGAGGAGCAATCATCTGGAGAAGGTATACAAGACAAATCCTCATAGTAGTATCATAGTAGTGTGCATATATGCAGTGGATTCACCCTGTTAAGTTTTAGCAATTGCTGGTATTTTCTTTTGTATTTCTAATTAGATGATAGGACAGTGGTGTGTTCAACTGGTTTCATGTTGTTTTCCTCCCCACAGGAAAAGAACAACCTGGAGATCGACCTGAACTACAAACTGAAGACGTTGCAGCAGCGTCTGGAGCAGGAGCAGACTGAGCACAGGGTGACACGGGCTCAGCTCACTGACAAATATGAGTCCATTGAAGAAGCCAAATCAGCTGCCATGACTGGTATGTCAGTCCTATGTCAGAGCATGCCCCCTCCACTTTTTTTTCTCTGCTTTTTGTCCTTTTTTTTAAACTCTAGAATGATACATGAAGTTAATCGCTTAATCTTTACTCCTCTCTCCAGATTTAATTTATTTAACTTCTTTCTGACCCCATCTTCATGTTTCTGCTCTCTTATCTGCGGTCTGATGAGACTCACCTGAAGGGGATGTTTGGGTGGGAGGAATTCAATGAGTGTAAGCCAGTCAGCATGTTGGGACATCGCCTCATTGCATATTAAAGCTGAAACAGTTTTTGCCATATAATAATCATCTGTCTAGGTGATTTCTTTTTTACTTTTCGCCTATTCACGCTGGAATAGACTCAAGCCTCTCCTTGCCAAGGCCTGTCATTGTCCTTTTTCAAAGCCCCTTTTATCTGGATTTTATGCTCCCCATTATTCATTTACATCTTCAAAAACACACTGTTCGCTTGCGGAAAATGTATTTCTATCTTCTTTATTTAACAACAAACGACAGCTGAAAGTGCTTTACAGATACACAGGCAACTACAGAATAAATGAAAGTTATATAGGGCAGAAGCATCCAGAATAAAAAAACATAAAGACAAACTAACAAATTAATTTAATATGAAAGAAAACTCAAAGTGATGGTAAAGAGGTTTGTCTCTTCCTTGGTTTTGAAAGTAGTTGACATCCAGTCTTGTCTCTTCTGGCAATTTGTTCCACATTTCTGCAACATTTAAGCTGACGGCAGCTTCACCAAAGAGCAGAAAATGCTAAATACGCTTGCTGTTTCTGTTCCTCCATATAGTTATTTGACAATATTAGACCAATGGATTGTTCCCTGTGAATTCAGGGGTAAGTAAGAACAAGTAATTGATGATTTCTCTGTCTCTGTCCCCCCCAGCGGTTCAGCAGAAGATGTCTGAGGAGAATGGAGCACGGATGCGAGCGGAGAGCCGGGTAGTGGAGGTTGAGAAGCAGTGCTCCATGTTAGAATTTGATCTCAAGCAGTCGGTGCAGAAGATGGAGCAGCTGATGAAACAAAAAGAAAGGCTAGAAGACGAGGTAACTGTGGCAGTCTTTGTTTTATATCCAGCTACAACCAGTTCTGCTTCCATGTGCATTGTATCTGAGATATCTCACCTGTCTTACTTACCCAGGTCAAGAGTCTGCGGATACAGGGAGAGCAGGAGTCTAGCAAGCGCTCGGTGGCTCAGAGCGACCTGAAGAGCCGCACACAGGAGGTGGACCGTCTTAGGTGTACGGAGAAGCAGCTCAAGCAGGAGATCAACACAGCGCTAGAGAGTAAACGCTCGCTTGAGTTCCAGCTGGCACAGCTGACCAAGTAAGCGGCATTCCTGCACGAGAATTTTTAAAAACTCATTACTTGTTCTTTCCATGAAATGATGCATATGATGCACCGCAGGGTGGGGAATTAGGACCAGCCACTAGCAGATTAAATCTGAAATTGTCTGGCAGGTTTCAGATAGGCAAATATTATTTACAAGTGAGTGGCTGATTATTGAACATTACTCTGTTATTATCAGGTAGATGTATAAATGTTAAATGTTAATTTCCCACTTTGATGCCTATCCTCTTAATATCATCACAGAGGATGATGTATTAATGTAATGTGCAAAAGATAATCAAAGTAAAAATGATAGTTGATAGAAAAAAAACACTTGTATTAGGTAAACAAGGAAAATAGGAACATGCAAGGTTGTTCAGGGGATTATGCTGGTTAATATTGCCGTGAAACTAACTGGCAGTAGCTCCAGCCAGAAACGTTCATTTTCTGTTATTGCTGCACTGGCCTGTAATGCTCTTTGGAAGTCAAGGCGTAAATTACCCTACAATTGCCTGCTATTTCCAAATAAGTGCTATTATTCCAGCTTAGAGGGTGACTGCGCCAAAGCTGTTCAGCAGCAGAGTAAACTCTGATCCTTTGATGTAAACACTGAGTCCAGCTCCATCCACTCTGTTGCTAATCCCCTGGCCAGTGCTGCCGCCAGTACTGCCGGTCACATTTTACTACAGGGGCGCACTTGGAGTCCAGCTGTATTTACCTGCTTAAGAGTGTTGTTGCTGATTTAATGAAGAAATGTTGTGATGTGTTAACAGACAATACAGAGGCAACGAGGGACAGATGAGGGAACTTCAGGACCAGCTTGAGGCCGAACAGTATTTTTCTGTAAGTATAAATCTATTCTCAAGCGCCTCTGCTGTCTTCGTGTGGTGTGAGAGCCACTAGCTAAAGTATTTGTCCGTCCCTCTTCAGACGCTTTACAAAACTCAGGTCAAGGAACTTAAAGAAGAGATTGAGGAAAGGAACCGGCAGGTACAGGATACTCATAAAAAGGTGCAGGAGTTGTGCAGTGAAAGGTAAGAGAATATATTTAATCATCTTATTGCGTTAACTTCCAAAATATTGATTAAAATAGTTTTTTTTTCTGTTTCTGTTGAGTTATATATGGTCTGATGAAGTAAACAGATACAGAGCTGAAGAGAAAAGGTTATGTAACTTGAAATGTGTTTCATCCTGGACAAAGGGACTCTCTGTCGGCCCAGCTGGATCTGACAGTGACGAAGGCCGAGTCAGAGCAGCTTGCCCGGGCACTTCAGGAGGAGCAGTACTTTGAGCTCAGCCAGGAGAACAAGAAGACGGTGACTAGACATAAGCAGGAGATTGGGGAGAAGGAGGCTACTATTGCACGGGTGAGCAAACCTATATTGCCCCCCCCCATTCACAATTTATACTATCTTATACTTTTAGTGAGAGTGGACTTTATGTATCTGAATTTTGAGCGTAAAAAGTGATCATATTGAAATTTCTCTGCAGCTTGAGGAATCTAACAAAACGCTGACCAAAGATGTGGAGAACCTCAGCAAAGAAAAGGCGGAGCTGAATGAGAAGCTGAATGCTCAGGAAGAAGGTACTGCCCCTTCCGTCTCTTTGTTATTTAATAAACTTACGTTGTTGTACAAGCAGTCTCTTTGTCTTGACAGAGTATGCAGCTCAGAAGGAAGAGATTACAAATGCAATCAAGGCCAACTACGAGAAGGTCCTCAACACAGAGCGCACGCTGAAGACTCAGGTAAAGATCCATCTTTTTTATTTTAGAAGATATTTGCAGGTTGTGTTCTTTTTCCTACGTAAAACCTACCTCCTCACAGGACTCTACTTACATTTATACTTACCTGAATGCTTGTCCAAAAATCTTTAAAAGGTTGTTAAGCAAATAGAGAATGGCAGCTAATTCTTTCCAACTATTTACCCGCTTCAATATATCAGGCGGTGAACAAGCTGGCAGAGATCATGAACCGCAAGGACATGAAGCTTGACCAGAAGAAGAAGGGCAGCACCGCCGACCTGCGGAAGAAGGAGAAGGAGAACCGCAAGCTTCAGCTTGAACTTAACCAGGAGAAGGAGAAGTTTAACCACATGGCCATCAAGTACCAGAAGGAGTTGAGCGAGATGCAGGCGGTGAGTGAAAGAAGTCTCAGGATACTAGAGCTCAGTAAAGTAAAACAAAAAAACCCTCCCCCCCAACATTTTCAACCACGTTTTTAAACCACATCTCTGGGCTTTTCTGCCAACAGCAACTGGCAGAGGAATGCACGTATCGCAATGAGCTGCAAATGCAGCTGGACAGCAAGGAGAGCGACATCGAGCAGCTCCGGGAGAAACTGAACGACCTGCAACAGCGCATGGATAACTCAAGTGTCACCAGTTTGCAGACAGATGAAACAGACAGCAACCTCGCAGGTAGGGTCACCACTGGGCCTAACCGGACACGACTGCTCTCGATGCTTTACCTTGCAGAGGAGACACGATCCCCAATGTGGGATTCTTCTTTGACCATTAAGTCTGTAAAAAATGTCTTGCCGTCTTTTTCCAAAACAAACAGTGATGATGCTTTTATGGGTCTTAAAGTTATTATTTGTTTACTGTTTTCCCGATATGTTTCATCTGTGTGATCATTAGACAGAAAGCAACAGAGGTCTTCTTGTTTTTAATATCCAATTACAACACAGATGTTGAAGTTGGAAAGATGTGCCTGGTTGATAATGTGCATCCACTATTCACTTATTGAATACCAAACTTAACCGTACTCCTTGTGTTTGCTTGTTGCAGCTTGCTTTAGCATATTTCAGTAATTCATTTTACAGTTTTCATAATTTCATTTGACTTTCCTAGGTTTGGTTAAAATAGTGGCCATTTGGATGAGATTTAAAACAAAAAGTCCTTTTATATGTAACAAAAACAGCCTTACAGGAGTTTAAATGATTGTTTTGTATTTCGTCAGCTTTATACTCTTTTGCCCTTTTAATCCATTTGTTTCTCAGTTTTGATTTTTTTTGTGTGACGTGTTCAATCTATGCTCTTAGGACAGTTGGTATTGATTCAGTTTGTATATTGAAGACATGAAAAGCAGGTGTTTGTTACACAGACTGTTCAAGGTGTCTGTGATATTAGATGTAGTACATCACGGGGAGGAAAGTTCAAAGTCACCGTATCATATTTAGCTCGGTTTGATTAACAGTTGTTCAAAATTCATGCAGGTGAACTCGTCTTATTTATAAATATGGTCTGTTTCCATACGTGCTGGTGTCTGTGGTTAAATCATTCTCTCTTTATCCCCCTCATGTCCAGCCGGTTCTCCTTGCTCTTCTTATCTTTGTAACTTCTGTATCTTTCCGTCTGTGAGTAACTGAGTGGACGAGCGTCTATTGCCTGGCCTGTGCAGCAGCTGTTGTGTGTTTTTCTTGTATTTTCGCTTCCAATTTGTTAAGTATTCTTTTCCCAGAGGTGAGAAAACCACCTCTTTTTTGGGGGGAACACTTTTGAAAGACGTCTGGTGGAGTGGAAAGAAAAAAATATCTTTCCAAACTGTCAAAACAATCTGACCAGCGAGAGATTAACTTTCAAATCGATCGGGACGTTAAGCAAAGATGCTGGTAGTGAATTTGCTTAATGTCACGAGGACCAGCCCTAACGGTAACGTAACCGCATCAGACCAAAGGTTACCATACTAGGCTACACCCTGTGTGAGGTTTGCCGCCTCACTCTCAGCACCTTTCAAAACGTGTCTTGAAACTGAAAGAGCTGTTTTCATTTACATTCACAGCACTGTGTGCTTCCAACACTTTAACACTCTTATTGGTTGTTTTTTAATTTGTCGGCATGTTCACCCGGAAGTACTGCTCGTTTAGACACGAAGACCTCCCTCACAGTGTCACACTTAGTAGACAAGTCCCGCTTAGTTCACTGGTCCCGTTTAACTTGTGTTGTTTGTTACAGCTGCATGTTCTTAAAGATATCATTTAAAAACCAAATGATGTGTGTAACCTGCAATGCACATGGTTGTTTCTGTAAAAGGAGTGAGTGACGAAGCTTATTGACAGAAATTAAATAAATAAATACTAATTCCTGCTGCAAAACTAAAAAATGTTTTAACATGATTTGGAATGATAATATCGTACATGCTCTGTTAACATGCTGTAAGAAGGACTTATGTATGTAATATTTTCCTCCTGCATGGAGTGTGGAGTAGCAGCATGGAAGAGCCAAACCCATCTGTTATCACGTTACTCCAGTGCAGTTAACGCTGGCAGAACTCCTTAAAGGGCTTCACCTGGTGTTTGGAAACAATTATGATCTTTGTCACTTAACTTTTAATTTTTTTTCCCCCCCAGTTGAGTTTGGATTTAAACACTGCATGGCCTTTTTTCTGCAGTGCATTTATTTTCTGTATAGATCTGTAATTTCTTCTTCTGTTTTGCGCCTGGGCTGCTTTTCAGAATCCAGACTGGAGGGTTGGCTGTCCATTCCTAACCGTGCTAATATCAAGCGATATGGATGGAAGAAGCAGGTACGTTGTGCTTCTTTGGAGTTTCAGTTGTGCTTCCGCATTGTTTAGAAGTGTGTTATGGTTTGTTGAGAATGCTGTCAGCCCCTTGGGGGCAATATCCGCCTTCCTCTCATTGTCCTTCCAATATCTTTTCAGTATGTGGTGGTGAGCAGTAAGAAGATTCTGTTCTACAATGACGAGCAGGATAAGGAACAGTCCAACCCCTCGATGGTACTAGATATCGAGTAAGTGTTCGCTCCTGTCTCTCCTCAGAGGCCATGTTGTAAATGTAATTAAAATGTGACTGCTCATTTTTGTGCCTTTTTTTTTCTCGTAGCAAATTGTTTCACGTGAGACCAGTCACACAAGGAGACGTGTACCGAGCTGAGACGGAAGAGATTCCAAGGATATTCCAGGTTTGAGGCTTCTTCCTGTCCTGGGGATTTCTCTTGATTTTTCTCATATTTGCTATCAGCCCGGATGTCAAAATGTCAAGTCAGATTCTGTGAAGCACTGCCCAGCCTCTGAAATGCTTATTTCAGTGCAGATTTGTTTTGACGTGGCTCCTCTCTCCGTCCGTATTCAGATTCTGTATGCCAACGAGGGGGAGTGCAGAAAGGAGGCGGACATGGAGACGGTCCCTCAGGGCGACAAGACCAACTGTCTCCCACACAAAGGCCACGAGTTCATCCCCACGCTATATCACTTCCCTTCCAACTGCGAGGCCTGCTCCAAGCCTCTGTGGCACGTCTTCAAGCCACCTCCAGCCCTGGAGTGTCGCCGCTGCCACGTCAAGTGCCACAAGGACCACCTCGACAAAAAGGAGGACGTTATTGCTCCTTGCAAAGGTAAAGTGCACCGTCTGTGGTCAAAGTTGTTTTGATGAACGAATATATTTAATTTTTTGAGCTTTTTTCAGTATGTCAAGAAGATGGTGTCATTAACTGAGAAAGGCGATGCTAAATGAGTAGCTTTTGAAACTTAAAGGTGCCCTGTGCAGTTTTCTTCCGAACAACCTTTTTTGGTTTTACGGCACACTTTGTTGAACACTTTTACTTCAACAGTTGCAAGCCGGTATTTTAAAGCCTGCATTGTTTACATCCATGTTGACTAGCTAGCCGTCTTCTTCTATGCCTGTCTGTGCTTCATATCTTGGTGTGTCACTGCTACCAGTGGAATAGCTTGAAACTTTAGCAGGAACAGGTTGTTTTTTTTGCGCATCTGTGTGCAGAACAGTGAAAAACAGCTCCATAGCACCACTAGAAGTAAAAAAAAA
>CAEMYA010000024.1:13285557-13303057 GCA_903131615.1 Diplodus sargus
AAAAAAAAAAAAAAGTTGCAATCAGACGTGGTTGAAATTAGTTAAAACTAAATTACACAGATGCTGTTCTTACCTGATTTTTCAGACAGGGGGAAGAGACGTGCCAGGAAAAGCTGGATTCTTCCACAGAAGACAGTATTCTGAGATTTGGACAGTCTCCTTAAAAGGTCTATACAGATTAGGAGGAGTGTTACAAACAGCTTTACCCTTTAAAATGTAGAAAGTCATATTCATTACCAAGAATCAAATAATATCCTTACCATTACACATCCTCAGCAGGTAGTTCTTCCCGGCAGTGTAAAAAGAGTTCTTGGAAAAAGGAAGAGGAAACGGACATGTTGATAAAATGATGTATATTAGGCTGGAGAACTACTTATCTACTGAGTTTGCGCTTAGGCTGCAGCGGCTTTACCGATTTCCAAGTGGAAACATTCTCCTCGACGAAAGAGAATATTTTGTCACATTGGTCGAGAGGGAGGCAGTCCAGAACATCTCCCAGCAGAACAAAGGGAGTCGTAGCAGAGCAGATACCTAGAGGAAGAGATTGAAACAGCTTGGTTATATCTGTTATCAACAGGTGGACAGCTCTAAGTACAGGTGTGAACGCAACAAAGACACATTTGAGATCCGATCACTCATACCACAAGTGACAACATTCTTTTATTGTACTTTTTTTTTTTTTTGCCTTTTCATGGCCTTTTATTTTTGATAGAGCAGTTGAAGAGTGACAGGACCTGGGATGAGAGATTAAAGGGTTATGACATGCTGCAAAGGTTAACATTTGAACCCTCGGGCCGCTGCAGACTCTGAACATGAGCTCCAACTGATCTCCCGGGGGAATTACCTCAACTGACATTGTCCGAGAAACAAGAAGGAGAAGCTTCAACAACAGACAGCATTCATAACAAGCCAACTCATTTTCATGTGATGTGAATTATGTTATGCAAATTATGTGTTAAGACCATCATTCTGATTATTCAGATCACCGTTATATCTTAGCTTAAGGCCATATCAACTAAATCAACTAAACCATTTTTTTTAAATAGTTCTTCAGAAAACAAGTCGAAAGCTGTTAAGGCATCAGTGTGATTTTTATTTCACCCTTCAACTCCAAGGGACCTACTTTCATTATAGATTGTTTAATACTGATTTGGCATGTTGTTTTTCTATGTCATTTCTGTCATACATTTGACAGTTATCTACAAACTATAGGATTTTAAATGGTGGAACACAAACTACGCCACCTTCCTTGAATACATGACTGTGGAGACAAGAAGTTCTGTGCTACTCGGATGATAAATAATTAACTAACAAATAATGCCTAGTTGATTAATCAAGGGGCAGTAACTGTTAAAATAACCTATTGTTTTATTATAAAACTTGAAATAAATATAAGTCTTGAACAGAAATATAAACATTTCAATAGAATAACCCATCAATAACATAATGCCATACAACGTAAAACCCTAATACGTGGTATTAGTGAGTGTCACGTCGTCAATATGAATGATATGAAAGAAAACAAAAAACTATTTTATTCACTGTTGTCTTCCCCATAGAGTTAAATACCTTCTGTAACTGCATCAATACTCAGGTAGATGAGAGACAGGTAGTCATCACAGCTCGTCTTCTGCTCAACCTGCAGACAACACACACCAATGTCAGGCTTTCGTATACAAGCAGGCTAGTTAAATGATGTTTGTTGTGTAGATGGCCGCTAATTTAACTTACAATCTGATCACCGAGGACACCTCTGAGCGCCTGGTCCAGTGTGGTCTTCTTTTCGGTCTCACTGTAACAAGGCAGACAGAGAGGTGGAACGACTTACCAACGTAATTAATGTGTCTCCATAACTTGTACAGAAGCTCAATTAATATTACTCACTTCCCGGGGATCTGGTTGAAAGCATTCAGCAAATGCTTGCCAGTTTTACCAGCTAGGGCATGTCTGGCAGACGTCTGTGGGTGTGTGAGAGGGAAGGAGAGAACATTTTCAATTGGAAATTCATCACCAGGCTAGCGTTTTTGTTAGGTTAGCTTGGCTAGCAATTGCTACGAGAACACCAACAGAACAAGAACAAGCAGTAACTTTAATCAGTAAGCCCGACATCTAGCTATGGTTTTAATGGCGGCATACAGTGTACAATAACACGTCTTTTGATAAACAAAGACGACTTCGCGATTCCTCACCGTGAATTTGTCTTTAGCGTCGATAAAATTAAACAAGGACGGCGACATCTTTACGCCTTAGCAACCGGAAGTGCCCGCCGAACTTCTTCCGGTTTGTCCCACCGTGTGGAAAGGGTGCGTTCAGGAGCTCTCCGATCCGAAAAATCCTGTTTATTTGGCTAATATCGTAAAATTAGTAACACTATTTACTATTGTCTTTGTTGTCTACAGCCAGCTTTTGTGGAGATAATTGCTACCTGTATAATATGTATTTTGTGAACGTATTCTTAATTTATTTTCTTCTTCTTCTTCTTCTTCTTCTTCTTCTTCTTCTGTCTGTCTGTCTGTCTGTCTGTCTGTATGTATGTATGTGTGGTTTTTATTTGATAATAATAATACATTTATTTTATTTAGCGCTTTTTAGGTACACATACTTATTCATTTAATATTTCTAGACAAATGCTTGATTTGCTCAGTAATGACATTATATGAAATTATTACAAATAATTTTTTCTGTCTTTCTTTTTTCTCTCTTGTTTTTTGGCAGTTATGTGACTCAAGTCATTTTGTCCGAGTCTCAAGCAGATGCCAAGACATTGTTTTCTCGGGGCAAATTAATCCAAGTCAAATCCTGTCAAGTCTTTAGTTAAAGGCACAATATGTAAGAACAATTTGCAGACATTTCCAACTGAATGTGAAGAAATAACAAATTGGACTTTATGTTGAACACGTCTATGTGTTATGTTGCAGAGATATCTATTGAAGTTAGCATGCTAACCAGCCAGTTGGTGATAGTTCGGTAGTAAACAAAACCAACACTACCAGTCTGGGCAGAGTCATCAATATGCAACTTGGTGCACGGTTAACTGAGTAGCTAGCTATCGCCAACAACAGTCAGCAGCAAGTAGTTGCTGGCCCTTTTTTGTTTGGAGTATGAATTGTATGAAGCTGGCCAGTTCTTACATATCGCACCTTTAAGGCAAGTCAGGTCACTTCCGACCTAAGATGCTGCAGCCTTACTTGCAGGTTCCTGTCTTTATAAAGAGAACAGACATATGATAAATACCAGAAGTATAATAATGATATCATCAGTATTTATCTCCTAGTCAAACCATATGAAATGACATAGAATTTGTATTTTAATTATTGATATTAATTGAAAGAAACTTATGAAACTGAAAAAAAATAACTTTATAAATGCAGATAAATTTCCTAATATCTTCTCAATGAAAAAAAAATTCTCTCCTCATCACTTTTAAACTACCAGCCAGACCAAAAAATATAGACGAGAGATGAACAAATTAAATAACACACTTCAAAAAAACAATCAAAAAAGATATGCGAGACTAGTGTGTCGCTGTCTGAGTGTGCAGGCGAGGTGTTACCCTGAGCGGGAGAGACGGCTACGTCACATCACTCAAACGTGTTTATGAATGATGTTTATGATGTACGGGGTTCTGTTTGTTTGAAGAAGCTTTTGGAAAAGTTAAGAGTCATTCTCATATTGGGGTGAAACAATATTAATCCAACTTCATTTTGTTTGCAGTTGGTGTAACTGCATTGTGACCTTTAGACCAGAGGGTGGCAGTGTTGCACGCCATTTCACGTCCTCTACATTCAAAGCTGTCAGATCATTCACAGCTTTGTTTGCACACATCAAAAACTAAGTAGCGGCTGTGTGTGTGTGTGTGTGTGTGTGTGTGTGTGTGTCTGTCTGTCTGTCTGTCTGTCTGTCTGTCTGCCATGTACTCATTGCAGAATAAACATGACTGTGATGATATTCCCTCTGGCGTCGTACATCACATGGACATGCAGATACTGAACACCGCAGAGGTCACAGCAGTCATATTTGTGTGTGCATGCTGGGATGTGTTATGGGACTACCATTTAAATTACAATCACTGAGCTGCAGGGGGCCTGATTTCTTTGATAGGATTGAGCTTTTCAACAATGTCACGCAGCACATTAGAACCAGCTGTGCGTTCAACTGCAACATCAGTCATTAAAGGCCCAACCCATCCATAAACTTGCCCTTCTATTCATGTGCAGAGTTGACTTAATTATCATTTTATAAAAATTAAAAGGGTTAGGGTTCAGAATCAGAATCAGAATCAGACTTCATTCAACACATATTTACAAGCAAGGAAGTTGTATAGACAAATATTTAAAACAAGTTCAACAAAAAGTGAAAATTCAGTCAGTCTGCTCTCTCTTGTGTCGATGGAAAGTCAGGTGAAGTTCTGTAGGTCACAAAACAAAACACTGCTGCAACATCCTCCCAAACTACTGAAGTTGATGGGAACTTGTTTTAAATTATACAAAGAACGAACAATAAATGATCCACATCTCCAGAGGCCCACTGATCCCAAATTGATTTGAAAAGACATTATTCACACCCTTGACGTGCGAGCTCTTGCACACACTTCAGAAGGGGTGCGCACTAATGTGTTAGCTTAGCAGGTACAGTGAAGATTATGGCTTAAAAGAGAGTGTAAATAATGTCTTCTCAAATCAATTTGGGAATCAGGGTTTTAAGGGACATGGATTACACAGCACAAGCTGTATGGAGTCATTTTATATATTTATGTATTTATTTATGTATTTATATGATTGAATACAGGTCCCCATCTACTTCAGTTGTTTGGGAGGAATGCCGCAACGCTGTTTTGCTGTGAAGCTCCAGAAACGATTTGTGGACCGAGAAAGTTCACCCGACTGCATGTCAACCAGCGTGTGTGAGTAGATAATAACTGAAATTTAATTGTGGGGTGAATTTCTCCTTTAATAACCTGGCTTTGGTAGTTGCCAGTCGTTTATTTATCTATTCGTTATTATTGTTTATTTTAACAGGGACAGCGCACAATTAGCTAGCAGCTAATTTTTGCGTCTGCTGTCTCTATTAGTTGTCAGCCTGTGCTTTAAACCATCTGTACATCTATTTAAGAGGGATAGCTTATTTTGAATTTTAGTAGTGGTGACACTTTGGTCTATACACTGTCTGAATCACGCACTCTACTTTCGACTTTCCCAGAATCAATGTGAGCGCTTTGGCCTGTTTTGATCTGTGTTTACGGAGCAGTTTCGAGGGTCAAGACCTCTGAAGTAGTTTCTAGTAGTGGGATCATTCACCCTCTGCGCCCTCTGACACGTGTTTACAGCCCTGCTGTTACACTGACTATTAACTGAACTTGACGGTGTTGTGCTGATGTTGGGACAAAAACACCAAAAGCTGTGAAACTGTGGGGCAGTAGTGTCAGGCTGAAAGAGCTGAGGGATCATTTTCAAGACATCTGTGGGACAGCGGCGGTCACGAAAAGGGGAACTGAGAACTGTTTTACTCTGCAGTTTTGATTGACACCTTGTTACCCTTGTGCACAGCTCAGTTCGCCAAATATCTATGGCTGTGGCCCACGACCCCCTCCTTTTTTGACACAACGTTTATTGAACCGTTGCCAAAAACTGATGAGAAGCAGAAAGGGAGTGAGCCCGGCGAGTGACTCTTGGGTTGCAGATAAGGGCCCGGCGTCAGTCAGTGTATGGAGATCGGGGGGAGAGGGGTGATGGGAGGGGTTGAGTCTTCAAGTTGGAAATGTTACTCTACATGTGCATACTAAGGAAGCCGTGTATGTGCCTCTGAGTGCAGGTGTTACTGTATATATTATCACCCTCGCGTTCCTTCTGAGGATGTAAATCTTTATGAACAGGTTACAGATATATCGGTTTGTTTAAAAGAGGCTCAGTAATGTCCTAAAATAGCTCTCAGCAGACGTTACTTTAAAGGGGCACTATGTAGTTTTGGAGAATAAGGGTCCCGCTGAATATGAACAAAGTAAAACAGCATGAAACTGTGTTGTTCTTTAAGTTTGTCTGTTCAGTTTATTCAGTCATGAAGACGAAGATCTTCTGATTATAATGTCTCCCCCCAAACTACACAGTGCACCAATACAATCCTCAAACTAAAGTGCCTCTGCTGTAAAAAAACAACAACAACATTTTTGATTCCTGTTTCTGCTGAATTCTTGCTTCAGTGCAATGCATTTCTGCCTTTAACAGACAAATACAATCCCGTTGAATAAACATCAACTTCTTCCTTCAGTGAGCTAAAACTTAGCCTTTATAAAGCAAGGAACATTTATGTTACTGTAATTCTATTCAAAGACCGCTCAGTGTGTAAATAAATAGCTCAGAGTTAATTAAAGGCTTATTTATTGATCTAATTTCCACCAACAACTTGGAGGCAGCTAACAACTCTTTTCATTACTGAGTCACTGTGCAAAGATGAAATGTGGAAAAACACTTATAAATAAAAAATTCTCATCACAGTTTTTAAGAGCCCAAAGATTCTTCAGTGCATTGATGATTTTGGTCCGATCAACCTATTTGTTTACAATGAAAAAATATACAGGATATTAGAAACGTTACAGTCTAATTAATCACTATTGACTTGTGAGGTGAAAATAAATGACAAAGGTTTTTCGATCACAAAAACTGTTGAAAATGTGTGTTTTTATTTCTTGGGGTGAATATTACTCTGTTAACACCAGCTTCAATCAGTTTAAGCCCTCGTTCCCAATTGTTTATTTATTTTTTTTCTAGATACAGATAATGAGAGGAGCTCTGAACACTCTCCCATGCCAGCTCAGGGAATAATCAAGCTCAACACGGGAGCCAAATCCATTTGATGAAGGACGGTCTCAGACAGAAATGACTGAGGCGCAACAAAAAGGGCATTGTCCATGTTGTTGAGGACAAACTTCAAAACAAGAGGCTAAACACAATGCCCTGACCTCCGAGGTTAAGCACACAAAGGAAGGAGGTTTTAGATTGGCCACCGTCACATGACCGGCCTCTCAAACTCCGCCATAAAAAAAAGAAGAAGAAAAAAAAAAAAATCATGTGAAGAAGCGCCGGGTCGTATAAGTGAGATAAACCCATCAGCACGACGATCCTTCATGGATAAATCTAAACACACGGCGCACCTTAGTGGGTTTATGAGGCACCGAGCTGACAGAGTTGTGGTAACATACACCAGAGCACAGCAATATTCCTCCTCGAAGGGAGGAAGGACATAAAGAATGATCTACATACTGATGTAGATAAATATTTGTATTCTAAATATTCCAGCTGTTGCAACTGAACACAATGAAACACGTTGATTTATTTAGGCTGTGCAGATCCTTTAACCCTCCTGCATGTCCATCTGTTGCATTTATGCTCAATGGGGCATCAAAGTTTGTGTTATATATCAGTGATTTTCCAACACCTGCCTGCCTGTGTTGCAGTAAACGGATCCGGGGCATGACAATAAAACAATATGTACACCTTTATTCCCACACGGGACATCGTAAAAATTATTTGGGACACGGACGTTTCGTTAATGATCGTCTCACACTGAGCAGGATAATGGGAATGCTCAGCAAGGGGATGTGCATCCAACCACGGCGGTCATCCTGCCCCATGATTGGTGCTTAAGCTAACAATAACTTGCATTACACGACCTTGGCTGGATTTGCGCCTCAGACCGCAGGGTTTCCACTGAGAAAAATGTTGGGCTGTGGAGTTTAAAGTCACCCAGTGGTTATTCAATGATTAGCCCAGGGTGTGGGGGGATCATCAAATACCAATGAGCCATAAAACGGGATGTGAGAGGGGCCGCGTGCGTAGACGGAGAACAGACATTCTTGTGTCACGGCCAAACAGGAAAAAACCTCCACGATGGTCACGTCTTGTCTAATCATGCCGTTTCTTATGAAGAATTTAAAAGTACTTTTATGTGCAATTACCTGATCCACATCCTCGTGTTGTTTCAGAACAGAGGTTTTTTTTTGGGACTGACGCCAAGCGCCCTGAATAGAATGTTACAGTATGCGATACATTATAAAGAAAGGAGCGTCAAGGTCGAGCAGATCTAAATATACATTGTGCTAATCTGGTAGCTGCTCAGTGTAAATGAAGGATATGTTGACCTGTGTTTGAACTTTGCAAATCAGAAAAAGGAAATAGTTTGAGATGGAAACACTGAAAGTGGATAAAGAATCATCTTTATTTATTACACACACGATAAAAGCAACTACAAAAACACACCGCAAAAATAAAAAAATATATAAATCAGCCATATTCAAAGCTTATCTTCAATTCATATGTTGCATGATTTTTCAGTGCTTTGGCCACTGACTTGGCCCCTGACTTGGCCCCGGGCTGCTGTTGCCTTCTCTAAGTGTGTCAAATCCAACGTCTTCATCTTCTGAACCATGAAGCAGGACATTCCTGCGTGTCCTGAAGTTCTGTGCTCGTGGACACAGAAGGAAATCGTAGATAAGAGCCGCCGCTATGCCGCCGCACATGGGCCCCAGCCAGTACACCTGGGATAAAAGCGAGAGAGATCATTTGTCGACAAAATGAAAATGGACACAAATTTGGTGTTAACGCAATGGCTTCAAACTTTTTGCCGACATTACCCAGTGGTTTGCCATTTCGCTACGTATCAGGGCGGGTCCGAAAGAGCGAGCAGGGTTAATCCCACATCCAGTGAAACTGATCTGTGGATGACAAAAAGTCAGTTATTCAGCAAGTTAAAATCAATGAAATGATATCAGTAGTTTGAGTGCAGTATGCATGTTGCAGTTAATCCTTTCATGCTTGGTGTTGTGAAGCCATTTTTTAACCATTTAGGATGGAGTACCATGTCTGAGTCACCAGGTGGCAGACCCCCACCCGATTCACCCCCTCACAGTTGTGAGATACCATATAATGAATTTAAAAGACCATCTAGAAAAAAATGTGAATATTATGTTCAGAAAGCCAGGCAGGTAAGTAAATATATATATATTATTATATATTATAAACCTTGAAATTAAAATAAATGGCAGTTATTTTTTCTGTGACTGAAAACATATCTGTCCACTGCAGTAGACATTATGCACCAACAGGTATAGTCTTCCTCTTGAGAACTGCCTTTTGTGTCATTTCAAATAATGATATAGTGTACCCTTGAATAGTTTAATTAACAGCATTATTTCATCTATTTTTTTTTCTTAAGATTTTCTTCAGGCATAGACACCTTTATTTGACAGTAGATAGCGAGGGAGAGAGAGGGGGGCGTGACATGCAGCAAAGGTCCTCCAGCCCGGATGCAAACTGGGGTCCGCTGCGTATGTGGCATGTGCTCTTAACCACTCCACTACCCATTATTAGACAGTCTTGACATCTTAATATAGATCTAGTATACAGAATATAGGGTTATGGTTTGTGGATGGATGTCACAAAAAAATAGCTCTACAAGTACTATAAAAACCTCTGAATTTTTTTTAAAACCATTTTTCTGAGAATTAAAAGGTTGATAGAAAAAAGGGTATTGTGGTGATGTTTCACTTGAAAGAGTAAAACCGAGCATTCAAAAAATATTACAATGTGATTTACTCATTATTGCATAAAAGGTTTAATGTCATTCCTGCACTCAGAAGTTCCCCTTACAACATTTTATATGATCAAAATTAATTAATATCTCAAATTATTTTAACAGCGTTACCTGAATATCACAATTTTTTTCTTTTTAGTTAAAGTTGTTTATGTTGAAAAACTGTGACCACTGTTCCTGTTTGTGATGCAGTTTTCACATTTTGACGTGCGATTTTAAATAGTCTAACTCACTCAATGTGTTAATCTTGGCACCAGGCACATCCGACCCACTTGATCCTCGGAAAGCTGCGTGATGTTGCCAGGAAAATGCACTCACAGAAATTTGACTCGTGCTGCTGATTTATATTGATGTTAACATGCCGCTGTAGCCATTTTTTTTTTCAAAATTGTGATTTGCTGCAGGAACTTTGTGAACTACTGGCAATTCAGCCACACACCCTGCAAAATTATGTAACAACAGTACAGTCTTGAATCATGACAATTCCTGTGCAACACAGAGAAACTATATTGTCCAAAAAAGAACAGTGGTCTCAAGTAAACCCCTATCAACACCAAGTGAGTGAGTGACTTAACAGGAAATCTGCCCCACACCACTGCAAATGGCCTCAAAAAGCATCAACACCTGTCAGTCCTCAGAGAAATTGAACACAAATTGTCAGCAAATTGCTGTGACTGCACAGCTTTTTTTCTCCCACCTTCCAGCATTTAAATCAAACCTTGTCCACCCGTACAGTACTTGGCTGAAGAGCCACCTTTATAACACACATTTGTGCCCTGACAGGATTTCACTCTGCTCTGCTCATCTTGTCCAAACTGCTTTAAAAATGTGTCAGGATTGGGATTCACTTACAGCTGCAAAGTGCCCGAGCCCCACTGACAGCCCGATAGCCAGCGGTGCCGAACCTTTGACATCACTCCGTCGCTTGTCGGTCACTGCGATCACACACAGGACCAGCTGAAGGGTTGCAAGGAACTCGATGACGAAGCCTTGTGCTTTGGTCACTCTGCGGTTAAGCTGTGAAAGACAATGAAAAAAACAAAAAAAAAAATGCAAAAAGTTAGAACCAGTGCAGCGGTTTATATGACACAACACATTTGTCGAAATCACAATAAAGTAAAAAACAAACAAACAAAACAAAACAGGCATTATGGATGACCTCTTGCCTTGTTAACACCGAGGGAACCGATTGGTGCATATCCATTCACGATAGCACTCGCTGCAACTGCCCCGAGCATCTGAGCCAAGATGTAGCAGACGCACCTGAGTGCGCTGACCTGGCCGCTCACCAGGAGCCCCAGTGTGACTGCAGGATTAAAGTGTGCCCCGCTGACGTGCCCCAAACTCTGAACCAGTGTGGCGATGGCCAGCGCGAAGGCCAGCGAGACCTTCAGCTCCTGAGCGACGCCGTCCTTGCCGCTCCCGATGATGGCGGTTAAACCCGCGAATATGAACAGCAACATGCCGACAAACTCCGCAGCCACTGCCCGCCAAAACGCCCAGCTTTTTACTTCTGTCATCTCTGCGTCGAACGTGTTCGGTGCGTCAAACCGACATGTATGAGCTTCTGTATTTATAGCGGGGAGGTTTGTGTGAAGAGGGGAGGGGAAGAAGAGGTGAAACAGGAAAAAAGATGACTTCAGGGTGCACATTTGAGCATTAGAGAGGAGCTGCTTATGGCTGAAAAAATATTTTATTGGCTACAAATAAAGCACTACACAGTAGTGATTTCCACCAGGCTGCCTCCTTGACCATCTATCTTTGACATCCTTGAGGAGAGGCTCGCGTATGTCATTTTCCGTTGTCGAGCCACAGCAGAACAGGACCTGTGCTTGTTCACTCATGGGCTCATCTCTGGGCACCAGCAGAGAATAATACCGGAGAGCTGCCACCACACCGCCGCTCATCGGTCCTGCCCAGTACACCTGAAAAACAAAAGAACAGGACATCCGTTTGAATAGGAGTGACTCATGAGCGCAACACTGGTGTGTCTGATTTTCAGCTCTGCAATACATACCCAATGATCATCAAAACACTTCTGTATAATTGCAGGACCAAAGGATCGAGCTGGGTTGATACCACTTCCTGTGTAGTTAATCTCTAAACCATATCAGAGGAAACCACCACTTGCCTCTCTGGCCGTACAACAGCAGATTACACGCAAGCCGGATTTACAGCCAGTTCGTCCTACGCCAATCCATTGTATCAGACGGAGAAACCGTCTAACAAATTAATGAGGGGAAGTGTTTTGATATACTCACTCCCGCGAGGTGTCCCAGCCCCACAGACAAAAAATCCGATTGCCGGAGGTCCAAATCCGCCCACGTCACACCTTTTGTCGGTGACTTCCAGCAGCACACGACGAGCTGGAGGATGAGCGGGAGGTCTACGCCAAAACCTTGATTTGGGGTAATTCCATTCAGCTGCAATCGAGGAGAAAACACTTCAATTTGCGCCCTGCCTCTGTGGATATACAACTAAAGGGTAATTCCACCAATTTTCCACATTAAAGTAGTGTAAAGCCTTTTGCGGCTACATGTAATCTGATAAATTGCGTCCAGTGATGTCACTCAGGAGCTAAGTTACACTGTGGGTAACGCAGGTGCCAGGTTTATTTATTTATTTATTTTTTTAAAGCAGCCCAGTGGCTACACCAGTGGGTCCAGCATTGCACTCTTATAAACACTGTTTTATGATTTGTTTGAAAAGATTGCCCATAATGAGTCAAATATATTGCCGTTTTTATTCCATGCCGTCCTTTTCAAATCCTGGTGCACCATATTACCCATAATGCAACTTTGTCGCTGACTGACATCACTTGGTGTAGTCTGTCAGAGTATCCCCCCCCCACCCTAACACACACAGTAGCACTCCAAGACCTATAAACATACTTGATTTAAAAGTAAAGTAAGTAAGTTTACTCTTTCAGCCCTTAACAATTTACCGCAGTGGACGGCACAAGCTTTCATCCTGTAAACACTCCCTGGTGAGAGAAGGCCTTCCTTTGTTGCAAGGACAGCTACAAACCACGAGTGATATTGAAGACTTGACATTTAAATTAAACAACATCACCGGCAGTTAGTAAGTGTGGACATCCTCGAGATTACGGCACAAAACTTTTAGACAATGAGTGTCTGGATTCCATGGGGAAACTAGATCAGGCTTGAGGCAATTCCCCAGATGCCACTCAACACTGAGTAGAGCCTGTCATTCATTAAGGGGAGGATAACAGGAAAATTGGAAACACATGGATGCCACCTCACCTTGTTGACACCGGGTGAATGTGTGGTTTCTTGTCTGATGCCGTATATACAATGGCACTGCCAACCGCCGCGCCCAAAATCTGAGCCATCGTGTAGAAAACGGCTCTGAGGAGGCTCGTGTGGCGGCTGGCCAGGAGGCCCACGGTGATGGCAGGATTCAGATGGGCACCGCCGATGTGATCTATACACTCGGCCAAGGTGGCAACGGCTAAGCCAAAGGCGAACGCCACTTTGATCTCACGAAGGAATTATTTTGGCCTCCCTTTGCAGCCGACAGGCCGATGGAGACGAGGATGATCATTCCCGGGCACTCGGCCCGCACTGCCCTCCAAAATTCCCATGTTTTCATTTCTGACATGGCTGCACACACATTCATTAAAACAAACAGGTATTTGGGCGGTTTTTGAGAGAGGGCTGCGGCACAAGCAGAGAGTTCGGTTCCACTGGCAGCCCAATTAGGAAAAAAAAAAAAAACATGAGCGAGGTTCACCAGCATTCATCAAGTGTGTGGCTGTAAAGAATCAGGCCTAATTACAAACAGCTGAGAGATGTGCGTTTCAACCAGTGAGAGTGACCTCCACGTCTCCTGCTCTGTTCAGTACTTTTCCAGTTTAACAGAAGGCGGTGCGGCTTTTATACTAGTATTCATGACTCATTGAAGACTGCGCCGAACGAGTGAATGAATGATGGAGAAGACCTGTTCGAATAAAGAATATGTCTAATGCTTTTCTGGATTGAAGCAAGGAGGTTTTTGTGCCTTTGCAGTACAAAATAACGTGTGCAGCCATCAGCAGTTTCCATGTATAATTAAATCCAAGCTAATTGTCAAATTTCAAAATAGGCCATCCTTCAAATTTGAGCTGATTTTCCCCCCAAAATATCTTAATATCATGGAATGAATTTTCATGAGCTGTTAAGCGTGTGAAGGACCTTCATCAGACGAGCGAAGGACACTCATACTTTTTACAGGTCTCTGTAAATGGCATCCCTTATCTCTCCATCTCCTCATTCTATTCTGAGCATGTGTCATGCAGGACCCGGCTGCATTGAAGTTAACATCAGTCATACGCCGCTGTGAAGGAAATGGGAGCTTTTTCGAACGTGCGACGAGGAAACCAGCCTCCCATTCTGCTCGTCTGTGTGAACGGGCGGACAGGTCAAAAGGTCACGCCGCTTCTTGTCTTCTTGTTAGCAGGGAGAATCAAAGCGCCACCTTTGACTCGGGCTACTACACTCCACCCGAAAAAGAACAATGCACTTTCTTCTTGCGCGTTTTTCCAGTAATTTTTTTTTGATTTCGTGAATTTAAATCAAATAGTCGTTTCCGCCCTCCGCGTGAGATTCGTCCGACTGTCACTGGATGGAAGAGGAGCGTCGCAGTGAGCCGCGCATCATGAAGGAAGTGTGACAGGAGAGTGGGGAGATAATCACGGAGGGCTGACAGGAAGGATGGGAAGTTATGCCTTCTAACCCCGCAAGCAGGTAGCGGGGTTGCCAAACTCTCCATTGGAACTGTCAACAAACATGTCATTCATTGAAAGATCACCTTGTTCGGTACGCCCATATCTGATACCGTCTTACTCGGCTGTAAAGTTATATGATAAGCCTCACTCCCACTCCTGCATCCAGCTGTAGGCTTTGAGTCTTCAGGGAGGGGAAGTTGTCATCTTTCCTCCCCCGCTCCCTGCTGCGCTAAGCTTGGAGTTTCCTTCAGGAGGATGAAAAGGTCAGAGCCTACACACAAAACTTAAGATATAATATATAATATATATATAATAATTGATTCCATATGATAAAAACCTAAAGCTCTGCTTTTTTAGTCATGAGTTGTTTTGCTTCAGAGCTGAGTGTAATCACTTTTGCTGTTCTTTGTGTGCATCCGAGGGCTCACTAATTTGCTTATTTACTGGATTTGGTTGAAAATTGTCTTAAACATCAAACAACCCTGGAGTTTATATTCATTTCAGTCGTTGCGCAATGTTTACAGAGAACAAATTAGTAATAATAAGTCGTTCTTCAAGCCGAGTGACAAACCTGTCGCCAGTTTTCACTTTCTTGCATTCAAGTTTTAATTCTGCGCGGTTCATATTTTTCACGCGCATCCAGACATTGTTTGGTCCCAAACAAAAGACCGGCTGCCACAGATCTTGTTAAATACGGCGCTGGAGCTGAAAAGATGATTTTGATATCAAGGGTTATTATTATGTTCTTGTGATAAAAGATGTGTCAAAGATGCTCTATTGCTCCCTCATGAATATCATGAGAATTAATTATAGTTTGGTTGAGTCGGCATGGAAATCCTCCAAAGTATAATTATCACATCAGCCATCAGATCAGTACGCAGCAGCATCAGCTCAGCTGTCAGCAGTGTTGACGACATCATCAACAACAACACAGTTTTTCTTTTGTGCCTTTTGTACAGGAATTTAACCAACAGACGTGCAAACGACCTCCAAAATGCTGAATAATGTTAAAACGCTGCAAAATTCGTTTCAGTTCTGATTTACCGTTCCAAATGACTGAAGCTGACAATTCAATTCAAGGAAAATTTCTGCAATTGATTCATTAGCAAATATACACAGTATAAGGCCATTGACATGAGACATTGTGTGCGCACATTGAGGTCTGTGATATGAATAAAAATATTAATAATTACAAGCAAGTAATGTTTGAGCTTTTGAACAGTTTGTCAATAATCCTAACTCAACGTTAACACGTTACCCTCTTCCTGCCAAACCTTAGACATATTACTATAACCTTAGACTGTGACTTTTGAACTGGTCGGGTTGGGTTATGTTAAGGCACCAAATCTACTTAGTTAGGTTTAGGGCAAAAAGCAAGGAGCTTCTGAGATCAGTAAAAATGTTATATTTTTGATTGCCTAATACAAAAAAATAAAAAATACTGTCTGTACAAAAAACTGTGTGTGGATTTATCAAGAGGAGTAAAAGAGAGTATTGAGTTGTAAGCACACTATTGCTGAACCCCTGCCCCAACCTGGAGGAAGACGGCACAAAGTTTTAGCCATTCTGCAATGGCAAAGATCGAGGCAGAGCTCCAAAATGACATTTTTATATATTTCATCAATCGGAGCTCAAATACTCTTTTTCTTTTTTTTTGACTTCTCAATAATGTTTCTGGTATTACCACGGACTGCATATCAATGTACGAAACTGTGTAATCACCACTAATGCAAAAATACACTTACAAGTCCCAGTGGACTGAACTTCAGTAGACTATTGGCTCTTAAAACAGGAGTGTTATAAGTAAATCAAGCAAAGACAACTTATTTCCAACCATCCAATTGGACAGACAGACGGACGGCTTTCAATGAACCGTCGTTTTCTCCGGTCGAGAACACTTTTAGAGCGCACAAAAACCTGTTTTGACACCGTGCCAGCAGGACCACCTCATCCCGTCTGCCTCCCACTCGACCATGACGTCCTCTCCTCACCCCTGTCTTTCAGATGTAAATAAGACGCAAATGTGACTCATCCCCCAAATCTGGTCTTCTAGAGGCATAAATAACGCCGAGATGCAGGTGCTCTGAGAAACCCCCAAGAGGATTTGCCGCTGTGGTCTGTCATGAGAGCTGGACCTCAACCTAACCTGGAGATTATAGGATGAACACAGAGAATTCAACCATGCCGACATGGGAGCAAGTCAAGTATGTAATCAATATGAATTCTGGTCTGTTAAGCAGAGTGAAATGATACTTTCAACTTCAAAGGCTTTCCCTCACACTCGCCTGAAGTCAGTGAAAACATAGAAGCATGATGCGGTGAATAAAGTGTAACCGCAGAAAAACTGTTTAAGGACAAATTAAACTGCTTGTCTTCTGCCCAAATGAAACTCCTTTAGTCTGCACCTTGTGCATGATCCGTCTGTTTGGACAACACAGTATTTGATGTCAAAATAGTGAATGCAAAGAGTAATTAGGTCTTGAAAAAATTACGCTCTTGCCGTATGACACACAGTAGGTGGATGAGGAAGGGAGAGGGATGAGAGAGAAACAACTGTAGATAACGGGTGGTGTGATGGTTTCGCTGACTGATCAACACCCTCAAAAACAACAAGACAAGAGGAGCGACTGATTCATACATCCAAGCGATGAAAAGCTGGAGGCCTCTGCCCATCCTGTGTGCTCTGGCTAGTATTTGACCTGTTTTGTCTTTGGCTGATCTCCACAGGTGCTTTCTTTTTTGGCCTGTATGCCATGAATGAGTTTTTCCTGCTTTTCTGATGCAGACCATTCAGCTGTCAGCCTTTACCTGCATGTCTTTGCTGTGTCGAGAGATACTGAGAACTGCCCAACTAGGTTGAAGTGACATCTTTCTTTTTCCTGGACTATGTATCACAAATGCGCTTATCCTCACTGTCCCCTCAGGCATGTATTGAAGACTGACTGTCAGAAGTCACTGTTGTGATGGTGCATAGTAAGACTGAAAACAGCCTTGGGCCTGATCCGTAGGGGGACCAAGCTTTGGGTAGTGGAGGAATTAATGGATGAAATATAATCCAGTTTGAGTGACAGATCTGAGCGTTTGAAGGCTGGACAGATGCCAAAACATGTTCGACAACTATTTTATCTTTTCGCTGTAATGATCAAAAGATAAACAGTACTAATGGGACTTTCAAGTTAGAAGTTAATC